>AP028440.1:16236658-16570966 GCA_036509395.1 Antheraea yamamai | reverse complement strand
GGTATATGTATATATATAGTATAAAACAAAGTCCGCTACCGCGTCTGTCTGTCTGCCTGTTCGCGATAAACTCAAAAACTACTGAACGGATCTTTATGCGGTTTTCACCATTGGATAAAGTGATTCCCGCCGAACGTTTTGGTATATAATTTGTCCAGGATTTTTTTATAATCAGGGCGGGACAACGTTGCTAGGCCCGCTAGTATGTATATATATATATATATATATGGTAATTAAAGCGTCACAGTGACTCTTTTGGCTTATTACGTTTCAAGGTCAGCCAAGGTATATGTAGCTAAAAAGTAGTCGCCATTGCATTTGAAATTACACTGTGGTTACCATCAGAAACGTTGCAGTCAATGTATTGCGCTTCACGAAAAGATTGATAATAATTACTTTTATAATATATAATTCTTCTGCCTGTGTATGCGATTGAACTCCTCCTAAACGGGCGGGCAAATTTTGATGAAATTTTTTTATGGTAGGGAACAGAAATGACGAGATCCTAGACCAAGAGCCTCGATCTTTAAGATTTTTTTTATTATCAAGAAAGGACAACGTCAGCCGGACCCGCTAGTTTTATTATATAACTAGCTGTTACCCGCGGCTCCGCACGCGCTTTTTTAAAATGTATCAAAAAATGTAAAATTATGAGTAGATGTTGTACATTATAGAGATACTTTTTCAAAAACATTTGTAAGTACGACACGCACGCCATTTGCTGTAAAATGTAACGTGTACATTAACAATGTAAATAATAGCAGTGTATCGAATGAAATGGGATTTATCATCAGCAACATGCCTGGAGCTTTAACCTACAAAATATCACCCTCAGTGTTCACTTAGAAAGTAATTAAAGTTTTAAGCTATACATTATTGAACAATGTGTGTTAATTTTTTTATTATATAGATCTAATATACCCGTATTATCGATATAATTAAGTTAGTCTTATACTTTGCTATAATCACTGAGTTATGTAGACGCAAGCGCGGTAAATAAATCAAAATGGCCGCCAAATTGACTAAAAAGATAATATAATTTTAATTACACAGAAACATATGACTTTCAATTATGTATATGTATTCTTGAAGTCCAGTAAAGCACACCTCTCACTCGTTTGTTTACAATAAAAAAACATATTTTTAATAAATTTTACATGGACGAATGCACGGGTAACAGTTCAACAAATAAAATAGAATATGTCAACCGCTATAGTTTCGCATATCTGCCAGTAAAATTCCCGTTAACATAGGTCCAGCCGTTTCCGACATAACCCGAAACAAACAAACAAAATATAAAAATATAAAATACCAACAGTATTAAAAAAATATTTTTTGTTCCTTGTAGCCAAATCCAATCACCAAAAAGTTGTTATTTTAATTTCAGATACACACACTTTATTTTTATAATACGTAATAGATTACAAATAAAAAATTGGAAACAAAACAAACGTAGAATAAACATGTTGATTAGAAACACAAAATAAACTTTAAAAATTTTTGCCATAGAAAGTTACCACGTACCAACTAATGCTAACACGCAGCGAAAGCAACCGAAAAAAGAAAAAAAATGCCCGATTTTGAAACATACTTCATTGGCGCTCCACTCCTATTGGTCTTAGCGTTATGATATATAGCCTAAAGCCTTCCTCGATAAATGAGCTATCTAAAACCGAAGGATTTCCTTAAATCAGACTGGTAGTTCCTGAGATCATAGCGTTCAACCAAACAAACAAACAACTCTTCAGCTTTATAAATATAGTATAGATATAGATTAATAAAAACGACTTAAAAATAAAATACTCTAACAAAACCAGACCATAGTTAAGTATCTATACTCGGATTGTCATAAAAACTATCACTATCTGAATCACTCATTTCCTTTCCTATTCGATTATGAGGAGTTCTTCAGTGTAACTTTCAAATGGAAGGTCCAATGCCAATGAAGTTAGAATGGGATCCCCTTAAAAAAATATATAAAAAAGTTTCATAATCGGTTTACAAATGTCGAGTAAAAACTTGAATATAAACTGCAATCAAATTGATAAACTCTTTCCTCATGAATTCGGTTAAAAATGTGACGAAAATCGACAGTAACCGGTGACTGAAAACACAAACATGCCTATTTCACACAATATTTAAACACGTGCTGACAGTGGTAATTATAACCGTTTTAAGGCCACCGTGATTATTAACATGCGTTAAATTATTTCTCAAACATCTATGTTATAACAATTACCTAATAGGTATTTTCGGAAGCTTCACGGTATCTGATAATATTTACACAAGGCGTCTCCATCGGTGCGTTATTACGGAACTGTTTAATTTTTTTTTTACAATTTGTAATATTTACTTAAAATCGACGCATACAGTATACGAAATTCTTGCCACTTGGAAACTGTAGTTGCACCTTCATATATTCCAGTTTAAACGTAAAATAAACATGCCAGAAAATGTATATAAAACATTATTTGATGTGAAACATCTATAGCGGCGGGTCAGAACGGCTATTGGCTTGGCAACACATCGCCACGGCAAGTGTCGCCACGCTATATAATTTTAGATTTTTATATTTAATTAATATAAGTATTTATCAAATAAACAGTCATCTTTATCTACTATTCTGTATATTTTATTTTTGATTATGCCATATTTATTTCCTGTCGTAAACTATCGTTTTATGCACGAAATAACTTCGATGTTTCACATCTGCCAGAATGTCCCGTGATCACTCACATTTTTTCATTATCTCGTTTTCTTGTTTGCCCATTTGTTTAGCTTTTTTTTTAGTTGTAAACATACGCCTAATTTGTTATGTGTTTGTATATTTGGTGGTGGGGGTACACACTGTGTCGGGTAGAGTGGGAGCAGTGTCTTGCTTGCCTTTGGTTATTGGAGAACAGTAAGATATACGCTCTTCTTGCTTTCTTTTTTAAGTTTCATTTCTACCGAGTGAGAACTACGGATTTTTTTTTGTTTAGTTGCTTTTAACTAGCTTCAGGGTTATCAATAAAAATATTCTGAAAAATGTATTTTTTCGTTATAACGACGAGTCGTAGGCTTTTTTTTGTAAGTCTTTGCTCGTTACATTTCACGTTCTTGTCATCTACTATCTATTACTATAATAAAACTGTAGCAAGGCCAAATCTGTACATTAAATATTTTTTGAAAATTATAATCGGGGTAGACTTTGTTATCGATATAGAAGCCAAATATAATCCTTTTACAATTTTTGTCTGTCTGTCTGTCTGTCTGTCCCTGTGAACACGTATCACGCTGAAATTACTAAACCGATTATGATGAAACTTAACACAGTGATAACTGATATTACAAGGTTACATTTAGGATACTTTTTGTCCCATAAATCGAAAGGAAGTTCTCCAGAATAACGGACGAAAGTCAAAAATTTGTAGTTAGTGAAACTCTTGATGGATTTTGGTAAATTCTCCTTGTGCTATATATAGCAGACAGATTAGCTATATTGGAACGAAGTTCCTTATTGCGCGTTACATGCTTTGAGCGGATGGGAAGCTAGACCGACAAAAGTGTAACAAGACTTTCCTGCGATACCTTAGTACGAGAGCCAGCAACATTGGAAGAACAAAAATTTTAGAGAAGCTGGTTCTTTAATATATCTTTCTTTATGCTCTTCCAAACAAGGTTCAGGATACCTGCTTGTCGATAAACGTTCACACCTTTACAGGTAAAATAATTGATTTTTAAATAATTTTAGGAAACAATTTTTAAAAACATGAATTTATCACTGCCAGGCAATTTTGTTATTGACTATAATGTGACCTATAATATTCTTTATAAATAAAAATAATTCAATTCAAACCTTTTTATTTTTTCCATTGCAAAGAACATATTTCATTTTATTAACCATTATGATATTATGATTTCACTATAAACAACGAGAAACAACGATAAATGTAAACATATGACTTGAGACTGATATCACCTTGAATACATGCGTCTATAACAGGCGCTGCCACAATATCGCTATCTTTATCATACAGCTAGTGTTGCGCTAAACTATAGCTATAGCTAAGTTATTATATACATATCATTTTTAATTTTCCCTCTTTTATGTCTAAATAAAATAATATTAAAATTACAGCTATCTTAATTAATATGGTTTGGGCATACTTTTTTTATTTACAAAAAATAACATTGGGCACATTATTGTTAATAATAAAAATGTCTGGCAACAGTAATTTTATGTTTTAGTAGCTTTTCAAAGTTAGTGAAAAACAAAATATTCTAAAATTATTTAAAGATCAATATTTTTGCCTGTAGAGGTGTGATAAGCACTAATAAACGCAACGTTTACCGACAGCCAGATAGCCCGCACGTTGTTCTCTGTTTGTTCGCAATAAACTCAAAAACTACTGAGC
This sequence comes from Antheraea yamamai, assembly GCA_036509395.1. Lineage (NCBI taxonomy): Eukaryota > Metazoa > Arthropoda > Insecta > Lepidoptera > Saturniidae > Antheraea > Antheraea yamamai. Next base: position 16,566,569 of record AP028440.1, on the reverse strand, counting down.
GGATTTTTGTGTGGTTTTCACCAGTAGATAAAGTGATTTATGAAGAAGGTTTAGGTATATAATTTGTCAAAGCTTTTTTTATCAGGGTAGTATAACGTCCGCCGAGCCGGCTAGTATAATATAATGGGCACCGTAGGTAAAGTTTCTTAAACTAAACTACATACTTGGATTTTAATGAATCTATACATAACAGACACGGATACGGACATAAAAAAAACTGGTTCAAAAAAGCTATTTGTGTTAGCTAAAAACTTGAGGTAATAACAATATCAATTATAATTAAAAAAATAATACAATTTTTTGGTAAATTTCCATGCTACAAACTGCAATATGTTTACAAAATTTGATTTTCCATTAGCACTTTTTGGTGTATATACTCATATATCACACCTTCCATTTTAGGTAAGTTATTGTAGACCCGGAGCAAGATTAATTGTTGTTAACACTTCCACGACATTGGGAGCTATATCCCATACATAAAATATGATTTCGAAAATTTTTCCAACTCTTCTTTAGAACTGCAAAGATATATTACGTATCTATACATATTCTATCGCATATATGTATAACGACGAGCGTTTTGAAAAACTTTTCCATATAGTCCCGCATCACTGTTCTAAGTTTTAAACTTGCACGTTTTGCCGCTGGCTAGTTTGTTCCTAAAAGAAAATCTCGAATACACGGAGGTTTTTAAAATCTCCTTGGCACGTATGCTATGGTTGTGAGATAGGATACCCAATATGAATTTCCTTCTGGACTCAAATATGAGGCTATTTAAAAAGAACTCAGATATATTAAACAACAACAAAGAGGTAAAAGACAACAAAACCTTAAAGGAAAACGTTACCTCCTACCTGCAACACCGTAACACGGTAAAACCTTGGTGAATGTATCTAAATTTCTATTTAAAGAACTATTACTATCCATGGTAAACAATGGGACGTATTTGCTAGATAAATGACAAGATATACGAATTCTACAAATTACAGACAGACCCCTACTATAAAATGTATATAGATGTATTCATATTTTAATAGATTCGTTTTGATTCGTTTAGATACGAGTTACTTCTCGAGCTGCAATTATTACCTAATTTAAAATTTTAGCGGGCAAGTACAATAATCGATAATCATTTTATCGAAGTATATACTGTTAGGCCCGGTAGTATCCTTCGAGCCATCGTTTGTTGCGACACAGCGTTGCGTCCTTAGAGGACAGACTACGGTACAAATGTTATTGGTTTACAAATTAGAGGTATTTAGCGATTACATGCGAATATAACTATATTAGCGAGTTTCTTATCGCATTATATCATAAAGACGACTGGATCATTATCTGGCTAAGAATATGATTATATGGAATTTGAAATGCAGGAACAATTTATTCCAATGTTTTCTTACTACTTATTGGAATTCAAAAGAGTCTCACACTTTCTGTTTGATCTTAGACATAGTTAATGCCAAATGATACTGTAGTCGAAGACAGAAGAGAACATGGTAAGCCGAGAAATGGTAAGAATGGTAGAAGATAAAGTGAAGGTGGGCATACCTGAATGTTTAGTTATTAGAAAGAAGGAATATTTACTGCAAGTTAGACCACCACTACATATTATAAAACAAAGTCGGTCTGTTTTTTTCTGTTCTTGTCTGTTCACAATAAACTCAAAAACTACTAAACGGATTTTCATGCGGTTTTCTCCAATAGATAAAGTGATTCATGAGGAAGGTTTTTGGTATAGAATTTGTCAAGGTGTTTTTTATGATCAGGGTAGGACAACGTCCATCGGGCACACTAGTATACTAATAGTTACTTATCAACTACTTTATTCACGACTTTTGCTGAGTTTGATTGCAGAGTAATGATGATTTATAAAGTAGAAAAATAACTGAATTAAATTTATAAAGCAGACTTACAACAAGTTAAAGCATATAATAACAACTACTTATCAGATAGTTGCCGTCGGATTTTTATTGTCTTTGGCAGAATAAATTCGTCTAAAACAATTTAATGTAGTTAAACCTTTCATTTTACTAATCATTTTCATATATGGAAGCATGGAGCCTAACTAAATGAGAACTGGGTAATCCGGACCACCAGCGGACATTGCAATGAAAGTTTGACTACGACTGTAATAAATGATGTTTCAAAGTTAGCAGTGACGCAACTGTGACTGTGACAACTGTGACGCAGCCAGGAGATAGGTATAGAAGCAAATGTGACATTGATAGACAGATAATTTAGGGCAAAATTATGACGAATTTTTAATTTATTCTAACCCTGAATAGATTAGCAAAGGTTACCGTCAGTCGATTAGCTTAGTTTACATTGATCCGTATTTAAATACATAAGTAACTGATGATGTAAGTGACAATTCCTGGTAACAATTTATAATATTATGCCTTATCTGTGTGAATACCAAGTTCTGCGCATTACGTATATCATGACGTCTGAAAAACTAGCATTATTAATGACCATAATCAAGTGATTTTTTTAATCCTTTTCATTTTTATTTTTTATTTATTTATATTATATAATAAATATAATATTATATATTTTATTTTTAATCCTCATTTATCGAGGAAGGATATATGTAGGCTATATATAATTACGTTAAGACCAATAGGAGCGGAGCACCAATGAAGAGTGTTTCAAAATCGGGATGTTTTTCCTTTTGAGAGGTTCCGCTGCATGTTAGCGTTTGCCCAAAGTAACTATTCCACGCGGACGAAGTCGCGGGCAGAAGCTAGAATATTTATATAATCCATCGCGACACAGGACTTGATTATAATTGTGGGGATTATCTCTAAATATAGTACTACTAATGAAGAAAAGCCATGGCACGTCCTAAGCCGGGTGGTAGAACATGACTATTATATCAGACTGGATGGTGTATAATATGTAATGCATCCTGCACCATGTTGATATATACGTCTCAGTAGCTTACTTTTGGTTCCTCACGCAGCGGGATTAGCCAGGGTGTATTCAGTTGTTGAAAGGCGTGTTGGCCGCGGTATAGTAGCGGCAATTGGCGATGAATTTTATATCTCTCGGCGGGCAACGTTATTTTTGGATTGCAATTTTCTATAATAAAAAGAACGGTAAGAATGCACCCGCTTGATATGATATTCTGACGTCTGCCAGAGGCTATCACAATTTTCGTTGTCTTATATCAAGGCCAAACTAACCTAGAATGTCGTTGTTGGTTGTAGTACTCAGTGATACCTTATTCGTACCGATGTTGGACAGTTTTCTTAGAAATGTTATGTGCATAACGTTAGAGCTCAATACAAAGTTGGCGTTGTATTAATTTCCCTGTTTCCAAAAGAATCAGTCAATCTCTTATACACGTGTCTATGCTCAAGTTACAATGCTAGTATATCTGCAGACGTCATAAAATGAGTTGTCGACGGTCTTAAAATATCTATGAGTCGTCCTTTAATGGAAGCATTTATAACACTTTGTGTATTGTGAAACACATATAAGTTTTGTATAAAATTCAACTGCTATACTTTCGTTATTATATGGATAAAATTAAACAAAATTGTCCTTATTTGTACTAGTAAATAATTTTCGATAATGTTTGCCAGGTCGTCCGAGTTCGTTATCGGATTTTGCTAATAAAATTGTTTTCCTTACCTTCAAGAGTTTTGACAATAATTACCGAATGCTCAATACACTTAATTCGAAAGAGCTATATATGTTTATGATAATAAATATCTTTAAGGTTAAATGAATACCAAATAACGAGTATATATTAAGTAATGTAACAAGAATCAAGCTTGTTTGTTCATCATATATTTAAAATTATCTTAAAAATACATCAATAATGAACTAATTAAATAAAAAAATATTTTTATTTAACTGTATAACGAACAACAAAAAAACGTACGAAAACAACTGACTCAGTAATAATATCATCTTTGAAATATGTTATTTTTATAGGTTAGGTAGGTAGGTATTTTTATAGGTACATATTATATAGGGACAAACTAACAAAATGTAAGAGAGGTATAGAAAAAAGCATGCTAGGTCTGAAACAAATGGACAGAGTTAGATATTAACAGTTATCCTGTTACTTATCGAACTACTAAAATGGTGGCGCACTGGACATTTGCTCCGCCGCAAAAAGGAGAAATGGAACATGCAAGTACAGTTTGGTACCCAAGGAATGGCTCTAAAGGTCGATGTCGCTAACCAAAAACATGGGAGGATAACTTGAAAGTGGTATTTTAGGAACCAATTTGGATAAAAGTGGCCGTAGACAGAAAGCAGTGGAAAGAGTTGGAGGAAGCCTTTGCCGTTAGACACACCAAAATAAGAGATATCATTACATAGTATAAAACAAAACCGCGTCTGTCTGTCTGTCTGTCTGTTCGCGATAAACTCAAAAACTACCGAACGGATTTTAATGCGGTTTTCACCGGTGGATAGAGTGATTAATGAGGAACGTTTTAGTATATAATTTGTCAAGGATTTTTTCATAATCAGGGCGGGACAACGTCTGCCGAGCCCGCTAGTCTATGCATATAATAAGAATGTAAATCTAAAGTGTCTGTACTTTTTAGATTTTTGTGAATAAAACTGCTGCAGGTGTCTTTGAATAGGTAATAAAATACATTTCAATCGTTTTTAGAAATATTTGTCTATATGTTTGTGGTTGGCCTCTTATAAATAAATTTAATAGCTGCGCTTCAAATAATGAGATGTGTTTCTGGTCTGTACCTCATTGATCGAGAACGGAGCAAGCAGGCGCTATAAAGGAACTTCCTGGCTGTCAAAGTTATCAAAATTGTTATTTTTCTTCTTAATTTTTTTTTTTATCTTAGCTCAGCAAAGTGACTTTACTGTGCCTGATGGTGAGCACAGTATAATCCAAAAACAACGGCGACTACCGAGAGACACGCTATCCCTCATCCCTCACCGGTCGCCGCTGTCATGCCGGCTTGCATAAATGTCTCTTCACGTTACGCTTGAAGGACCCAATATTATAGGAAGGAGGGAACACGCTGGCCAGGAGATTGTTCCATAGCTTCACGGTACGGCAGAGATAAGAAGTTGCGAACTTTTTAGTTCGTGCCCAGATAGGATTTACCGTAAAACTATGTCTCCGAAGCCCAGCGCGCGTGGTTCGGGTATGAAAAGGAGAGGAAGGGATTAAATTAAATAGCTCTTCAGAACACTCGCCATGATACAGACGGTAGAACACGCTCAGTGAGGCAATGTCTCTGCGCAACTGAAGCGGCTCTATAAATTGTGTAATGTCTGAATCATTAACAATGCGGACAGCCCGTCTCTGAAACCTGTCCAGGGAATCTAGTAGGTATTTGGCGGAACCGTCCCAGAGGTGCAAACAATATTCAACACAAGGCCGAATTTGCGCCTTATAAAGGAGGTATAGTTGATCAGGCGTGAAAAACCGTCGCACCCTGTTCAGGATTCCGAGTCTCCGAGATGCAGTGGAGATGACGCTCCCGATGTAATCCCTGAGATTGAGGTCGCTGCGAATATCTATACCTAAGATATTGAGGCTGTCTCGCATTGCGAGCGAGACGTTCTGGAGAGCAGGAAGAGGGGTAAATGGAGATGTTTTGCAGGTAAACGCGGCAACGTGGCAACGTCGAGACTGATTGCCAAGGCCTCGCCGTGTTTGTCAATTGCCTCTCCCCAGCGGTGCAGTGCGTAGGCCAGAAGATCGCCCGTTGATCGGTTTTGGCGAAAGCCATATTGCCGATCATTAATCAACGAGTGATCCTCGAGATAGCGGACAAGCTGGGTGTTGATAATCCGCTCCATTATCTTGCACAGCACTGAGGTTACGGCAATTGGGCGATAGTTATTGGGATCAGACCGATCCCCCTTCTTGGGAATCGGTTGCACGTTGGCCTCCCTCCAAGCCCAAGGCACGACACCAGAAAGATAAGACAGGCGGTATAGGCGCGTAAGTACTGGGGCCAACTCGGCTGCACATTTTTTTAGTACAACCGCTGGGATACCGTCCGGACCACTAGCCTTCCGGACATCGAGAGATCGCAGTTGTTTCAGAATGTCACGCTGCCTGAACTTTAATTCAGACATAGTGACACCGCAGCAAGGAACAGTGGGCGGTTGCGCGTTTCGATCGTCGAGTCGAGAATTAGCCGCAAAGAGATTGGCTAATAATGTAGCTTTCTCTTGCGGTTCGTAGGCCAGTGCCCCATCAGAGTACCGCAACGGCGGCATCGTTGGATGACAGAAATTGGCTTGCACAGCTTTGGCCAGACTCCAGTAGACTCGACTATTGGTCGGATGACTTACGAGTTCTAGACCCAAGCGTGCAACGCGCTGGGCATCCGCTCTAGTGTATGCCCTCTTACAGGCTTTGGTGGCAGAGTTAAAGGCTGATTTGAGGAAGCTGGTGTTAGGATCCTTATTTGCGCGACCCTTGATCCATTCGCGATACGCGGTTTGCTTTTTACTAACAGCATCGGCGCACTCACGATTGTACCAAGGGCGTCCTTTGCGATTATTTTGTAGTTTTCTTTCTTTTTGTCACACTGACATCCATAAAGGTCCTATCTAATGCGTATGCATGCTCCGTACTTGATCAATGAGATCCAGGCCAGAAACACATCTCATTATCTGGAGCGCAGCTATTAAATTTATTTATAAGGGGCCAACTAGTTTGTTTGAACACACATCACTGGTAAAGTAGGTACTGCGTTAAGATCAAAATCATAAAGCATGTTCTCGAGTAACATTTAGTCGTGGTTTCATTAAGATCGGCTTACTCTATTAAAAGTTATTGTAATTTTAATGACGTCGCGACTTAAGTACGAGAGAAAAGTAGATAAGTAAATGGACTTAATATATTCAGATGATTTTATTAATCACTGTTTTTTTTACATTCGGTTGCACGCTGACGGAGTCGTGGGCACGGCTAGTTTTGTAATATAGGTGCAGTTTTATTTCTACGAGTGCTCGTCCAGTGGTCGACCTTAGATCATAGAGGAAAAGAACTTTAACGTAAAGTTCGTCAATAGTTACAAAATAAAAAAATAATTAAGAAAATCGGCTGAGAAACAGAGGAGTGAGATGTTTTTAACCGTTTCCCCGCCGCCTATTTATACGTCAATATTTTAAATACCTTAGATCTTTTAAATTTCATTTTAAATATAATTTAAAAATTCGTGGTCGAACGGTTTGGTTAATTCTATTCTCGTTCTGTTTGTAATTTCCAAGACAAGGATTGTATGAAAGAAAAATTTTGAGAAAACAATATGTAACGTGAAAAATTTGGGACCAAAATCTGCATATAAAAAAGTGATCGAGTGAATTAAACAGAATGCAGTAGGAAATCTTCAAAAATATTGACAGAATTGATAGATATTGACCTTCAGTTGTGTAGTTGTCATTTTATCTTATCACATTGTCGTACTGTAAGGGGAAGATTTGATTTTATTCTCTTTGCAGTCTTTGCTAGTACACCTAAGTGAATCCAGAGCGGATAAGTAGTTAAAGTATTCATTCAGAAGCGGTATGAAAATGACAGACTTTTGCTTTACCCAAACTCAATGTATGAATTCAATCTAAGTTTATTTGTCATGTTGTCGAATAATCTTTACATAGTATAGAACGAAGTCGCTTCCGCTGTCTGTTCCCTTAGATCTTTTAAACTATTCATCGGATTTTAATACAATTTTCAGCAATAGATAGAGTGATTCAAGAGGAAGGTTTATATATTTAATACATACACATTATAGTACAGAAAAGCTGAAAAATTCAAAGATTTGTAATGTGATGTCGTAGCAAACATTTTTTGTGAGCTTAAATCGCAAACGTTGGCTAAACCTCACGAGATAAATCAAATTAATGTACTACGGAATTGTATATCTTAAAAAGCTCGATAAAAAAGTCTATGAGGTTATATATTTATCTCTAAAGGATAACCCACAGTAACCATTTTTATCTTTTTACAAAAATAATTATGTGTTATTTACCAAACTATTTTATACAATACAGTATTATTCCTTATCCAATTAAATACATTACATACGTTGTACATATCATGTAGATCAAAACTGCCCTTAACAGTATTTCATTAAAATGGATATCTATATTGCACCCGTGCGAAGCTAGGGCGGGTCGCTAGTTGTTTTATAAATGTTACTGGGACAGTAGAAAGAGTAAGAATTCCAATTGGTATAATAACACGGACGGCTGTTCGGACATAGTGCGGTGGGCGTTTAAATTGGCACTTCCCGTTAATTCGTTCAGGACACGTGTCGGGTGTCACTCGATGCGTCATAACTCGACAACAACGAGCTCGATTATATCCGAAGACTTTCTTCTTGTCTCGTGTCGACACGAGTCTTAGTTTTAAATACAATAAAGTACTTAATGTTCAAAAAATATTTTTAAAAATAAGCCTTTATGTGCTAAAACAATGTTCAGTGTTCTGCAATTCTACACAAAAGAAATGAAGCTGTTTTTTATTTGTACCTCATTGGCTGTATTACAATTTTATGTTAATATACTAGCTGACCCATGCCCATTTTGTTGGGCGGTAAACATTTATAAAAAACTAATTTTTGTGACTTAAGTATAAAAATTAGGCATATGATGTCGTTGACTTTTTTGTAGGCATTATCAAGCTCTACAACTATCCTCTAGAATTCAATCATATATCTCTCATTGTTAAGACAGCGTTCTTAAAAAACGTTTTCTCCGACGTAGCCCGATGAAGCTGTTAAGACCTTGCTAGGTCAATAGCGTAGTCAGTTCGAGAAAAAAAAAGCTTTCTCCGACTTTGCAAATCCGATTACCACAAAAAAGTTTTTTCATTTTTCGCGTTAATGTATAGCCTATGACACTCACAAATAGCGTGGCTTTCTATTAGTAAACTAATTTTCAAAATCGCTTTAGTAGTTCCTGAGATTACCCCCTACAACATTACAAACTCACAAACTTTACCTCTTTATCATGTTATCATTATTATTATCATTAAGTAATATATTGTTACTATATTACGTTATCATTATTATTATCATATTACAATAAAAGTTACCTGACACATATTTATATCGTTATAGGTATTAAAAGACTCACCTGTCACCAGTGAAAGAAGCTGAGTTTGTATGTATCTCGAATTTGGAGTCCTTGTAGCCCCATCCGTACCATTTTAACAGATCCTGTCTGAAAGAAGAGTATTGAACTCATTAGAAATCAAGTTTATGCGATATAAAATTCGTCGGAATTTTTGGCGGGATCTTAGTCTGGTCAAGTGGATTTTATATTTTATTCATAACTTGCGGGCCCGGCGGACGTTATTCCGCCCTATTAATAAAAAAAAACCTTGACATATTATATCTACTCGTGAAAACCACATGAAAAACCGTCCGACTCTAAAGTTTAGCAACCGGAACGTACCCATAGGGGCTTGTCGACAGATTGAACCTAATAACGTCGTCCATCACCAAGCTCTGCCACTAGGAATAATACTCAGGCATTGATATAGAAAAACCCCAGACACACAGTCTCGAATAAAAGTAGCGCTCAAAACCGGCTCCAAAACTCCCCAATATACATACGTGGTTATAGTTATTCGATTAACTTTACAAATTCAACCATACCTGAATGATTTAAAGTTGTTTTTATACGGACGCAAACGACGCGAGACTATTTGAAATGATGAATGAAATTGGATTTTGCAAATCCAAAATTATGCACCCATTTCTTAGTGCCGGCTGTGTGATGTTAAGTGTGTATCTTGGGTTTTTGTATATCAATGTACTCGGGTCATCTCACAAGAAGCACTGGACCTAGGGGGAAGGGGGAAAGGGGGAGGGAGGGGGAGAGGAGGTGGGTTATCCGGCGCTCTCAGTGACCGAACGAAACGTAACAATGCTAGCACTGTTAGTTCACGTCGGTTTTCTGCGAAAGGGTTGTACTACCCCGAGCGAGCCGACCCATTGATGCTGAATTCAGTGATAGCTTCAGCGTGGCTCTACCATCTATATTTCGCTGCATCGAGAGCTTGTTTAATGCTTCGCGGAGGCTCAGAATTATCCGTATCATCGTCTTTAGTCTATTCTAGTTTTACCGCAGTCTTTCTCGCCGAATCCAGAGCTTCTTCGTCTGTAAGTGAAACTGTTGTAGCCAAGCTGTCGTCTAGTTCAGTGTAGGTTTTTATATGTTCTCAGTGAAATCTTGCGGCATGATGAACTGTTGTTATTGCAGACACGGTAGAGCTACATCCAATGTGACTTACAACATCACTAATCCTTTTCCTAGCCTCTATTGCGCAAATTAATAAGACTGTTTTCACCAGTACAAAAAGTATTTCTGTTACTCGCCATATTCACAGTTACGAACTTTGTGAGCATTTTTTTTAGAATTGACTAATTCTTTGATTTGACGGGACTTACAGCTTCATCGGATTTATTGGGCGAGCGCTTAAGGCATTCAGCCGTACGACAATTAGTTCAAGGGCGCTTAGGTGACCGAACCTTGACATAGGCTGTTGGCTTGATTGATTCATCGCGAGTGTTGAATCTCACTAAATCTCACATGTGTGGTTCATGAACTCAAACATGTAGTTTGTATCTGTCGTGAGCGAATAGGAATATAATATCAACAACGAAACAAAGAAATATTACTTTAATTACACGTTTTCGATTGATATGTTTCATTTAAAAAAGAAACTATGTATCAGGTACCAAATGTTATCTATCTCGACATAACTATCTATGTTTGTAAAAATATGTATCATGAATTGGTAAAGATCGACTTTCTTGCCGGTTCTTCTTGATGAGTGGGTTGTTTTTCTGAACCGGCCTATCATTACATAGTATAAAACAAAGTCCTCTACCGCGTATGTCTGTCTGTCTGTTCGCGATAAACTCAAAAACTACTGAACGGATTTTCATGCGGTTTTCACTGGTGGATAGAGTGGTTGATGAGGAACGTTTTAGTATATGATTTGTCAAAGATTTTTTCATAATCAGGGCGGGATAAAGTCTGCCGGGACCGCTAGTATTGAATAAAGTATTATCGATTTTTATTTGAGGTCAATGAACCCCTTATAAAGAAGCTAGAACCATTTCTAACTACACCCTTTGAACCAGAAAAGCAGAAAGAAATAATATTTTGCAGTATAATTATGTTGGTGTGAAAATAGCACTGCTGTAATCGAATTATGACAGAATGGGTTCTGAAATATCATATGAGTTCATTATAACACGTTACCTTGATTTTTAGGAAATAGCTTTATCGGATATAATAAGACATTTACAGGATAAGAGATTTTTTTTCTAAGTATTCTCTAGTCCTAATTTCATAATACTTTCCCGTTAAGACTAAGCAGTAATGATAAAATTTAAAACAAAGATAATATAAAATCAAACCGATCCAAGTAAAGTTGAATCCACGTCGATATAGCAAATGCGGAGGATTTTCATAACGAGTTCCAGAAGCCAAAACAGATCCTGACTTAAAGAGTTTTGAATAGATACGACAATGTAGAGAGAAGTTTGGACGATATAAAATAGTACTCTATTCTGGAATACAACATATTAGGTAGAATATAGAGTAAATTCACGGGCCTATGGCGTTATTCAGATAACGCGTGACTGATAAGCGATACCGAACCTTGTTAAGTAAATATTATACTTTATAAAAAATATTATATAATAAAAAAATGCTCAGTCCGTCTGTTGGTACGATTCTTTGTTTAATTTAGTATAAACATTTGTGTCACACGTTCGTTTCTGTAATATATATATATATAATCTAAATATCAGAGGACGAATTCAAATACAGTTTTCACAGCTCTGTGACCTTCATACAAAAATTCTATGAATCTATATTTGATAAGTAAATAGTGTGCAGATACCGCTTCGATTGATATAGGTCTAAATATAAGAACGAGCCTCAGTTTTCGTTTAAGAAAATACACTATAACCTGACCGCAACCGCTTTTTTTTTAACATGGGGAAATCCCTACGGATTCCCTCCCTAGCCGGGCAGCTGAGGGTGGGGTATGTCCGATTTGACGGACTAAAACCCCATGGTGCCTTCAATCACCTATAGGCCGGGAAGCAGGAGCTGCCGAACTGGCTCTACGTCTGCTCCCCAGCAGGTGTCGGCCCCTCGTCAGGGACCGCGTCGCGGTCGAGGGGTCAGAATCGTAGACCCTCAGGGGAGGGCGAGAGTTGCCCTCCCTGACGACCGCAACCGCTGTACCTGTCAGTCATTAAACCTGTTTAAACTGTATGAAGTTAAAAATAAAATATCTATTCAATATTATTTTTATTGTAATAAAAAATACATACAACCGAACGTAGTATCCTCCTCCTTTTTCGAAGTCGGTTAAAAATGATTCACAAGTTAAATTTATTTAAAAGATCCATATAAAAAAAAACAGTTATCAGTACAAATATTGATAGAAGGTCGCTAAGTCGGACTATGACAACCATTCGAGCCGTTCGGTCATTTTAGCTAAGGACCTTCTGCGCTTGGTACCAAGTGCTTTGAAGCTGTCAATATCTTTCAAACCAATAACGCTAATGAATTTGAAAAAAAAAGTGGTAAAGAGCTGAAAACTCACAAAGCTGATCGAATTGCACGTTGCGACATACCATCAAAACTTTTTTAATCTAACCAAAACGCGCCATTTCACTTTACTACAGTTTTTTTTCACAGTACTTAAACCTCAGTAAATTCTGTAGAGTATTTGATCTTTACAAGAAACCTTATCGATTGAGATAAAGTTTTTATATAGATTACCCATTTTCTTGGTGAGTTTACACTTAATTAAATCTGTGAATGTAGGTCGAAATGTCGTAAAAAATTAAGAACATTTTCTTTCCAACTGACTGTGCTATTGGCCTGAAGAACCCTCACAGCTTCATAGGACTACGCAAGAACATTCTGCTAAGACTTTTATATAGCTTCGACGATTAATTTACCCGCTCTTACAACCCCCTCGATAAAACCCAACCCGTACAGTGCTCTTAAACCTTTTGACCGCTCTGAATATAGCCATAAGTGCGGGCTTACGCGTAATATTATGCAGTTATGAAACAGCTTCCACTTCTCGCAGCGTCTTTACTCTATGCGTAATATAATCAAGTACAAAACAAACTTAAAGTATTATTATAGAAATTTAAAATCAACATTTATTTATCCTTAAGTTGTCTCGATGTTATACACATATTATATAATACGTATTTATATTTAAATTACTTTTCTGTGCAACTATATTCAGAGCGGTTATAAAGTTTGGCGAGGATTCTATGTTAACGTAATATAAAGTCCGAATAAATTATACGAATATAAATCTAGTTAACGCGGTGTTCATATAGAAAATATTCTTAAACCGATGAAGTCGCCCGTATTTCCTAGTAATATGACAAACCCTAATTTCAACAAAAAAATACGGTCAGGGGTTTATTATCTTATCGTTTATCGTTGCATAGCACGATAATATCTTAACCTATTTCTTTAATATAAATCAACATGTTTTTTGATTGGTGTAAGAATGTATTGTTGAGGTGTAATCGAAAAATAAGTTTAAATAGTAATAATCGACTATATTGTGTTAATTACTATATAAATACTAAAATGCTTAAGATATCTAAACGCAAGAGAAATATTCGACCCTGGATTACACCAGGGCTATTAAAATGCATGAGAAATAGAGACAACTTACACAAAAAATTAAAAAAAAACCCCAAATAATACAATTTTACAAATAACTTATAAAAGATACAGAAATTACTGTAATATGCTCTTAAAAAATCAAAAAATTAATATGAAAAGCAGGAAATTACTCATTGTAAAGGTAATGTAAAGCAACTTTGGCAAATTATTAAAAGAGTTGCATTTCTGCCTAAACCAAAGAACGATGCTATAGATTTGATATCAACCTCTAACCAACAATCTCAGGTTAATGACATTAATTCATACTTCGCCAATATAGGTAAATCACTAGCAGAAAGGATAAAGGCAGAAAATAGCTTGAACCCTTTTAATTCTTCTCCCTTATCACCTAAATCATTTGTTCTTCTTCCGGCAGAGGAAACTGAAGTTGAAATTTTAATATCAAACCTAAAAGATAAGTCATGTTGGGCCCGTGATAACATCTCTGGCTTAATCCTTAAAAGATACAAAAATGTTTTTAGTTGGTCCTCTCACGTATATCTGTAACCTTTCATTTACAACAGGTATCTTTCCTAGTGTCCTAAAGTCCTCTGTTATAATACCTATCCATAAAGTCGGTAATAAAGATTGCATCAACAACTACAGGCCTATTTCTATCCTCCCAACCATATCAAAAATTCTTGAAAGATTATTAAATTCCAGACTGGTCAAATATCTAGAATGCAATCAAATTCTTTCTCCAAATCAATTTGGTTTTCGTAAAAATAGATCGTGTGAAGATGCTTTATTAGAATTTACAGATTATATTGTTACTTCAATAGATAAAAAGTATAATACTCTAGCCATATTCTTAGATCTAGCAAAAGCTTTTGACACTGTTTCAATTCCAATTCTTATTAACAAATTGGAACAAATAGGGGTTCGAGGTACTCAGCTAAAATTATTGGCCGATTATTTATCACAGAGAACACAATGTGTCAAAATAGATAACTTTATTAGCAGTGACCTGCCTGTTACTTACGGCGTGCCTCAAGGTAGTATTCTCGGGCCTACTCTCTTCCTTATTTACATTAATGATTTATGTAACCTCTCCCTACCCTATGGCAAAATATTAAAATTTGCAGATGACACCACTTTGGTTTTTTCAAGCTAGTCATGGGGTGAAGTCTTCACACATTCACAAAATGGATTAAACAATGGATGCAATGGTTAAATGAAAATTTATTAACTCTAAACATTGATAAAACCAAATATATAGCTTTTACTCCTTTAAACTATAAGAACCCTCCTTATAATCATCTTTCTTTATCCGCTCACTCTTGTCTATTTCAAGATACTTCTGTTTGTTCCTGTATTCAGTTACAGCGCGTCAACACTGTAAGATATTTAGGTATTATAATAGACAGTTCCCTCTCTTTCCAGCCTCATATTGAACTTCTTACTTCTAGAGCTCGTAAACTTATTTTTATATTAAAAAATCTACGACACATTGGAGATTCAAAAATGATTAAATCTGTATATTTTGCCATCTGTCCGTCAATTATTACATATTGCATCACATCCTGGGGCGGGGCCGCTAAAACTACCTTAATATAAAGTAAATTTTCAAAAAAAAGTATTAACCGACTTCAATATCAATCAAAAACCCATAAGGCACTAAAAAGCGGAAAATAAATAGTTTATCAAATTAACCAAATTAAATAAAACATATGAATATGTGTGCTACCTAGAGATGTATTGGAAATCGGTGCCAACCGAAATTTCAAATTTGTTCCAGGTAGAAAAGTATTACAGAGACGCGAGAGTGAACTTAAACTTTTTGTACCTATGTAGATGATACGATTTTCAGTTGGCACCGACTTCTAATATATCTCTAGGTAGCACACATATTCATATGTTTTATTTAATTTGGTTAATTTGATAAACTATTTATTTTCCGCTTTTTAGTGCCTTATGGGTTTTTGATTGATATTGAAGTCGGTTAATACTTTTTTTTGAAAATTTACTTTATTTTTCCATTTTTAGTGTACATAAATATATTTTACTAGCAGTGCCCGCGAACTCCGTTCCGCCTTAAGTATATTAAAATATGCGCATTTTTGCGGTATGGTATGCGATATGGCTTCAATTGGTTGTACAATAAGTAACTCGGCTACCATCGCTTCACACATAATACACCTTAAGTAATGTAATTACAATGCTTGCGTCATGTTGCAACACAGCAACGAACAAAAGCACAATAGGCTCCTAAGAATTGAAGAGTTTCTTTTATAATATTGGTGGCAAACGAACATACGGGTCACCTGATGGTAAGTGATCACGGCCGCCCATGGACACCTGCGACACGAGAGGAAACACAGATGCGTTGCCGGCCCTTAAGAAAGGAGTAGGCTCGTTTCATGAAAGTTTTCTTACTTTGTCACGGATCCCATGATCAGAACCTAACCAAATTCTCATCAAACTACCCTTGAAGTACAGCCTTTCCAATAAAAAATGAATCATCGAAATCGGTTAGCGTGATATTGAGTTATTCGTCTATTTGTCGTTTACATAATTAATGCAAATTTAAAACTTATACGGTTTTGCACTGGATGCCGTTGTTGGAACTGAACCAAATTAAAATGGGACCACACGGGAAGTACCAGCTTTCAAATAAAAAAATAATAATCAAAATCGGTTCACCCAGTCCATAGTTATGAGGTAACAAACATTAAAAAAAAATACAGTCGAATTGATAACCTCCTCCTTTTTTTGAAGTCGGTTAAAAATTAGACCGTGCTCAACGAGCAGTTTTAAAAGTAAGCTCATTTTTGCCGTTTAGATTTCCTACAGTTAAACTGTATAGCAAATCGAATGTTCTTACTGTAAGACAACTTTTTCTCAAAAAAAACTATCCTTGCCATACACTGTCGATTAAAGTATGATCCTAATATTCATTTCGGTAAAAGACGCAAGCATCATGTATGTGAGACGATCTCTCTCCGTCTACAATTTTCACATAAATTTTTCTGCTTTCTTGGTCCTCATATATATAACCAGATTAATTCTATTCTTCAAATTTATCATTTAACTAATCAAAAAGTAAAACGCATTATTCATGATTGGTTACTAACACTTTCATACAAAAATACTGAAAATCTATTATCTATAGTTTCATAAGACCCTTATTGATAATTTTATTGTTTCTGGCAAAAGTAATAAGAATACAGCTCCATTTTAGAGAACGAGAGTCTGGAGATCTGTAGTT
This sequence comes from Antheraea yamamai, assembly GCA_036509395.1. Lineage (NCBI taxonomy): Eukaryota > Metazoa > Arthropoda > Insecta > Lepidoptera > Saturniidae > Antheraea > Antheraea yamamai. The sequence goes on along the minus strand of AP028440.1, from coordinate 16,549,684 downwards.
CAGGTCTTTGAACCTTTTTCAGACTCCAGACCTCACATTAATTTCCACTATAAATGTACTGTTCTATAAAATGTATACTTTTTCTTTTTGTTCATAAACAATATTGTATAGTTTTAAGAATGTAATTGTGAGGTCAAATAAATAAATTTATTTATTATTTATTTATTTATTAATTTCAATGATGTGATATACGGTTTAAAATACAGTGAAACATATAACAACTAACTGATACTGGCGAATTCATCTGCGTTTTTTGTTATCTTAACAATGTATTTTATGTACCTACAGAAAAAAAAAACTTAAAAAAAATTAAATAATTTTACTTTGCCTCTCCTGCGCAAACGCCCCACACCGCTTCTCCTAGCAAAAGAATACACATTGTAAGCGTAGTGATTATCAAAATCATAATATCTAATTATCATTACATATTATAAAACAAAGTCCTCAGCCACGTCTGTATGTCTGTCAATCTGTTCGCGATAAACTCAAAAACTACTTAACGGATCTCCATGCGGTTTTCATCAGTAGATAAAGTGATTCACGAGGAAGGTTTAGGTATATAACTTGTTAAGGTTTTCTTTTATTATCGAAGCAAAACCTACTGCATGAAAGTTATTTTGCATAAATTAAATTTATTTGATTGAATAGAAAAGACACGAGTTTCGATTTGCCTTAAAACTTCTTTACAGCCTGCGCCAAACTTTTTGAGCGCTCTAAATGAACACAAATTTAGATATAAATATGTATTATACTATATATAACATCAAGACAATCTAAGGAGAAATAAATGCCAATTAAGGTTCCTATACTAAAATTTTAACTTTGTTATGTATTCAACTTCTGACGCGATATTATGCGCAAGGCCGAACTTAAGGCTACATTAAGAGCGTTCAAGAAGACCGACCGAAGACTATATATCTTCTAACATATAAAAATCTCGTGTCAGTGTTTGAACTCCTCCGTAATGACTGGACCGAATTTTATGAAGTTTTACATGTATATTTCATAGGTATGAGAATAGGTCGTAAAGTATATTGTATACCTCTAAGCGATTAGGGTGTCCCTATTCAGATTTTTTATTCCAATTTTTTTCACAATTTTTCACTTTTGTATTTTTTTTATTTGTCCTCAAAAAATACATACAACCTCAAATTCACCCCCCTAACCCCACCCTTCCATATTTAATTCGCGATTTCTGTATTTTTGTTTCAACAATATTCAAATGATTCAACGGTCGTTCGTATTTCAAATAAAACGAAATTATTGATGTTGCTGAATGACAGATGGCGCTACGTCCGCCTCATCGAACTTTCTTCCACACATGCGTAAGTCATTCGCTAAACGAACTAGGTATGTGTTTGAGTGAAGTCCCTGAATTGTTTGGTTGACAATAGGAAACGGTGGGAGTAGCTGTAACCGGGTTCTAGGTATTTTAACATTTTCCGAGTTTGGAAATACAATTGGAACCAGTAGGTAACTTATTTCACGCAGACGAAGTTGCTCGGGTTAGATAGTTCTTTTGATAAAAGTAACCATTTGGTGCCGATCATACTTACCAATGATAATATACAACACCTTTAAAAAAATTAAAACTTTTATTAATCAATGACTGCGACTTTAGAAGAAAAAAAACAAACTAGTAGAGTGCGTAACTCAGCCTTCAACATTGAAAAAAAACACTTTTATAAATACTCAAAGTAAATTCAAACTATCCTTATGTTAAATTTCATTGCGATCGATTCAGTATTTTAATCATACCTACAGTCATTATCACAATTATAATAATAGTTGCACACTTAGGCATACTTTATACGGTAATTTTAACCTTTTGACCCATATTTACATTTTACCACGACGAAATATCCATTTATATTAAATTTCGTAGTGGAAATTAATTAACCTTCCACCATAAGATCATTATATTAATAATTAATTAAATTTAACTCAGGTCGCCATGCCGTTGAATTATTCGTGCGTAACGAGGATTGTATCAATAATTAAGTTATTTTTGTTTCTGGTTAATCTTATAATTAAATATCCATTTATATTAAATTTCGTAGTGGAAATTAATTAACCTTCCACCATAAGATCATTATATTAATAATTAATTAAATTTAACTCAGGTCGCCATGCCGTTGAATTATTCGTGCGTAACGAGGATTGTATCAATAATTAAGTTATTTTTGTTTCTGGTTAATCTTATAATTAATTTAGGTAGGTCTCAAAATCAATCAAAATTATGAAAAATTCTACTAGCTATGCGTTCCTTTACATTAATAAAATAATGGAAAATTAAAAATCGTAAAGAAAATAATTAATAACAACCGAAAAGAATATCCTAACTAATATTATAAAGCCGAAAGTAAATTTGTTTGTTACTCTTTCACGTTTCAGCTACACAACCGCTTATTATGAAATTTTGCATAAACGTTGCCATGGAAGGACATAGAGTACTTATTATCCAGAAAAAATGTACTATTCCCGAGGGACTGTTTAAGTATTATTGCTAGTGACGTCACGGGTAAAAGGTAGTTTTAAATTATAACAAAATGATGCGGGAACGCTTGCTGCGTCGCACCGTATAAGTCCGCGCCAAACTTTTTGGCCGCTCTGAATATAGCCGTGAGTATGGGCTTGCGCATAATATCATTAAGATTTGAATACAAAACAAAGTAAAAGTAGTATTATAGGAATCTAAATTGGCATTTATTTATCCTTAAGTTGTCTCGATGTTATGCATATAATAAAATACCTATTATTACGTAAATTTGTGATCTACGCAGCTATATTTAGGGCGGCCATAACATTTGACGAGGACTTATACCGCACGTTGCCTCCTTTGCGTGACAAAATATTCTTTTTTTTTCGAACTGACTACGCTATTGGGCTGACGGCCCTTCACAGCCTCACTAGACCACTCAGTCGAACGCTCAAGGTACTTCGCCTCTTGCCAACAAGCTTAAGGGTGCCAGGATGGCCGGACCTCGTCTTGGGATGTTGCCTTGTATGCAACACCGCGACTATATATAAGCTAAACTAAAGTAGGTATTCATATGTATATAGGAATTCGTGAGACATACATGTGTACCGGCATGTGAGCTTGACGAATTCAAACATGTATTTCGTATCTCACAACTAGGCTGATCTAATATTAATATTAGATCGCTATTCCGATCACATCGGGAGAGTCAAACATCGATCTGATGATGCTCCGTGAAGGGGCGAAACACGTGTTATCGATTGTCGTGATTACACGTCTATCTGCAACATATTTTAATTAATTTATAGATAACTATTATATTTATCTATATATTAATACGTGAAGCCAAATCTTTGTATCCCTTTTTGAAAGAAATGCGCGAACGGATGATCGTGAAATTTGGCATAGTTAAAGTTTATATGGAGGAGAAGTGCAGAAAGCTATTTATTTTATATAAAATGCATTACAATCATATTAAATTAATTAAAATATACATTACTCACACTACTGCTTGAATTTTACACAACATATATATAATTAAAAAGACGTTTCGAACATCCTTCATCCTTCTTACGTTCCAATTACCTTTTAAATATTTTGAACATGACTGACGTTGCATGCCTTACAATATGCCCTTTGAAATCAACTGGTTAAATTGTAGGTTAATTTTAGAATAATATAATATGTCAATTCATAATATACATTACCATTATTTGATAAATAATTTATCTTTAGTAAATTTATGGAACTACTGAAATAATTATTATTCTCTTTGGTTTTATTGAATGTCAAAATTTTTAGGTGACAGGACTGCTTTTCACTTCATGTCACTTTGCTTCATGTTGCCATAAGAGTAAAGCAATATTTCCAAAGTCAATGTCAATATTTTAATGTTTAGAATTTCTTTATACACCATAAACTCACTCACTTCACTCACTTCAAATGATAATTCAATAAAAAATGAGCGAAAATACTTTGTAAAATCAAAATAAGGAAATTTGTTTAGTCATGAAAGTAATCCATGACTTATATCTCCGCGGTTACAATGATGCAGTTCAACTTGATGTAGCAATTATATTTAGTACAGTTGATGATGAATTATGAACAAAAATGAATTCATTTTCAAAAGTTAATGGTAGTATTATAAACATCTTTGTTTTGGATTCATAATTTGATTCTATTGTGTATCCATTACTTTTCCAAATGATGATACTGGGCATATCACTATTCCTCATAATGTATAGACTATATTTCATTCAATATCACCCAGAAATACCACGCGCCCATGATGTCGTGTAAAATGAATTGAAAATTGTGTCATGAGGGGGTCCGATATTTTTTTTTTTTTTTCGTAAAGTTATGTTTACTTAGTATTTAAGAGCCTTACCACCTTATGTAACCGCCTGTTTTTTGTTTCAAATTTCTAATTAATTTTCATTTAGACATCAATTTTTTTTATGTTTATATAATTGAAAAAAAGTGGCAAATAACTGAGTAGGCATGATAAAAGCCTTTGATTATAGAGGTTATAATACCCTTTGATAAAAGATCCCTAATAAAGCTCAAACTTTAAAAATTCAACGCACTATGGTCGAATGTCGACCGCTGGGCGCCCACTAGTATTCATTAATTATGTATTGTATAATTAATGTATATGTGTACAACTGATATATTTATTAATTGATTCTTTTTTTTTGTAGTTAGACGTAATAATATTCAGTCAATTTCAGGCGAAAGTGCAAAGTAGCGTCCACTATAATATTAATTATGGATTTCCGCATAGTAACGCCTTCTTCAATCAAATAGGCTGATCTACACTAATCCAATACAAAAATAACGGAATCCATAAAACCCGTCCACCATATGTGTACAACTGTTTGTATGTGTGCACGTATGTGGGGGTGACCTGTGTTGTGTTGTTCAACTAGTTATTGAAAATTTTTAGTGTCACTGTATGGCTCGCCGACCGCGTGCTCGAGGGCTCCCTGCGGGAGATCGAACCTAGGCTTGAGAGGCTGGTAAGGGAGGCGGGGATCGCGGCGAGTGTGTGGGAGCGAGATTCGCAGCCAGACCACGGCGGCAATATATTCCTGGCAATATGTTCTTAGGAACACCATTTCAATAGGATATGTAATGTACAAAACTATTCAAAAGATAATGTGATTCTGCTGCTACGTCGCGTCACTCAGTACAGTTCAACACAGCACGCTCTAATATGATCTATTTACGCCCAGCGAAGTAGACGAGCTAATCTTAAGATAGTTCTCATACAAACTATGATGTATGACAATGATATGATATATATGAATGATAACAAATCTCATATAAACAAACAAACGTTACCTGTTCCCATTTACAGTCACATGGCTAGATGACATATGTTAAAAAGAAATGAGAAGGTACCCTAATTAATATGCAGCTGTTTTTTATCTTTTTATTCTGTTACATATATATATATTATAATATTTTTGATGGTGGTATCTTGACTAATTATTATTAGTATTCAATAAATGAAAATGAACGTAAAAAGTAACAACGTATTCTGAAATAATGCAAAAATAAAAGAAAAACGTAACTGAATAAAGAGTGTTGGGCATCGTATTTATATTTTGATTTTTCTCATAGCCGTGATGTACTTATGTTTCAATAACAAACCTTTTCTTTGTTTAATATATTTAATACTGAATGGACGTTATTTCGCACTTCCGCTTGGAATTGGTAGGTCGCTGTTGTTGTTTGTATTGTAGCAGTAGGACGTGACAGCGGTCAATTAATTCCAAGCGGAAGTGTGAAGTTACGTCCATCCTAATATGTAATTATAGATTTCCGAAAAGTGGCGTTATTTTTATTCATTAATCAAATATCTTCTATTTGTATTTATAACAAAAATCAAATCATTTTATTTCACTATAATACAAGCACATATTTAGAAAGAAACAGATAAAATAACAGTAGAAATTAATTATGAATCCTCTGTACTATGTTTTGTTGAAATATCGCCAATTCATTTTAATGGCCTGAATAAATATCCTAATTCTCGTCCTTAGAGTCGTCTCCATGTGATAATAAAGGGCGCCGACAATTAGACATTTTGTATCTAATTTCACCGAAAGAATCCATTGAACGAATTCAATGTTAAGGAGAAGGAAATCATCCACGCGCCTGTTCCAATTAACCAACCCGTTTTCTAAACGAGCAATGAAATATAATAATCCACAGTTCTATATTTTCCCACGTACGATGGTACTAAGGGAACATTTCTCAGGTTCAGGTTTTCTTCACGATGTTTTCCTTCACCGTCAGCCGATAGTGTTATCAATTTAAATTAATAAATGTACGTGAATTTCGAAAGAATATTTGGTACATGCCGGGGTTCGAACCTGCGGACATCGGATTGACACTTCAGTATACCCGTCAAACCAGTCGATTACCATGACTACATAATACTAATCTATACTAATATTATAAAGCTAAAGAGTTTGTTTGCTTGAACGCGCTAATCTCAGGAGCTACTGGACCGATTAATTTTATTTCAGTGTTAGATAGCTCATTTATCAAGGGAGGCTATAAGCTATATATATCATCGCGTTAAGACCAATAGGAGCGAGCACCAATGAAGAATTTATCAAAATCGGGTTTCATTTTAAGTTTTTTATTTTAGCCCAAAGTAACTATTCCACGCGGACGAAGTCGCGGGCAGAAGCTAGCTAGTACTCTTATAAAATGTTAAAAATTTGAAAAACGTGTATAATTTTGAAAATGAAAACATCATATATTAATCATATACAATAAAAAGTCGAAAGTAATCTATATCATAAAAAAAGTGTGTGTGTACTTATGTACACGCGTTTAGAAGTTATACTTCTTTGGCGTAACAAAATAAAAATCTTTTCAAAAATTTTATCGTTCGCCTTCTTCTACGTTTGTAAAAAAAACGACACTAACAATAGAAAAAAGGTATTTAATATATTGAAAGTTTTAATACAAACAACAAATACAAAGAAACAAAATGTTGACTATAGCTAACTTCAGGGTGTCGGTTTTCGTGACGGTGTGCGTACGCATCGTAATAACTTCAGGGTGTCGGTTTTTCGTGACGGTGTGCGCGCGCATCGTAAAAATTTACTCTCATCATTTTTCCCTAACGCGCCAAAAAAGAAGTATAACTTCTTTAAGACGCGCGAGGAGCCGCGGGCGATAGCTCGTTCGTAATAATTTCTTAAGTCAGTGAGGATAAGATACGTGCGCACGTACACAGAAAAAGCATGGGAAATATGTGTCTCTAGAAGTATTAAAAAAAAAAGAGTCGATAGAGAATAATATTTCAAACTATTTTATATTTCGACAAGGGCTTCGCCTTGGCTTCACATGTGTGTGACGTACTAATGTCGTACCTATCGTGTCTAGACAATTTAAACTAGTTTCTTGACGCTTTAAAATGTTTAATCATAAGTATCATTATCATTACATAGTATAAAACAAAGTCTCCTACCGCGTCTGTCCGTCTGTCTGCTCGCGATAAGCTCAAAAACTACCGAACATATTTTTTATGCGGTTTTTCACCAGTGGATAAAGTGATTCATGAGGAAGGTTTTGGTTTATAATTTGTCAAGATTTTTTTTTTAATTATCAGGACGAGATTACGTCCGCCGGGCCCGCTAATAAGTATCATTACATAGTATAAAACAAAGTCCCCTACCGCGTTTGTCTGTCTGTTCGCGATATACTCAAAAACTACTGAACGGATTTTCAAGTTGTTTTCACCGATGGATGAAGTGATGTCAAGGATTTTTTTATAACCAGGGCGGGACAATGTCTGCCGAACCCGCTAGTATAAATATAAATCATAAGGGTTTATGAATGGATTTCGGTTTTTTCACTTGGAACTAGATGTTTTTATGTCGAATAATATATTTTTCTAATTGTAATTCTGTCAAGACCACTCACCCTTACTAACTAACCCCTACCACGTTATTTATCGATTTAAAATATCTTCTATTATATTTTGACACTACCTAGCTTACATGGCTTAGCTCCTATGTTTTTTTTTTCGAAATGACTACGCTATTGACATAGAAAGGTCTTAACAGCTTCACCGGACTACTAAGGCGAGCGCTTAAGTGGTCATATGAACAAGAATGAATCTCGTTGGTTGAGCTGTTTCGGAGATAGCCCACACATACGACAGACAGATTTCAAAGTTTTATGTTCGGTTTCAATTATTAGGTACTTTTACTAATATTATAAACTAACCGTGGCCGTGGCTTTGTCCGCGTGGAACCTTATTAAAAAAAAACGGTGACTAATAAAATCATCAGAATGTATTAAGTCCATTTACTTATCTACTTTTAACTGGTACTTAAGTCGGGTCGTCATTAAATTTACAATAATTTTTGATAGAGCGAACCGTTTTGAATGAAATAAAGACTAAATGTTACTCGAGGATATGGTTTACGATTCTCTTGGTAAGGTTTTATAGTGAACGCAGTACTTTAGCAGTAATGCGTGTTCAAGCAAACAGACAGACAGATATTTCTAAAAATGATTGAAATGTATTTTATTACTTATTCCTAGACACCTGTACATTTTTTTTCGCCAAAATCTAAAAAATCTAACGTGTCTGTAACGTTAGATTTACATTCTTGTTATATGTATAGACGCGAATTTGAGTTTGTTTGTTTATTACGATATCCTACGAGAATCGTTCTGACTGGCAACATGTCACGATGTTGTTTATAAAAGATTCAATTATAGAAAATGATTATGGAATATACCTATAATTGAAAAAATAATAAAAATACTGGATGTGTCGTAAAGAATCACGACAGAAGTGAAACTTTTGTATTACAGGGAAACTTTTTAATTTAAAAAAATACTGCAAAAAGCCAACGTAACACGATGTCCCCAGGCGGTAACCCATCATGTACTGACCGCGCCCGACGTTGCTTAACTTCAGTGATCGGATGCGAAGCGGTGTTGTCAACATTCTACACGACACGGTGTAAACTTCCACTACTTTTGTCACACAAATAGGTTGCGGGTCAGAATTTCAAGAACACAGAATTTTAAGAATTCTCTACCTATCATTGGTAAACATTTTTTTTTAAGAAATAGTGACGTACGTAAAAATATCGTCAGCCTCACGATTAATTGACAAATCAATTTAAACAGGTGTCCTTGTAAATAATAAAATTATGATATAATTGGTAAATCTTAAGGTAATTTAACAATAAAGTACGATATTATTACTCTACATCAAGTTTATGGAGAGAATTTTCACATTAAAGTGAGCTAGCTGTAGGTTGTTTGTTTTGTATGTTTCATAAAATAAAATCATGATATGTTTAATATTATTATTATCTAATTATTTTTTATAAAATTATTGCATACTAATTGTTGAAAAAATATATTCGGAAATTAAAATTGCTTCGATATCTCTTCAGAATGTATGCTGTATTTTATGTCATTAAGTGCCTGAATAGTCTCACCTGGTGCCAATTGTAGATCTGACAGAAGATCTACATATATAATATAATATGCTAATCTAGAGCGCAGTTATTGAAACATATTTATAACATGATTGAGGTCAGATTCTTTAACTTACAAAACACCACACTATAGTATTTTTCTACACCGATAGCTCAACCTTATTGTAAAATTCGATCCCATATCAGTGAATGCGGTGTCCCAAAATGCTATCACTAAGCTACCATCGCGCCAAATTTTTTTTTTATCTCGATCATATTTGTTTTTAGCGTGTGAAATATAAATAGAATAGACTTATAGAATAGACTTATAGCATATACTTGAGTTTCGCGTTTATTACTTACTAGCTGACCCGTGCAACTTCGTCTGCACCAAATTGGTTATTACCGGTTTCAATTGTATTTTTAAACGCAAATAATCTTAAAAAACCTAAAACCCTATTCACTTATCCAGCACTTCCAATCGTAATCCAAACTATCCAGGGACTCACTCAAACATAACCCAGTTGGATGTGAGAAACTTTTAAAAAATCTAAATCTGTTCGCAGCATTACCTAAAGAGTGCATCAAAGTGAAGACAAAACAATATTAAATTATATATATAGTATATGTATATATATGTAAATATTATATATATATGTAATATTCCAAAATGTCTTCCCAGACCCCTTTAACTTCATCCGAACAACTGAAAAGTTAACTTTATCTACATTAAATTTCCATTTTTTTTAGTTGTTTGTTTTATAAGAATTTGTAAATAACGTGAAATCTCATTCAATTTTAATTTGTCACATTTTACTTTTACATACAAACCACCTTTTTTACTAATACTGAACTTGGGATAATATACCTTTCTAACAGTGAAAGAATTTTTAAATCGGACCAGTAGTAGGTACCAAGCATTCCTCGAAAACAAAACTTTACTACTCATTATAATATTATATAAAACAACATAGAACTGCAAACAGTAGTCCGGTGAAGCTGTTAAGACCTTCTAGGTCAATAGCGTGGTCAGTTCGAAAAAAAAAAGAACTGCATACACCTCAACTATTTATTTTAATCTTAGATTCACAAACCTGAACCCAACTACTTCAAACTCAATAACATTTAAAAACTAATTTTATCAAATATCAAACAACACCGACTATAAACTCTAGTTAGTTCATCTTCTACAATGCAATGTAATTATTATCTAGGTTTATGTTTTAGAAAAATCTTTCACCTTTGTTTAGCAAACATTTTTTATACAATAAAATAAATGTAACAACATATAAGTGACAGTTACGTTTATACGTATTTTTTTCATAAGAGGTCGATAATTACGCATAGAAATGGCATATAGCCGTAGCTCAGTTATAACGTACTGGACATTATATGGTCCGCCGGAGCCGACGGTTCGAATCCCGGAGATTTTTTTTTGGTATTTTTTTTTAAAGTAGCTTAGGGAAATATAGCTTATCTTTTTAGCTAATCTGTCTGCTATATATAGCACAATGAAAATTTACCAAAATTCGTCAAAAATTTCATTAACTACAAATTTTTACTTTCGTCCGTTATCCTGGAAATCCCTTGCGTTTTATAGATAAAAAGTATTCTAGATGTAACCTTGTAATATTAGTTATCACTGTGCCAAATTTCGTCAAAATTGGTTCAGTACTTTCAGAGTGGTACGTGTTCAAAGGGACAGACAAACAGGCAGATCCTGGAGAATCCCTTGCGTTTTATGAGATAAAAAGTATCCTAGATGTAATCTCGTAATATTAGTTATCACTGTGCCAAGTTTCGTCAAAATCGGTTCAGTACTTTCAGAGTGATGCGTGTTCACAGGGACAGACAGACAGACAGACAGACAACAACAGACAAAAATTGTAAAAAATTATTTTTGCTTCTATATCGATAACAAAGTCACCCCGAAAAAATTTTCAAAAAATATTTAATGTACAGATTTGACCTTGCTACAGTTTTATTATAGTATAGATAAGATAGCTAATATAAATAATAAATAACCTAAATTTAATGATAAGGATAATTACGAATTAAACTTTAGCGACTATGAGAATGAAAACGTGACATTGGTAAAAGCAAATACGCGCTTTTGCTAAACCAAAAAAAAAAAAACAAAACGATTAATAGGTCAATGTTGATACTAAAATAGATAACAATTTTTGGCGGCAACATTACCGCATGTATTCCTAACAAAACCAAAATATATCGCTTTAAGATAGTCTATACGAGTGTATATAAGTTTTGTTTTGTTATTTTTAGATTGGAGCTTGTTATTTATAAATGAAAATCTGGAACGAGTGGTTCTAATATCACATAGTTTTTAGTTTATATGAAAGAAAGACGTTTTCTTAGGAGCTGGTTTACTACAAAAATATTATAAGACAAATATTTATTCCATAGAATAAATGAAAATAATAAATACCTTCGTCTCGGTATAGCACTTTTCACTTTTATAACAGTGTTATTCCCATTTGGGTTACTGTCCGTTTTCTTCTTTTTATTACTGAAAATTTTGTTTTTCACGCTGTTAATTGTCTTTTCATTAATACTTTCATTATTAACGTTTTTCATGTTGTTTTCCGGGATGGTCGCGTCTGCCGCTGACATTTTTACAATGGGCGACGATTATGGATTTGCGGCGGATAGCATTTGGTACGATTTTTATAAATCGCGCAGATCGCCGCGCATGTGATGACAAGCCGTGTCGATGAAGTAGTACCGTAGAAATTCAGCGCCATCTGTATTTACTCCAAATTATTATTCTATTTAGAAACTTATTGTGGGCGTAATTACAAAATGTAGTAAGTGGTACTTTATTTGTAGTATAGATGGCAGTTTAGTCTAATGATGTTTGCTCGGTATAACCTTTACTTGAAACAAAATCTATATTAGTTTTTAACTATTATTATGCTATGGTGATAAAAATAATATATATAATATAATATTATAAAACCGGAGGGTTTGTTTGTTTGGTTGAACGTGCCAATCTCAACTACTGGTCCGATTTGACAAATTCTTTCATTGTTAGATAGGCTATATATATCATCATGCTAAGACCAATAGGAGTGGAGCACCAGTGAAGAATATTTCTAACACGGACAAAGTAATGGGAACATCTAGTTAAAAGATATAAGTAATTATTAGAATAAAGACTAATATTTTGAGATTGGAAAGCTATACATTTTTAGTAAAACAGGAATATTTAACGGATGTGGTTTGGTGTTTAATCCGTTAGCTCTCGGACCGGCAGATCGGCCGCGCGCGCTTTTTTAAAAATTTTTAAATTTCCCGCCATCGGCAAAACATTTAATTGACCCTATATATCCTATAGCTAAACAAATTATCATTCCACAAAAATATTAATTATAAAATTATATAATTTTATATTATCTATATTTAAATTTAACCTTTCATAAATAATTAACAACAACAAAAAAACACAGCAAACTTACATAAATATTTTTTAATTTTTATCGACTTTTATCATAAACCAAAAAAATCTTTTTCAATTTTTTCTTCTTCTTCTTCTTCTTCTTCTTCTTCTTCCCTTAACACGCACACTCTAAAGACAACCGATTTTACAAACTGCACAGAAACAAATTACACTCACTTTTTATCTCATACAACGCAGATCTCCAGACTCCTTTTTCTGTCCCTTTAACACGACCACTCTAAAGACTAACCAATTTTACGATTTGCACAGGAAACAAATACAGACATCAAAACTTTTTATCTCATAAAACGCAGTATCAACTATAAAAAACTGAGCAGCAAATCTACATTAAATATTTTTTTTTTTACGCTTTATCGAAACAAAAAACTTTTTCATTTTTCTTCTTCTTCTTCTTCTTCTCCCTTCCGCACACTCTAACAACCATTTTACAACTTGCACAGTAAACAAATACGATACATCTAACTTTTTATCTCCCATCTCCAGGAACACAAAGCAAAAATTTATTATATTTCTTTGTAATTTTCATTTCTATATAAGCACATAGCTAAAAGCTAATTTCCCTAACACTTAAAAAAAATACCAAAAAAAGATCGCCGGGTCGAACCGTCGGCTCCGGCGGCCATATAATGTCCAGCGAAACTACTCGGCTACATGCTTTCTATCGTAATTATCACCTATATAAATATGTGCCTGCCTTATTCTTATTTTATTTTTCCAGCATTTCCCCCACTCTAACCCCCCTTCAATGCGCATTAAATCAGGCATCCCCCGTCCAGCAGCTAACAGCTCACCGGCCTCACTTACTATAGGATTTTCATCTGCCCCGCCATTCAATCTTCACTAGATACCCAGCAACCAGTGGTTGTAACAAAGAATGCCATTCTCCGCTTCCATTCTTACACAACCATGATTTGAAGCACTTTACATCGTTACAGGGCTGGGAGCATATCGGCAATTTACTCCTTTACCCTTAGCTCCACTATTTAATTTCCACACCACTGATTTTAGTGCCCTAGTCCACTGCCTCAGTGAGTTTAATATTCGAACACCGCTGTCACACCGGCACAATTCGTTTTTTCATCACTTTTAACTAATCTTTTAGCCCCGTCGCATTACAGCTCATTTAGTATTTATCGTGCAGGGATTGTTCTGCATTTTTAACTTTATTTATAAATATTTTTCAGTTTATCAATAATTGAACACTAACCAATTAAATTGTTTTATCTATTTAAACAGTCACTTTTCACAAACTCACCGTCCAAATAATTAATGCCCTATTTATATTTTCAAAGCGCCTAGTTTTTATTTTATTTACCTTTCATATTCTATTTTACCCAATTCTATTTTTAGTGCCTTATCAAGCAGTGCACAAAATCATTAAACTTTATATAAAGCTCATTTTTTTCATTCTTTTATAACCTTAAATTTATTTTATTTCTAACTTTTATTTTATAAAAGATAATTTACTTTATTTCAAGTTTTATTTCATTGTTTCTCAAACTACTTATTATGCTATAGACAGGCCACTATACTCTCAACACATATATTTATCATTTTTTCACATAATATCAATTAATTTTCATGACATCTAAGTTCTATGTATTTCATAAAAAACCTACCTTCATATTAAAAACAATCTTTTTTTTGTATTAGGCCACTAATTAGGTAGTTTATTTTAATCTTAAGTAAACCCTTTAGCTAGCGCTTAGTATATTTTCTTACAATAAGTTTATATAAAAAAAGGAGGAAAAAGAAAGAACTAAAAAAAAGTAACTAATAGAAAGTACCTATTCATATGTCTAAATATTAAAAATTAATTTTAAATATTTATAAAAAAATTTAATATTTATTTAATTAAATATTTAATGTAAATATTTTTTCTAACCTAAAAGTATAAAACAATAAATAAATTAAACTTCATGGTTAAGAAAAAAAAAGCAGGAAAGAAATTTAGAAACATTTTATAAAAAATTGAATTTACATTACTAATTTTATTATTCAAATTTTAAAAACCAGTTTTTTTAACTATCTCCATGTTTTACCTGCACAAAGCCTTTCGTTTTATGAGCTAAACCCTATGTTTTCAAAACAGGTGTTAAGTGTATAAAAATAAACGAACAACCTTGAAGCGCTAATGAAATGAATTAATTTATTGAAAAAAATACATACACAATTTCATAAAATCTTTATTGTTCTAAATTTAAGTTTATGTATGTTGTACAAAATATGCTTAATTTTATATAACAAATTACATGTAGATAATTAGCGAAGGCTTAGCCATAATTCAGTTTTAAAAATGTAGGTATCTATAATGTACTTATTACTAACTAGATTATAGTCTGTGGGTATATGTAGGATTATACAGTTTCAAAAGTACACTTGTAAAAAATATAATTACGAAAAATTATTAAAAATAATATAAAAACCCTTACAACCACTTTGTTTTAAGAAGCTTCAAATATTTATTATAAATTTAAATCTAGTAAATAATAACTATTAATACAAACTAATAAATGCGAGAGAGAATATTATTAAATACGTGTTCAGACCTCTGGATATTTTCACAATACATAATATTATTATAACCTCAAAATCATTCGAAATTATCGAAGGTTAATAGATTTTGTTAATGACATTATAAGTCGCCTCACAATGATATTTATAGAGGCCTATTTAGAATAATTTTTAATATTATTTTTAAATAGATGTGTATATGTTGTATACTACGTGTTATGAAAATATTCATTTTAAAAATACATAAAAAACAACGATTTCGTTGTCTCTAAGCAGGTATAAGTATATACGTTATTACAATAATTTAAATTCGTGATGCAGTCTTAATAATAAATCTAAGCACCTATCATTTACAATATAATTACATAATTTTAAGCGAATTTTATGTACAATTTGATTACATACGAGACGATGATTTATATTATAGTGTGCTATTGGTCAATAATTTGAAAAGATTTTTGAGATCGTTAGTGATGATATAAAAAAAAAGATTTTAATTAATAAAATATCGAATGTCGTGAACGAAATATTGCATATCTTTAAATAGAGTAGTGCATGTATCAATATGATAGTGTAAATAGTTTTTTAATATTAGAGTATTTCTACAGTTTGAGATTATTTTTGAAAGTATATACGAATATACTATCCAGTAGCGAGCCCAGATCCAACAACGACTTATGGATAAAAAAAGAGACGTTGTTATTGCTGAATTAGATCTCGCTTTCTATGCCATAGAAGTCACTAGGATTTAGGAACGATATTTTTATTTTGATGTTGTAATTATTTATTGTACAACTCCCTTAATGAATAATGATTTTGTCTTGAGTAATATAGTAATAATTTTTGTATACACACATTGGCTATACAGCTCGGAGGTTTCCTATTATTGTTACGACTTATAAAAGGGTAGCTACACCTCTAGTGCTATATATAGTGGTAGTAAGAAGAAGCGATACGCATATATGTAGAAAAAAAATGTATTTTTTTTTTATATCATAGGAGGCAAACGAACAGGGGGGTCACCTGATGTTAAGTGATCACCGCCGTCCATAGACACTAGCAACACCAGAGGAGTTGCAAGTGCGTTGCCAACCTGTGTTTGGGGGGAAGGGGGAATGAGGGAGGGGGAGGAGCGTGGGAAGAGGAGAGGGGAGATGGGCCTCCGACGCTCTCACTGACCGAACGAAACGCAACAATGCGAGCACTGTTACTTCACGTCGATTTTCTGTGAGAGGGTGATACTACCCCGGACGAGCCGACCCATTTATGCTGAAGCCGGTAATAGCTTTAGCGTGGCTTTACCACCTACAAAACATGTATACAATTTTTACAAATTTCATTCCTTGTACAATAAGTTTATTAGAGTCGCAATAAACGGTGAAAGAAAATTAGCCTCAATATTTATATCAACTGCCTTGGTTTTATGAAATGTGAATAGTAATTTGGCATTCAGTTCAATGGTGCCAAAGTGACCGAAACTCCACTTGACTCTTGCATCGGATACAACACCGCGAATCTATGTAAGCAGCACACACATATTCGCATTTATAACATTAGCAAGGAGTAAAGATATTTCCAGGCAAGTGTAGCGGTATACATATTTGAAAATTATTAAAAAACATTAGCCATAAAATAATATAAATATTATACATCAACGGAGTACATAAATACGGGGTTACGTCAAATTTTCCGTTAAAACGACTTACATTTAAAAAAACAATACTTAAGGCAACAGTCTGTGGTACTCGGCTGCCTTTTTATTCTTTTCGATGACATAAAACGACTTAGGTTTTCCATTCCCAGAGAAGTATTTCCTAAAGGACGTTTTCTTGGCCGGAACATAGAATGCCAGTGCGTCTAAAGAGTTGGGATGATCGTTTCCTTTTCGCCAAGTGGGTGTGCTTTCGACATCAACAATCTCATCATCGAATCTCGCTTGAGGGCGATGTTTTGCGAGTTTATTTAGTACGGGCAAGTTCCAATGGTAAACTCTCGCCGGTTTCCCGTTGCTTGTCATCTGTAACGGAAGCGTTCGAGCTGCAGCCGGGACAGGATCAGCATGAGTGTAGTAGCTCGTGTTCGGAGGTAACTTTATGACGTACATCCTCGAGTCACCATTCGCGTGTCGTCTTCCTTGCTCGGCTAACCGTTTTCTGTGATGGGCTGCTGGTATTCTGAGCTTCTTTAACCCTAAAGAGCTCAGGATCTCGTGAGTACTCGGTTCCTTGTTGTCGTCGGTGAGATTCTCGTTGTGGCTGGTTGTCGCTGGAGCGGCGACGGCCACGGTGAGGGCAATGAGTAGAGCTGACAACCTGTAAACGAAAAAGAATAGTATTCATTGGTTATTTGCTGACAGTCTTAAGATAATACTAGGGATGTACACATTTTTTAAATTAATATATGTATATCTATTATACCTACAAATAATTATTTCATAATTTTATAATTATACTAGTGGACCTGGCGAACGTTGTCCTGCCTTGATAATAAAAAAATACCGGGTCCAATTGTGAATCTAAACAATAATTGAATCCACCTGAACACACAAAAAATGTTATCAAAACCTGTGCAGCCGTTTAGGAATAGTTCAGTCACATACACACGGACAGAAGAATATTATATATATAAAGATTTTAATTAAAAAACATTCCTCTTTAAATGCTCATAGCTCTCATAGCGTTGCATTGGCGTCACATAATTTAGAACGACGCGGTATTTTTTATTGGTACGAATATAGCAAAGTGTAAATGTAATAATATTTTTTTCGGAATCTTTGATGTTCTGCGCAGTAATTGATTCTTTATAAAATTAATAACTCGATATTAAAAAAATAATATTAATTGGTAGGGTGTCTGTACCCGACTGGATCGCGACCACCGTACACCAGGTGGAACACCCGCCATAGTGGCACGTTTGGGCGTGTCGCGTTCCGGGATCAGCCGGTGTATATCCAGCAACCGGGGGGGGGAGGGCTGTCCCTGACTGGGTCGCTTTCAGGCCGGCATGACAGCGGCGACCGGCGATGGATAGTATGTCTTTCGGTGGTCGCCATTGTTTTTGGATTGTACTGTGCTTACCATCAGGCACAGTACAGTCACTTTGCCGAGCTAAAAAAAAAAAAAAAAAAAAAAAGTTATTTAATCACTTCATGTATCTTATAAAATATAAAGAAAAATAAGAAGACATTATTTTCGATAGAGTTTACAGCTCTATTGTGCCAATTACGTATACATTGCTATACATCCATGGAAATCGAATCATTTTGTTAGGTCATATGTGTCTAGTTTATATTCCAAATGTAATTAATATATCTTTAGTGCATAATATATTTTGTTATATTTAAAGTAATGTTCTTGAAATTACACTAATATAATAACTTTCTGTTCACTGTAAAAGGTTTTATAAGAAACTGACATAAAAATAGATCGTTAGAAGGAGATTAGAAACGCAGTAGTTTCTATTATCGGAAAAACATGAAAGAAAGTTGTTTGTTGCTCTCTTTTCCGTATAGTTTATATCTACTTGTGACACACGCATTATCTCTCGTTAAATTTTACGCCCTGAGTTTATGCGCAAAACATAAGATACTATCTATTTGCTTGAATACCTACGACGCCATATTAGTGCATTGTGTCAGAACGGACGCCTTGTATATGAGTGTATAAATGAGAGAGACTGTATATACGTTGACTTGCGATTGTTTACAATTTCCTGTCTCAAGGCAGTAAAGGTAAGAATTTCGAAGCTTGCAAGTAAAAGGCAATTATCGCACATTTTCAATTAACATAGGCAGTTTGAGGCGGTGGTACACCGTGACTAATACATATTTTTTTCAAGTTGTTTTTAACTTATTATCTTATACCGATATTTTGTCGCAGGTTTACTATGTTATTTTATTGTGTGAACCGTCGGGAAATGAGAATTTTCCACGGTTAATATTATATGTTTAGAAAACGAATAAAAAAACATTGTGTGTATTAGTGTCTACACGCAGAGGAAGTGAAACTTCTTTGGCTTATTAAATTATATCATCATTACATATTATAAAACAAAGTCCTCTGTCACGTCTGTCTGTTCGTGATAAAGTCAAAAAATACTAAACGGATTTTCATCAGTAGATAAAGTGACTCATGAGGAAGGTTTAGATATACAATTTGTCAAGATTTTTTTTTTGTTATCAGGGCGGGATAACCCCACCGAGTCCGCTGGTATATATATAAGAGAATGTTCACAATCTATATATTATATGAAGTCCCGTAGTATAAATACTTAACTATACATTTACTCATTTTTGTACACTACTAGACTCAGACATACTTATACACACTTACTCATACACACAAATATATACCTACCTGACGTTTAACGGGTAACGAAAATTTATCCCTATCGTGCCATAAGAGGTTTCACTTCAACAATATACACTCATCAAAAAAGTCTAAGCAACATGTACTAATTTAAATTTTAGGATGGTTCTTCACATTATAACGTTGTATTTTATTTTTAAAATAATATCTTTAGGGTTCTATGATGTAAAAATAACAGCTGTTGTCTTTATAAGTTCTTTTAATAACAGAAATGAACAATATTAGAATATACTGTAGAAACTAAGATACATAAGAAACTAAACTTTTTTCTTACAAAATGAAATTTCTAAAGAAAATGTATTTATTGTGAAAGAATAGAACAATTTAATACAAAGTATGGGCTCCTCTGCTATTCAGAACTTGTCGGCAACGATTACTCATTGAATTAATGAGACTGTTTATGTCATCTTGCGGTATTCGCTCCCAATGGAATTGTAGCAAATCCTTCAGCTGTTGGGTTGTTGTCGCTCCGTCCAAGTCCTTCAAAACACGTCTCTGGAGCATGTCCCATGCGTGCTCGATGGGGTTGAGATCTGGCGATTGTGCAGGCCAGGGCAATACCCGGATGTTCTCCGTTGCAAAGTATTCACTGGTTCGCCGAGCTGTATGTGAACGCGCATTGTCATGCATTAACCTAAAATCGGAGCCAAAGGTTTGTGCAAATGGGTAGACATAAGGTCTGAGAATATCCTCAATGTAATTTTCAGCATTCATGTTTCTATTTACAAAAACGAGCTCAGTTCGCCTGTTCTTCATAATACCCGCACATAACGTAACTGTTGAGCCGCTGTATGGATGAACTTCCTGAACGCACCTGAGCCTTTCAGTATTTCCGGGCCAACGATACACTCGCACCCTTCTTGTATCAGGCTTAAACCCGAATCGCGACTCATCGGAAAACATAATTTTATCCCATTGTTCCTGGGTCCATGTTATGCGTTCTCTACACCATTAATATCGACGAGCGCGATTCCCGTGACGTATCGGTGGGCACCTGATTGGGCGTCGAGCTCGTAGGCCGTACTCATGCAGTCGATTTTGCACAGTTTGAGGACTTACATCAACACCACTTGAAATTTGTAGCCTCAAACTTATCTCTCGAGCGGTTAACATCGGCTGGCGTCTTGCAGTCAGTTGTATGTACCGGTCTTGCCGAGTAGTTGTACTCCTTTTACGGCCTGGATGCTGTTCAGCGGGTTCTCCTGTATTATTGTAGCGCTGCCAAAGACGACAAATAATACTTCTATGAATGCCAAAATGTCGAGATACCTGAGATTGATTACTTCCCGCTTGCAACATCCCTACAGCTCTTTGCATTTCATCTGCCATCAAATGACGTCGCTTCATGACGTAAAGAATATCTAACAATTCAATTTTGTCGCTAACTTTATTTAAATGGTTGGTAAAATTATAAAATCAAGACTAAACGTAGCAATTAAAACGCACTTAAATTCAAACAAATTCGCAGTCATTTGAATTTTATGAAAAAACAAAACATAATCAAATTTTTTTTACAACCAGCCAGTATGTCATCAATAACAAAAAAGTTTACTTACCTACGCACTTTGTTTGAGTAAATACTTAGAAATTAATTAATATAAATGGTAAAATTTGTAATATCACGCATGTTGCTTAGACTTTTTTGATGTGTGTATTATAATTAAAACACATAGTAGTTTCCTTGAAACAATAAAAAAAGTCGATGCTGTCATAAAGACTGACGATAGAAGTGAAAACTCAAAACAATGAAATAAATCTGTTCTCTTTTGAATTTTCATATTAATTATGGTGTGAATGATAATATTTAAATTTCAGAATTTGTTTATTGAAATTATTGACATTAATGTGGTTTTCATATATATTGGCACTCGGAGAAATAATTGTATACATTTTTATAAAGTCTATTAATCAATCAAACATATGAGCCGCAAAATATCAATATTACATGTACACAGGCGCCTATACTACGTGCCGCTAGTACGACGCAAGCCGCGCGAGCGCAATATGGCCGCTCATGCTTACGACGCATGTCATGACGCGAAATTATAAATTTATCTCCTGCCAAAAATACCGCTCAACGCGCCTAAAGAAGTTTTCACCTTAACAAAATCCCGAGCAAGGTGGTAAAGTAGAAGACGCTAAATTAAATCCCGTACAGTACGAATTAATTTTATAGTAATATCAGTCCCCTCTCAGTGCATTACCCGCTTTGTCGCACACGTCGCGTCGCGTCGTGCATTCACAATGCATGCCTGTTTGTCATAACTGCATAACTTAGCGCACTCACTGCACTCGAGTATGGGAATGTTTGTTACTGAGAGACGATAGCGCTCTTAGTATTTTATTTACACGAGCAGGCTTTGTCCCATTTGTAAATTGGTTTTCTAACTAAATAACCCCACGACTGGTCTCTGTTATACTGGTGTTCAAGTTTCAGCTTGCTTAATATCTATAAGTTATAGTGAACAATTAGAATATTCGCTTGTGTCTTGGTATAAGGTTTTTTAACATTAATTATAGGGACTTACCGCAGCCTATTTGCAATAAAAAATTGCCATTTTTGTAGATTTTCAATAAGTAGCAGTATTGCAATCAGTGCGGGATTGGTATATTTTTTTTATTTACCTTTACATATATTGAACATATAGAACACGGACTATACCTGCCGCTTTGGCTCGTGGATTATATGATTTGTGCCTACATCATATAAATTATAATGTAAATAAAAAGTTTGTTTGTCAGAAATAAATTCTTTAGCTAAAAAAATTATTATTAAGATGTATAGATGATTTTTTCAAATTAAATTTTACTTGAACACGAATACAAAGTCGCATGTTGTTGTTGGTTTTATAAGGGTGAAAAATACCTTATTTAAAATCTACATGTATAGGTATATATGTTAATTACTTATGGTGGTAGATTTATATTTGAGCCACGTATATCCTGTCCATTTGTTTGTTAGCTTATCGGAAATCAACCTCTAAATATATCATACTAAAATTAGGCACAGCAGTAGCTAGGGTCCTTGAAAAGAAGGTAGGAAGATTTCAGAAAACTTAAGTGTGTCGTAATCCATAATATATACAATAAAAAATGGTCACCTATTTAATTTATAATACAAAACAAATAAGAAGCTATGGTGGCTTAGTAGTTGACGTCCCGTAACGTCGACCGGCGTTGCTTCGTATCCTTGCAAATGAGCCAGAGTTTTCGATGAAGGAAAATATCATGATGAAACCATTAAGTTAAGGCTGTTTTCTGTGTGTAGTCTTATTTTTTTAAGTCATAATAGGCCAACGAACGGGTGACCTGATGTTAAGTGATCACCACCGTCCACAGACACTAGCAACACCAGTCACAAGCGCTTAGCCAGCCTGTGTTTGAGGGGAATGGAGAGAGGGAGGGGAAGGGAGTGGAGGTGGTCTTCCGGCGCTCTCACTGACCGAACGAAACGCAACAATGCAAACACTGTTACTTCACGTCGGTTTTCTGTGAGAGGGTACCCCGAGCGAGCCGACCCATTCATGCTGAAACCAGTAAGCTTCAGCGTGGCTCTACCACCTACTACAAAGTCTGTCTGTTTAGCTACCACACTAAAGCGCCTGTAAGTGTTCCGGCAGCTATACTTGGGAGACAGTCACTCTAGGTTTAGCGTGTCTACTATCTTTCACCATATCATCATTTTACCTCAGGCGAGATTGTGGTCAAATGCTCAAACGTGTAAAAAAGACTTTCAGTATACGTTGAATATTTAAATAATTTAATTCATTATGTCATAATATTACTCAGAATATAGATAAGTCCTATTGGACTACGTAATTATTACCTATTTAAGCTTTGAATTTTTTTTTCAATTTTATCATGTCGTTTGTTTCGACACACATTCACATACAATATTTAATTTATTTATATTTATCGTTGTACAATTTTTCACTTTTCACGTCACTAAGACCGTCTCCGGGGAACAGGTTAAATCTTCATTAATCCCTCAGCAAGTTTTTTAAGACAGCGATCTCATAATAGCGAATCATGTTTTTAAAGAGACATTTTTTTCATTATTATTTTACATTATATTTTGTTATTGTTGAGATTTTCCAAATTTTATAATAAATCTATTTTTTGTAAACTTAAGCTACTAAAAATCTGTTAACCAATGCATTAAATTGTGTACATTCGTTTGTATGGAGCTTAAACCCTTATACTTTTGGACAGTCCAGGGGTTAATGCGAGCGACACCGCGAGCAATAGATAGTTATTTATATCGCCAGGGCACTATAAATAATGCACAGATTAATCAATTGGTACGTAACATATCAACCAGAATTTGAAGAGCCGTCTGATCTTGGCTCACGTACGTAACAAACCTGATTACACTTCGTTCCGCGGAATCACCTTGATTACACGATTACATGCGTTTGATACGCAGTTTATAACGTGATACAGAGAACTTGTAATTTCTGGTTACTTGTTAAGAAAATGTAGGAAGAATGTTGCACCTGCCTACTGAACCTAAAGATTAACCAGCCCCTCGTCAAACTTTTTGACCGCCCTGATTATAGTTGCGGAGAACACAAGATATAAATGCGTATTATACTATATGTATAACATCGAGCCCTAAATGCCAATTGTAGATTTCTGTAATAAATTTTTAACTTTGTTTTGTGTTAAGCTCTTGACTATATTAACATAAGCCCGAACTTCTGGTTATATTTAGAGAGGCCAAAAAGATTGACGACGTACTATCTACTTCAGAGCGGTCCAAAAGTGTGGCGCAGACTATATCACTAGATCTACCTACCTGTATACCTTACCAATCTATACATTTTATTATTTTTTAAACTTTATTTTTGGCAATCAAGCTTTTATATTATTACTGCCATTGTCGAGTAGTTAATAGTATTACAAGTTCTTCTTCTATTTATTTTTGGCAACCAGTCTTCTAGTAGACTGCCATTGTCAAGTGAGTATCGATATTACAAGTTTCTTGATATAATTTCAATGAACTAACAAGATGGTGTCCGTCTTGTTAGAACTTTCCTGGGAGTTTTTGTGGCATCTCGGAATTCATGGTCCGTGGTATTATTTCCGATCCACTTCACTTATGCACTATAAACAAACTATATTACACTAGCGTTACCGCCGGACGTTCTCCTGCCTTAATAATAAAAATAAAAAATCTAAAATTCAACCGCAGCGCCACCTACCGGGTTTAATTGTGAATCTAAACCATTCTCGGATCCACTCAAACACGCACACAAAATTTCATCAAAATCGGTCCAGCCGTTTAGGAGGAGTTCAGTGACATACACACGTACAAAAGAAATTTATATATAAAGAAGATAAAACACCACCAATTTTACACAATATAGAGTCAAGCAACACAATATTATGAATAAAATATAAAATCCACTACATGACAGACTAAAATCCCGCCAAAAACTCAAAACTAACATGTGTCAATCAATGACGTCATAAAGTGACAGATAATATTAGCTCTATTTATATCGTGTGGAAAAAGTACTCTATGCCATACAGATCATGTACATTTTTTGTTCTAAAGTTTTTTTCTTTCATAATTAATTCTGGATATGGCGTCACGTACATTGACGGCAATATGTCCAAGACGAGTGCCGAACGGCTAAACAATCAACGCAATTTTAATAGAGAGAAAAAAACTGTTTCAATTTTAAATTAATTCTTGGATTACTAATACAGAATTTTTCATTAAAATTAGTTCCATTCGGAGTTGGTCCCGGAACTACGAAATGTAGTATGATTGTTCCGAGCACTAAATGACTTTTTTAAACATAAGGATCCTTCAAGCGTAACTTGTCAGGCCTGCATGACGTCGACGACCAAATGCTTGATCTTTTGATGGTCGCCGCTGTTATTGGATCGTGCTGCGTGTACTATCAGACACAGTTCCGACATTTTATCGTGTATCAATAAAACAGTCATAATGCATGCCGACAAAAGTGAAAATTCAAAACAATGGAATGACTGTTCCTTTTTTATTTTTAAATCGATTATAGTCTGAATTATTTAAAATGCATAATTTGTAAATATACATTATTAAAATTAGTCTGGTTTTCACATCTTATCATACTCCAAGCAATAGCTATATACAACTTGATGTAGTTTCTTAATTCATCAAACACATGATGAGCTGCACAAGCTCAATACAAAATATCAATATTACATGTACACAGGTCTATACTACGCGTCGCTAGCCTGGCCCAAGAGTAATACGTCACGAGCGTGTTCAGGTCACCAGTGATGCGAACTATCCTTCCTAAAAAAATTTTTTAACTAAAAAATGAAAAATAAATAATAGTTTAAAAAAACTAAAAAAACACGCTTTCATATAAAATCCAACTAAAAAACAGAAAATAAAATTTAATAAATTTGGATTAAGAATAGTGTAAATTAGAAATAAATGTATATTTTTGTAAAAAGCGACAAAAAAATGATAAAAATACTGATATCTGGAGGTGCTGATATTAACATGTGATACGTCACTGTTTTTTTTTCGCACTTATTTTTTTTTCGGATTATTGCATTGTCATCGACCTTCGACATGTGTGCAAAGTTTGAATTAAATCCGATCGTTCAAAGTAGGACAAAATCGAGCTCAAAGGGGTCGGTTACATACATACATACAGGTGAAGCTAATAAAAGCGTGATAAAAATCATTCAACGCGTCTAAAGGAGTTCTCATTTCAAAAATAAATAATACTCTATGACAACCTTTGAAATTTCTACTCGTCGTAAGAATAAGTTTGGAGTTTTTGGCGGGATGTCGGTCTGTCGTGTAGTGGATTTTATATTTTATTCATAATCTTGTGTTATTTGACTTGATATTTTGTAAAATTGGTCGTGTTTTACGTAATACAGTTCGGTTATTGTGCATAAGTGAAGTGAATGGAAAATAATACCACGGACCATTAATTCTGAGATGCCGCAAAAACTCCCTGGAAAATTCTAACAAGACGGCCACCATTTTGTTAGGTCATTGAAATAATCGCAAGAAACTTGTAATAAACCTACTGGACAATGTCAGTAATAATCTACTAGAAGATTAGTTGCCAAAAATAAAATGAAGAGATAAGTAACAAGTAATTTTTGTAAAATCCTTTCACTTAAGATCCATCTCGGCTGCAAAAATCGGTAAAGTTACATAGAGATAACGTATGATGTCATCATTTATAGAGACGTAGACAAAGTCACGGTCGGCTGCTAGTAATGAATAATATAAGTAGTCCCGTTTTCTATTTTACGAAAGTATGACAAAACAAAACACTCGCCGGCACAATCAACCTTGTGGACTCTAGCCAAATAGAACAATTGCTTATCCGGTTCAAAGCCCAACTTAAAACAGTTATTATTCTAGACGCAAACTTGTCGCTAACAAGCATATAATTTTAATTTATCCGGAGGGCAACAAACAGCGAGAATTATACATAAAGTAGATGTTGTTCGTAATAATATTATTATCCTTTGTTCAGGTAAAAATATTTTTGATTTTTTCACATATTAATTCTGGGTTAATTGCGGACGGAGCAAAAGTTGCGAATGTAGATGAGAGAGCAATTTAAATAAGTTAGGAGTCTTTACTGATGTCACTATACATATAACAGTGGTTATGAGAGTGTGAGGATATTAATATTAGTATCGCCTAGAGCGATGTTCGGTTACCTGATTTGTTTACTTATTTATTAGGTACTAGCTGCGCCAGCGACTAGGTCCGCGTGGAACCTAATGTAAAAGAACAGTGAATAATAAAGTCATCTGAATGTATTAGGTCCATTTACTTATCTACTTTTCTCCCGTACCTAAGGCGCGTCTTCATTAAAATTAACATAACCTTTGACAGAGTAAACCGATTTTGATGTTATAGAACCGAATTTATAGAGTCTTTGTTGTTACTACGTTTGTGCACATAATATATAATATACAGTTTAGTGAGTGCTCTTAATTAGTAAATGCAGTATTACTGTATCATACTAACGGTTTCTTTAAATACTAAAATGGTTTTAACGTTCGATGTTAAATAACGATGTGGGCGAAGACGATATACAGATTAAAACTAGTTTAAGTGCAGCTTCCGGAGCACATCGTCAGGTGCTTGGCGATAGATTTTTCAACTTAAGGGAGGTATCTAGCCGAGCGGATTTAGAAACCCTACTATCATACTATAAGGCGCAAGTACGTCCTCATATCGAGTACTGCTCGCACATCTGGGCTGGTGCTCCTGCCTACCAGCTTTCTCCTTATGACTCCGTGCAAAGGCGAGCTATTCGCGTTGTTGACGATCCCGAGCTAACATGCGGTCTAGAGTCATTAGAATTTCGCAGAGATATTGGGTCTCTGTGCGTTCTGTATCGCATGTATAACGGAGAGAGTTCTGAAGAACTCTTTGATATGGTGCCTCCATCGCCGTTCCAAACTCGCACCACCCGCCGCTGCTGGCTGCTCACTCACATACCCTAAAGCCCAGCAAAATGGCAACAACCGTAAGGTTCTGTAGAAGCTTTATTATGCGCACTTTGGCGTTGTGGAATGAGTTACCTGGTAAAGTGTTCCTCTAGGGTTATGACATGGGGCTATTCAAAACGGGATTAAAACACGCTGTTCAAGGTCGGCAACATAACAGCGATGCCCCTGGTGTTGCAGTTGTCCATAAGCAACGGTAACCATTTAACATCAGATGGGTCGTCTGCCTGTTTGCTGCTTTTTGGCATAAAAAAAAATGCTATGGCTTCATCACGATGCTTTCCTTCAACGGAACCTCCGACCCCGTTGCAAGGATTCGTAACTATGTCCACTGACGCTATGTCCGAACACGCTATCAACAAAGCCATTGTCGCTTCAAATCCTACTAACACTATGCTGGAGGACTCCACCCTGCTCCGTTACACGAAATTTTTGTGTCGAGATATACAACATTTAATAATGACTACGTATTATATAACAAAGTTCTCCGCTGTGTTTGTTTGTCTGTCTTTTCGCGATAAACTCAAAAACTACTAAGCGGATTTTCACGCGGTTTTCATTAATAGATAAAGTGATTCACGAAGAAGGTTTCGGTATATTTTCATTTGCCAAGATTTTTTGTAAATTGGTTGAAATATAACGATAAATGTTGAAAGTGCCGGAAAAAGTCACGCCGCCTGGGAGCTTTGTCAAAAACACTGCCTTATCCCTTTGAGATATAACAAAACAATTGAGATAAGAAACGACGCATACGAAGTCGCGGGTATCACTTAGTAAATATATATCCGCCTGTTGCGTTATTCGAACTGGTATAGTTGAATCTAATTCACACCCTTATTAAGTACTTTCTTTGTCTTTACTGAAAGTTTGGGTTAACGAAATATGAAGACTATATTAGTTACATTGGATTAGTGATTCAGTTGTTATAGACAACATTTTACTAATTTCGCATAGTAACATATTGCTATGACGCGATGCCAATAATTATTGACGTAAATACAACGCAAATCATTTAAATATTAAACCCAAATTTGAAACAAAACAATTTCATATCTCTGTTTAAAAAATTCTAGGAAATGTGTTTGTGTGTATTTAGCTGGTATTAGGGGGCGTACACATGAAATTAATCGTCGCGTGTCATTTGGTAACATCGCGTGAGTTATTTCATTTAGTGGTAATTGCATAGGACGATAGATGGCGCACATTTATCATTAAGATAAAGACGTTTTTGTTGCTTCTTTTATGTTTCAAGCTTTAATCAATATGAGGCTTTATTCATTCGGCCATATCAACGGCACGAATGATATTAATGTGTTTTTAATGTTACGAAATAATATTTCTTTATAGATTTAAATTCTTTTGTTTTTTAATAAAATGATAGTTGATAGCGCAGTTATATGAGATGCTTCGCTGTATACAATGAAGGAAAATCAATTTAGGTGAGTTCAATATCATGATTATGAGTAAATTGTATGACCTTTGTAAATGTATCATACCGTTTAATATAATGTTTGATTGCACAAATTATTTAAGAGATATTCATAAAGATGTTTTGTAATAAAGTGGTATCTATTGATTATTTTTTATATCATAGGAGGCAAACGAACAGGTGGGTCACTTGATGTTAAGTGATCATCACCGTCCATGGACACTTGCAAGAAAAGTCACAAGTGCGTTGCCACCCTGTGTTTGGGGGAGGGGTAGGGGTAGGGAAAGGGGAAAGGAGGTGGGCTTCCGGCGCTCCCACTGACCGAATGAAACTTAAAAATGCAAGCACTGTTACTTCACGTCGGTTTTCTGCGAGAGGGTGGTATTATAATCTCATTCATGCTGAAACCAGTAATAGCTTCAGCGTGGCTCTACCACCTACAGAAGTATTTAAGATATATTCATAAAGATGTTTTGTAATAAAGTGGTATCTATTGTTTATTTATATTAATCTATCGGTAATTCTGTCTGTGCATTCAATGTTACTGACAAATTTCACGATATAATGATATTTTAATTATCATACAAAGGTTGCTGATCACAAATGTGGTGTAAAAAAATGTGTCTGTACTTTTAGGAAACGTACAAAAAATGTCATTTGGGAATTAGTGAAGTAAAAATTTACAATAATATTATCTTTTTTTTTGCATAGTTCATTTCCTGTCGGGAGAAAAAGGTGGCCACTAATTTGATACCAGTCTCCGTTTTTCCCGTAATATATTTGTAGAAAACATAAAAATATATAACAAATTGAACATTATTACAACATAAAATAAATGCGCGGAACCTCGAGCGCAACTAGTTTTTTTTTTACACAAATATTTAAGTTATTGGATGATACTGTTACGTTTCCTTCTTCTAGATTAGATTAGACAGACTTGTTGTACTAAGCTACGGTAGTTTACTTATAGTAAGACTACCTTTGCCAAACGACTTCGCTTGTGTCAGTGTAGATTTGACTTATAATACAGCTACAGTAGTATTTTTATGGATATAGGGTATCTATATCCTTATCTGTACCCCTGACAACGTGTATAAAGATTTTATGATGATCGGTTTAATAGTTAAGCCATGGATGAAGAACTCACAAACAAACTTACATTCACGTTAGTTAGTATTAAAATCCAGTACAAACAAGTTTTTCAGAAAGTATATCAAAAAAACGTTACACAGTTACATAAAACATCAATTTAAACTAATACATTATTGGTCGAAGTCAAAAATATTTTAAGATAGGCACACTACATATAGAGCCCATTAGCCAGCTTTTATTAATACTAAACACAATAAAGTGTAGTGTTAGTGTTTCCGTGTGGACGTTAACTTTGTTAGAACAGTCTACAAAGTTTCACTAGCTTAATAATTATAGGGTAATCTCGTTCAATGGTTTTGTGATGGGCTGAGTGAATATATCGATTAAAATCGATCAACATTCGATACTTTCTGCCCGATGTTTACGAATATTTTTCTTTTCATTACTTAGAAATACGAATGGAAGATATTTTATTTATTTTTTACAGAAAGTTACAATTACAAATAACGATGTTTAAATCGATAACGATACTATTATAACGTTAGAAATCTGCATTCCAATTGTATAAAACATTTCCAATTTTAATACTAAGCAAGTTAGCGTTATTAATAATGAACATATATAAAATGATTACATGTCGATATTTTTTGATAAGCCAAATAGATTGTTAGAACAGTATACTAGAATACAAATAATAATGAAACAGAATAACGCAATGTCTATACAAGCTGGAAACAATAACTGGGACAATATTTTTTCCTATAAACTCATTAGTATACTTCATAAACATTTCTTCGGACTTTGAAAATTGACTTTCTGCCAGTTCTCATATGTTTGTTTGTATTTTTAATGCCAAATGGAAGCAAACAGGCAGACGGCCCATTTTATGTGAAATGGTTACTGTCGCCTATGAAGAGATGCAACACCAGAGACATCACTGTTGTGTTGCCGATTTTGAATCAATCCCTTCTTTAAGAGTTCTATGTTATAACCCTAAGGGAAAACCGTACCGCGTAGTCCATACTACAACACTAGCGTGCGCATAACGATGGTTCCACAAAAGCTTACAGTTATAGATTGTATAAGATGGGACAAGTAACGTGCATAATTTTAATGTAACTGAAATTAAAGTTACATAATAATAGTAAAACTTGACACATTTTTTACCACCTATTATTATTCGATATCGATACAGTTGTAACTTCAAGTTGTTCGTATCGATATAAATACCGATAAAGTTCTGTCGAAATTATCGGTTTTATTTTACTGTTGTACAAACATGGTGGTTTTAGAATGTTATTATATTATAGATTTGTGATTCAGGTATGCAAGATAATAATTTATTGAGTCTAAACAAGTAACTATATCTATACATATTATATATAAAACTGGTAATATAAATTGCCTACACGGCTTTAATTAGAAGTAACTTGATTAAAGTAATTTAATTCAACTTGGTAGTGCCTATAGAAAACTTGTTAAATTTTACTTTATTACCAACAAGTGTTTATCGTTAAAAATAAAGTTTACAGTGTAATAAATACAGTAATCATAAATGACAAAGTAATCGTTGGAGAGATATAAAAATAGTGTATGGTATATTATAAGTTTTGTAAATTTTAAAAAGGATGCGATGAAGAATAATATGACTAAAAACGACATTGTTTTGTTTTAATAAAGTATTCAATTTATAAATTATACCGACAAGTACTTTTTTCATTTCAAATCTACCTAAGTACTTATATGTGGTATATATGAAGCATTACAAATTACTGTATAATTTAGTTTTTTATACGTATAGGTTTTATCATTTGACCACAATCCCGTCTGTTGTCGACGATGAGACCTAAGATTCACTTCGATAATTATTATTTACTAACAGACCCGGCAGACGTTGTCCCGCCCTGATTATGAAAAAATCCTTGACAAATTATATACCAAAACGTTCCTCATGAATCACTTTATCTACTGGTGAAAACTGCAAGAAAATCCGTTCAGTACTTTTTGAGTTTTTCGCGAACAGACAGACAGACAGACGCGGTAGGGGACTTTGTTTTATACTATGTAATGATTTATATACTAGCGTACAAACGAAATTCTGAAGTAAATTGTATTAGTTTTCGCATTTCATAATTCCTAGAAACATTGCATCTATTTTATTAGGTGCACGCCACCGCGAAGTCCCGTTCACGTATCGCTCTCCCACAATAACTCACGCTTAGTCCCGTGGACTCGGCCGCAGCCCGGGGCTATCGGCAGCGCAGTGTAGGCGGACCTTAACACCGCTGGCCGCTTGACCTCCACACCCGGGTCATAATGCCCGCGGTCAACGCACTGAGAACGCTTGCGCACGATGCATTTGTCGCCTGCACTTTCGTAAGCTTGACGTACTGCCATATTGGAATTTTTGAAATTGGAATGCCATTAATGGAAAACGAAAATGGCCACCGACCGTCTCTAATTGTGAAGACATTGCTGTATTCACACAAAAAAAAAGAAAAATTCGCTTTATTTCTAACAATAATTTAAGCGTGTATTTCGTAGATCATCAATAATTACATCTATGAAAGACATGATGCGAAGCTTATATGGACCTAGAATGCTTTTAATGGACAAAATTATAAATTGAAACTCTCCAAATAAGAAAAAAGCCTTAAGTAAAAAGGATCAATAAACGCTGAAAAAACGTAAATATTATGAGAGTTGCATATGTCATTGGCTTTTATATAAACAACATTGATCACTGCTAAAAAATAGTACAACAGTCGATGTTTTAAAATGTATCCACAAAATAAATCTAATCTAGATGACGTCACTAAGTATTCTTCTTTTTTCTTAAATTCTTAAAATTAATTATTGCATTAACATATTGTAGTATTTTCTTAAAGAGGTTTGGGAATTATAGGGCTAACCACCGCGTAAAGAATCAGTCCGATTTAGTGTTTCAATAATCCCAAAAAAATTATTTATTCCCGAATACTGTGTTTGAAAACAGCAGACTGCTGCAATAGCTATTTGGTGACAATGGCTTTCAAAAGTTAGAGGGACACTTGCAAACAAATTGCGTCCAAACTAGAAACAACTATTGCTGTTCGGTCACATCGCAAAGTCTCATCGTTATTGAGATATTAAAATTTCAAAAGGTACATGCAATAAATATATATATTTAGAACTTATATTTCCTATTATTTTATTTTTTATTAACAGAAGACATACAAGCTATTCAATTAGCCAATAAAGAAAGTTTGGTTATCAACTGTTGCTGTTAAGTTGGCGTCCATTTGCTACAGCAAATAGCTGTCAATTTGCTGTGCAGTTTGGCGTTCAATTGTGTTTTTCTTTTGTATGTGTTGGGGGATCAAATTTTGCAACAAATTGGTGACAAATATTACGCAGCAAAATGTGGATGTTGGGATGTCAGTGATCTAGTTACAACATATCTAAAGATTCTTATAGGAGTCCCTTAGAATTATCTTTCTAGACACGTTGGAGTAAATTAACTCTTTAAAGTTCGATCACTGGATCATAAAGGAGCTAGTTTAGAAGAACGCCCGATGGAAGGTACCGACTGCAAACGTTCATTTGTTGGAGAGGTATTTTTAATATAAGTGTCTATTATAAATGCAGCAGTATTTATTAACAAAACGACTATTTCCTCCTCTTAAACTTTACCTACCCATAATTTTAAATGTAATTTTTCATGATGTCGTGACGCGTCTAGTTGGCTCCACGATGGTATACTTCCAAGATAAACGACCGTAATTTGAAAAGCATATTAACGTAGTAATAAATTAACGTTGGTTATGTGATAGTTCTGTAATAAGTTCACTCTGAGGAAATATATTGACAAATATTGGATACGAGATAATCACTATTGCCTTTGCAGTCTATGAGATATTTAAAATATTATTTTTCTGCTGTTTATCATCTGTCGTCCGCTATTATTATACTATTACTATATTATAACGTGTGATCGAACGTGTATGTAGGTGAGAAAGGGAGAGCACTTCACGTGTTACAAATCACGATACGAACAGCAAATATTAGTTTAATTATTTTGTCATTATTACAAACTGCGATACAATACAACAGTTATATAACAGCAGAATAATTGAAAACAGTTTCTAATAAGTTTTTTTGTAAAATAACACAACAGATGTTGTTACGATGACAGATCTATAATTAAAAAAATAAACGACTATTAACAATGAATAAAAACAGTTTTTTCGTAATAACGTAGTCTCATGAGAACGAAAGCGAGGGCACAATATAGTGTTAAGAAAAAAATACAGTTGATTTCTTAACCCATCTATACATATAATAAGAATGTAAATCTAACGTGTCTATACTTTTTCGACTTTCGTGAAAAAAAAATGTTGCCGGTATCTAGGAATAAGTACTACAATACATTTCAATCATTTTTAGAAATGTCTGTCTGTCTGTCTGTCTGTTTGTATGAACACGAATCACTGCTAAAGTACTGGGTTCATAATAAAACCTCATATAAGAAAATCATAAAGCATATCTTAGTAACTTAGTCTTTGTTTCATTAAAATCGGTCCACTCTATCAAAAGTTATTGTAATTTTAATGGCACCGTGACTTGAGTATGAGAGAAAACTAGAGAAGCAAATGGACTGAATACGTACAGATAACTTTATTAGTCATTATTTTGTACATCAGGTTCCACGTGGATGAAGTCGCAGGCACAGCTATGTAGAATAAAATAACGTATGTCTCCTAGATACCTCCTTGACTTTAGTTCAGAAGGTAGTATTTATAACATTAAAAACTATATCAAATACATTTATTTCTTGACAAGACGACCAACAGGAACTGTATAAAATTAGAGTTATATCTGATTCTTACAACAGGAATTACACGGAACAGGACATCGTAAAACAAAATGTTACTGAACCCGTATCAATAGTCTTTCAATATATAAATCATATAGCTTATAAAATAATGTATTATTGTAATTTTGTTACAGTTCAAAATTTGTTTAGGGCTGACACAATTTTTAGCCGATTTCAAAAAAGAGGATGGACATCATTAATTCGGTTGTTTTTTTATGTCCATTACCTCCGTCCTTTATTTTTTATTGAGACAATTCTATTTTATCGAGAAGGGTATATTTTCAAAGGAGTCCCTTTGAAATTTTCCTGAACAATATATGTTTTTTGAATTCACATATCCAAAACTATAGAATCTCCTAAGCGTGTCTCAATATATTTTAACACAAGTGTTTGTTTTTAACTCATGACATAAATGGTGCGTTTCTTTTACTTATAACTATTATTGTTATGTATCATTTCCTTGTAATTGATATGTCCTGTTTTGGATTTCATTGCTACATGTTATAAGTTACTTTATGCTGTTGAGTGACCAAATAAATAAATACAACTTCTGCATATCTCGTTACCAATCGTCAAAGAAAAATCTTTAAGATCCCGTTTCCTGACCAGATGCGTACCATTATATTCGTGCGGAATGTAAATTCTGTCATTCTAAGGGGTAAATATTCGGGCAGAAGTAGAAATGCATATGCGTTTTAGGGTACAACTATTCCATTTACAATCGAAGTACTTTGTTTTAGTCAATTTCAAAGTTTAAATGTGATATTTCACTAGAGTAAAATATGAAGAGGACTCCACATGATTACTTGCATAATTATAACAAATCGAAATTGTACGATAGATTAATCCTTACTAATATTTTGTATTATAAATATGAATGCCAGTTTGTCACGCTCACGTTTCAAGCGTTAACCACTCAACCGATTATCGTGAAATTTTGCATGCACGTTGTCAGGGGTACAAAAAAGAACATAGGATATTTTTTTGTAAAAAAAATCACTATTGCAGTGGAATAAGTGAAACGTAAATTAACGCGAACAAAGCTGCGTGCAAAAATTAGTATATTATATTCGACGTGCAGGTAACCTTGGAATAAATAATAAAATACATCTGCTTTTTTTTTTTTTTTATAAAAATTTTTTTTTTTTTTTTTTTTATTTTTTTTTATTTTTTTTTTTTTTTTTAAAAAAAAAAAAAAAAAAAAAAATAATTTTTTTTTTTTTTTTTTTTTTTTTTTTTTTTTTTTGGTTGGATAAATTTTCTTCTTTTTTTTTATTTAAAAATTTTTCCTCTTTTTTTTTTTTTTTTTTTTTTTTTTTTTAATTTTTTTTTTTTTTATTTTTTTTTTTTCCCCCACCCCCCCTTCCTTTATTTTTTTTTTATTTTTATAAATTAAATTTATATATATATTATTTTTTTTTTGATTTTTTTTTTTTATATTATTATAAAAAAAAAAAATTTATTTTTTATATTTTTTTTGTTTATTTTTTTTTTTTTTTTTTTTTTTTTTTTTTTTTTTCTTTTTAAAAAGGGAAGTTATAAAATTATATTAATACAAAAAAAAAAAAAAAATATTAATTTTTATATGTATTGGTAAAAAATAAAATTGAATAAAATAAAAAATTTCGGAGGAAGTTTGAAAATAATATCAGCGACAGAGAAGTTGAGGAGTAATAAGTTAGCATGGGCATGTAACCGATCAAGTTTCTTGCTGGTTCTTCTCGACAACTGGGTTGTTTTCCGAACCGGTGGTAGCTTCGACGTTCATAAGCGCCTTAATAAAGTGTTTTTGATCTGATTTTACATATTATGAGAAAGGAGAGTGATGTAACTAGAGAAAAATTTGGAGTATAAAGGTGGACGGATATAGGAGTACAGATAGACCGAAATAGGTATAGACGGATTGTGTGGGACGGTGTCAATAATGAGATGACATTTGACAGGGGGTAGTGAAAAACGAAAACATGTTGTGCCGACCCTACTTAGGTGGTGATGAGGACGTGAAGACGTTTCTCTGATTAGTTACATTTAGTAAATATTCTTAGATAAAATAAATACATATACTCATATATGACATATATATAGTTAGCTATAAACCGTGGAATGGCGTATAAAGTAACATTAGGCCGCACTTCTTTCTCCACGACTGAAGCTTAGTTGCAATCCTCCGGCAAGGAGTTGTCAGACTGTTGCTAGCGAATTACAGTGACAACCATTCACTAGTTCACAACATACAAGACACTACACTATATGTACACACCTGAACAATAGGTAGATTGGTTAGGTAAAGAACATTCTCTTATCTTTTTTCAATTAGAAAAAAAATGTTACATAAATACATATATGCATATTCTTAAATATGTTTATTTAATGATATCGAGTGGATAGTTATATAGTAGTTACGTAGTACTCACGAAATTGAATATACAGTGACAGCCCAAGCTGAGGTTCGGCCAACTTCATTCCTTTGCGCAAGTTACCATTTCGAATAAGAGCCTCTAGCACTCGCCACCGAGCTTGGTGATGCTGTTAGGGCATTACAGGTCAATAGCTTCAGACAGACCAAAAAAATAGTTTTTTTAGAGTTGAATGAATTAATACTTTATTGCACTTTTGAGATTGTACACTTAATGTCATAATGCATTTTCTTCCAGCTAACCAAGAGATTTGTTATCAAAAACAAAAACTTTGTAGGTAGTGCACATATAGAAGGAAAGAAAATGCATAAATAAATATATATACATTTTATACACATATAATATATGTGTATATAATAATAGTTACATTAGTAACGGTGTATAATATATAGCTATAATGGTAACAAAATTAAAACTATTAAACTTTGGGAAGTTCGAGTAGGTACTAGAGGATCCAAAATATATACTTAAAACGACTGACAAAAAAACTTGTCAGTATAATATTGTGTAAGCATATCTTTACTCTTTTCAAAAGAGGCTAGCAGTAATTATAGAACTTAATAGAGGTACCTTAAAATCGAAAAATGTTTACAAGAGTTAAGTAGTATTTACAAAATTATAATTAAAAAATAAACGAGAGCCCATGAGTAAAGCACGTGTTTTACAAGTAACCACTAAATCATTTCCACGTGACCGAATTACAGAGTCAAAATTAGATAAGTAATTTTAACATCGCATCATTGTATAACCAGCTTTTGTATTAAACGTGGAATGCTGTCTCGTGAGACGATCGCGTGTTTTGTGAATGAACGTTTAGCAGACTCGAATACAATAATAAATCATTATGAGGGGAAGAAACCGATGTAATGAAGAACATTAAACGATTTATCTTAACGATAAAATTACTGGGTAATTTTGTACTTTTTTAAAGTAATGACAAAGAGTTGAGATCAAAAGAGGTAAATATAATAATATTAGAAATAAAAAAGGTAAGAAATAGAAAAGTTGGACTGTATGTGGATTATTACATAGAGTAATAAAATTGTGAGCATGTAAGCTGATTCATAATTTTATGGGTTTTTAAAACCTTAACTAGCGGATCCACTAGCATGCGCTCTGATGTTGGACTGTATGTGGATTATTACATAGAGTAATAAAATTGTGAGCATGTAAGCTGATTCATAGTTTTATGGGTTTTTATATCCTTAACTAGCGGATCCACTAGACATGCGTCCTGTCATAGATCATAATATATCATTAATATAGAAAATTGGGAGGAGGCTGTGTGACTGATAATAATTTGATATATCTAAGTTCTTCTTTTATGTGAGAAAACCAAACGAAAATCATAGTCTTCGTACCCTTATCCCACCCTAAGTAGGGGTCAGAGCAATATGTTTTTCTCTTCCACTCATCTCTGTGATATGTCATCGATACATTGAGAACTTTTAAATATATATCATTCGCACGATCCAGAACAGACAGTTATTTATTTTGGCCATGTATTTAGCTTTAAATAAATAAACAGAAAGTAAGATTGTATCTAAGTGTCTAGCTTTAATTTATACTCGTTTATTTGCATAAGATGTAATCAAGTCTCTTACAGAGCTTATATCATCATTCTTTAACGCCTACATTTTCTTTCAGAGTACGTATTTGTTTTGTTAAAAATAAATTCTAATATAATTAAATACTCTTAATAGTATCATTGATATGTTCAATATTAGAATATTATCACTAAATTTTAACAGTTTTAATCCTCGAAAGTATTCAGTTTACAAAAAAGATCAGAATTCTAAATAATATTGTCTGTTTTCTTCGATAGCTGCTCGCTAACATAACCTCAAATTAATGGTAAAAACTAGACAGATAAACGTTAAAAAATATGACATCGTTCAAAGAAGGTAATATCTATATAAAATATCTTTCTGTATTGTTTTATTATATTTATTCCAACTTTAGTTGAAAGTTTAATTTTTTGAACACTCGTTGCATTCATTTTAGCGGAAGGAGTTAGTTAATTTGTAACATGGATGGTGGTATATGTAATTTTCTGTATGTGACAAGGTTATAGGGCAATGTCAAAGGACAAGTTCGTTAACTACAATTTATCAAGCTGAAATTCTGTCGGCAAAGTTCTATAGGAGCATTCCACTCTTCTCACAGTTTATACTAAACTATCTTATGATCTATGTATGATACACCATGTCATATAATTCATCAAACCTAAACGGCTACAGAGCAAACAAAATAAATAACCATAAACGATCGGAAAACATTGCCCTACTTCTACGCAGTAGGGCAAGATATATAATTCTTGTCATTTCTATTCTTATTGTACACTCTTAACAGACAGTAACAAGATGAATATTCGTCTTAGTAAGCGAAAGGTAAAAAATGACAAAGCACGCAACAACTGCAGCTCTATAATTTATATTTACAAACAACAACGAGCATGCCATTTCATAAGCAGACTTTATCTCGCAAATTGTTATTATATAATTAGCGATGCCAACCCTAGACCTGGAGCCTATCTGGAAATAGAATGATATAAATAGTCTAAGTTCCAGCCGGGCGCACTAATGTTAATTGCTGTCCCGGCATTACTTCGTTTATTTTGTTTATTTATTTAGTGAGGTCGTCACAAAGGAAGCGCGGCGCGACTCGACGGTGTGCAAGTTGGTCTAAGCTAAGAGCTTCTGTTGTTACCATCAACAAGATCGTTTGGTTGGTATCTCAATTAATTGGACATTTAAAGCGTTCACATTCAAATAATAAAAACAAACATTCGCAGGTACGGGAAGCCACAGCGATATGCTTTCGTACTTTGTTATAGTTTCATATTCTAGTTAATTCCATTGTTTCATCCGTTGACGTTACATAGGTATATCTTGGATGCATTGATAACTTTCAAAGCATTGTCTTAAGGGATTTCATATTTCTAATTTTGGTTGGATGTGAGATATCAATAAGTGATATTGAGAAAGATATTATTGTCAGCTGGTCATATAGTCTATTTACTAACTGCATCAAAAAGAATGACTCTTTTATTATAGTTTAATGATTTAATATAATATAATTTTATGTTGTTAGTTACTTTCCTTTACAATCGTTATTAATAAATTACCTTAAATTTGTAGTGGATTTGTTAATAAATTGAAAATAAAAGTCTTTGACGGCACATATTTTCTTAAGATTTATTTTATTATCATATATTCGAAAAAAAATATTATTATAGTAAAGGCTAGTAGCCATCAATTGGTAAGAATTCTACCATAATTCATTGTTTTTTTAATTTCGTTTTATTTTGGTTTTTAGGTAATTTTATTTAGGTTTCTAAGACAAATAGTGAATAAATACTATAGATTATTAAATGTAAAGAACGTGCAGTATAATTACTAATAGGGACTTATAAACTAAAATAAAATCGTTTGAAAAGTAGAAAGGAAAGTGTTCTATACTGTTTTGTTTTCGGCTATTTGTATAGGTATAGAGCGGATCCGGAAAACGTGCTCTATCCTGAAAATACTAAAACTTCCTGGAATCAGATCGCAGCGCCACCTTCTAGGTGCCAATTTTTAATCTAAATAGTTCTTGACTCCACCTGAACACACACAAAAAAATCATCAAAATCGATCTAGCCGTTTAAGAGGAGTTCGGTCACATATATACGTACAGAAGAATTATATATATAAACCCTTACTCATGACTTTACCTCTTTAAATGTGTGGTATTTATGCGATTCTCCACTAATTATTATTTTGTTCAATCACTTTACAAATAGTTCGAAGTTAGCAAGATACTGTAACTCGCGAAATCATTAGCTTGAAGCCTATACCATTAAATATTATTAAATCTACGCTCTTTAGTCTATCTTCCTTCGAATGGTTATGTGGCTGGCGGCTGACGTCTCGCGTGCTAGACGAAGTTAATTGTTAACAAGACAGTCTGCGACCGACTACTGTGCTTGTAATGGCGCAATGTATTTATTTAATTTACTGCGAAACAGTCTTCAAGATGGTGATTTTTTTTTACATGAGGATATGATTTTGCACTAGGTCTTTTAATTTCAATCCAAGCATAGCTTGCTTGTATTATGATGAACAAACGTCGAATGGTTTGACCGATGGAATATCAATCCAGTGTCCATAGGTTCGAACCTCGGCACGTATTCTTGCGTACATTTACTAATTTCAATTGGTAATACTATCGTCTGACGGTGAAGGATAAATCGTGAGCCTGAGAAATTTAAAAAGTCATTAAAAATTGTGTAAAATTTTAAAATTGAACTTACACAAAACTAAGATAAAATTAAA
The DNA here is from genome assembly GCA_036509395.1 of Antheraea yamamai. Classification (NCBI taxonomy): domain Eukaryota; kingdom Metazoa; phylum Arthropoda; class Insecta; order Lepidoptera; family Saturniidae; genus Antheraea; species Antheraea yamamai. Next base: position 16,507,276 of record AP028440.1, on the reverse strand, counting down.
TTACATGTAAACTATTTAAAATTAATATGATCAGAACAAAATTACAGTCCTCATGATACTTTTTGATCGTTCTGACCACCGTTGCGCAGAACACAAATTTGTGTATAAATACGTATTATCCCTACTAATATTATAAATGCGAAAGTAACTCTATCTGTCTGTCTGTTGCGCTTTCACGCCAAAACTACTGAACCGATTTAAATGAACTTTGGAACACAGATAGTCTAGAGTCGGAGAAAGGACATAAGCTACTTTTTAGTGCGAAAAAAGAGGTGTAAGGGGTTGAAAGGGGGGATGAAAAGTTGTATGGAAATATCGTCATTTTTAGAGCTAAAAGCTTGGAACTTATTTTTTAGGGTATTAATTCGATATAAATAAGTATGATATTCAAAGTTTGTAAAAGTTTTGTGCGCAAGAGTGTAAAATAACAATAGGAAATAGCGTTTGAAAGTTTGTATGGAAATATGTAAGGTTCCGCTACGATTTAAAAAATTAATTGAGTGTTAGAAAGCTCATTTATCAAGGAAAGCTATAGGCTATATATCATTACGCTAAGACCAATAGAAGCGGAGCACCAATGAATAATGTTTCAAAACCGTTTTTTTTCTTTTTGAGAGCTTTCACTGCGTGTTAGTTAGTCCAAAGTCATTATTCCACGCGGACGAAGTCGCGAGCAGAAGCTAGTACCTATTATATTTATAACACCGAAACAAATTAAGGATAAATAAATGCCAATTTTAGATTCCTTTGTATTAATTGTTTGGCATTAAACTCTTGCCTATAATACGCGCAAATCCGAACTTCGGCTGTATTCAGAGCGGGCAAAAAGATTGACGAGGGCAGTAAGATGAATAAGTAGGAATTATTTAAATTAAAATATCAAATTGCGACTGATTATGGTTAAGGAACTTTGGGATTATTTAGGTGTATGATTTCAATGCAACTATCAACCGTAATGATGCCACAACATGTTTGACATTGTAATGGCCGCAGTATTCTTATTATATATTCTTGTGCCGGCAGTTGCACTTAAGAGCTAGTTCTTCTAGGTTTTTTTTTTTTAACTTTATTTTTGGCAACCAATCTTTTAGATTATTACTGCCATTGTCAAGTAGTTAATAGTATTACAAGTTCTTCTTCTATTCCATTTTCGGCAACCAGTCTTCTAGTAGACTATTGCTGCATTGTCAAGTGAGTATCGATATTACAAAATTCTTGATATAATTTCAATGAATGCCATTGTCGAGTAGTTAATAGTATTTCAAGTTCTTCTTCCATTCCATTTTGGCAACCAGTCTTCTAGTAGACCATCACTGCCATTGTCAAGTGAGTATCGCCATTACAAGTTTCTTCATATAATTTCAATGAACTAACAAGATGGTGGCCTTCTTGTTAGAACTTTCCATGGAATTTTTGTGGCATCTCAGAATTCATGGTCCGTGGTATTATTTTCCATTCACTTCACTTTTGCACAATAAACAAACTATATTACATAAAACACCACCAATTTTACACAATATAGAGTCAAGTAACACAAGATTATGAATAAAAAATAAAATCCACTACATGACAGACCAAGATCCCGCCAAAAAACCGTTCATCTAGGTTTGTCGTGTTATTTGTCTGTAGCCACATAGTTACTTCACATGAAATGGGACTGTGTTCAAATTATAATATGATTAAAAAAGAATTAAGTATAATCTAAGAAACAATACAAGAACGCTTCGTATGTCAGTACATGTTACAAACTATAGTCTTCAGACCGGAACACAGTAGAGTGAGCACCGTAAACCGTTGCCTAGCCGCAGAAATAGGCATGGCAGTCGAACCTACATATGTGCCGTCACGCTTATACACTGTTTATTTCATTACTTGACCTCACTTTTTACATATAAAAGAGATATGCTATTTTGCCACCACGCAGTTATTTTAATCATTATATTTATAAGTACTTGCAGTCGAAACTCGTGAAATTAAACGCCTGCGTGTAAATTATATATTTTTAATAATTATAATACCTTTGCCTCAAGTAACGGCAGATAAAAATAAAGTACTCAATAATAACCACTGACAGTTCCACAGATAAAAACTTTCGCTTCGCGGGTCTATAAATAATAAAATTATGCAGTAATTTTAATGAAACACCTTCCATATTTTTACGGTATAATATATTATAAAAGGCGTGCATATCATTTACAATCAGGATACTTTCGATGTTTTATACATACTTTGCAGCATTATTCTCTATGCAAAATATTATACATAATAGAAGTTACAAGATAAATCTCACAAAGAAAAACAGCTTGACACTGGCAAATTTTTGTCTCGCACATAAATAGTTTTTGTAATGTATTTTAAATAGAAAATAATTACGCGACTTACATCTTTTTATAAGATTATTAATTACCTTTCATTAATAAAACCAAACGCACGCATCTCAATTAATTTTAGCAAATAGCCGAGTTACTTTGTAGAGAATTCACACAAAAACTTTACTGGTCATGGTCAATCAGTCGTCTTAATAACAATTAGAATAGCAGTGTAACTGTTTAATGTGAATTTTCTTTAAACTATTGAATGATTCATTGATTACATGCTATCGGTATACACAGTCAATTTATACCTAGTAAAAGACATTTGTTACAATATCATTTGATGGTAATATTTTTATAAATTATAGATGTGTAGAGACAGCAAAGTTTCACATACAGAGAGGAACGTTTTTAAGATTCTAAATGCATATTTTCAAGTTATTTAAGACGTGTCAAGCGTCTCCCAAATTACACCTCGACAATGGTTTATATCTTCTTATATTAATATTTTTATTAAAAGCAAATCCCGAATTCTAGATCAGCAATTTGTGTCATACTATTTTATGTTAGATCTAGATTTGATGTCTAGGATCATTTTGAAAAAAAAACTTCTTCAAGACCACACTTGTAACTAGTAAGTATTTATATACCCGGCTTTCTTTAAGACATATTGTCCGCTTTTACCTCAACTTTGTAAGTTAACACAGCCTCTCTCCAACATGTTTGTACTTAGGCGCATATACTTAAAGGTAATGTTGGACTTCACACAGTCCATGTTTATTTGTCAAGAATTTTAATTTAACACCAGTAATATCATGTAAAATGATGTAACGAATAATATGTATTTTCTTACAAATAATATTTTATCTAACACTAGCTGTGCCCGCGATTTCGTCCGCGTGTAACCCTATGTAAAAAAACAGCGATTAATAAAGACATCTCAGTGTATTAAGCCCATTTACTTATCAGCTTTACTCTCGTATTTAAGTGACGTCGTCATTAAAAATACAATAACTTTTGATAGACCTAACTAAATGTTACTCGAAGATATTATCATGCACGCAGTACTTTAGCAGTGATGCGTGTTCAAACAAACGGACAAATAGACAGACAGATAGACATTTCTAAAAATCATTGAAATGTATTTTATTATTTATTCATAGACCACTGCAACAATTTTTTTACAAAAATCTAAAAAGTACAGACACGTCAGATTTACGTTATTTTGATATGTATAGATTTTACCGTGCATCGTTCTATGACAACGTAAAATAATAAACTAATGTGCTCGAAGAGTTCTGTTTATGGTTGAATTTTTTAAAATCGTTCGTGCGCGCATAACCACACACAGTCTGCATTCTAAACCACACCACCGCGGTCGGAAACGAAATTGCCTATAAAAGAAAAACGAACGACTTGTTTAAAATATAACCCTTTTATTTTATAGTCTTACCTGTACCTTGGCATATACTCTTTTATTTTCATTTATCCCGTAACAACTAGTTGAGTAGTGAATCATCAGAAACAAGTCATAGAACTATAGAAAGTCTAGACCAGGGATTGCCGAAGTGATCGATATCGAACCCAAGGGTTTTTGGAAAAGTGGTATCAGAGGTGGTAGAGCCACGCTGAAGCTATTGGTTTCAGCATGAATGGGTCGGCTCGCCCGAGGTACTACCACCCGACCCACAGAAAACCGACGTGAAGTAACAGTGCTTGTATTGTTGCGTTTCGTTCGGTCAGTGCGAGCGCCGGATAACCCTCAAACACAGGGTGGCAACGCACTTACGACTCTTCTGGTGTTGCAAGTGTCTATGGACGGTGGTGATCACTTATCATCAGGTGACACATCTGTTCGTTTGCCTATGATATAAAAAGCCATTAGTCAGAGAAAAAGTTTTTTTTACATGTTATAGTCCTATTACCAGTGGTCTGCGACATCTTTGTGTTTCTATTTATACAAAGGATGACATAATACATTATCTTTGTGTAACTGTAACAATTTACGCAGCACACTCCGTGATGAGTATCGGATGGCGGGATTTTCTCTAATTAACTGGACATTTATCATTATATTTAGCTAATTTAAAACGTCATGTTTATATTTTATAGCCTATGTGTTATTTCGATGGAGAGCATATAATGAATCCATAACGTGGAAGTCGGGTTCTTTCTAATTCCACCTGGCTAGCTACCATCCTACTATCCTAATAATTTTAATTTATAATTTATGAAACTTAAATAATTAAAACTACAAGTGATTTAAAAATTTCCAATCGAGTTTTCACTTATATCGACAGTCCTTAAGACTGCCTCGACTTTTTTTGTTTAGTGGCTATTGAAGATCAATAGTTTTTTTTTGGAATAAGTTATTTTTTTCTCCACAACTTCGAGGAGTCGAATCCTTTATTCATAATACTCTATTTATCATACTTTACGTAAGTAAGTACAATATTTATACACCCTTAGGCAAAAAACCTCAATAAAATCGAAACTCCAAAAAATTAATGATTTATATTCGATTTTCAAGAACTTGACTACAACTAGTAAATGAAAATTGACATGCAAGAATGTAAATTCGCTTATGTAAAAATTTCGCGGTACAATAAGGAGTTTTCCGCAACGAATAATGATGGGAAACGGCTTTTTCTCCATGTCGATAGTTTCACGCGAAGCACATATATTATAGCGTCATGTGCCGTTACTTCCTAGATGTTATGGGAACCTGTGCTGAGTCGATTTGACAAATGATACACGTAAATGAGGCGAAATAACTGGTATTTTAGTATGCTCTCGTTGACAAGGACAGCGTGGAACAGACGACCTGGGGTCGGCGACCGGTCAGCGGGAAGCAGTGCTATGATCGGCTAGCATTTAGCGTGTGACTGCGAACGCGTGCGTGCAACTTACCGATCCTTAATTAATACATCATTGTATTAACGTAATGAATTCTTTCGGTTTATAGAGAAAGAAAAAAAAATATTTATTGTAGCAAATACACGGACAATAAAATAGTGAAAAGAATAAAGTTACAAAGATATGTATAACATAAAATAAATAAAAGAAATTAAAACACAAGCTACAGTGGCGTACAATTCAGTATGCGCTGGCTGCCACCATTGCAAGTGACCCCGGCGCTGATTTTCAATTATGGCCAAGTGGGTTTAAACACTATAATAGGAACAATATGTATAATAATGTTCTCACTATAAACGTGAAGTTTATAATACATAAATGTATATAAGTAGACATACAATAAACATAATAAAAAAGCTAACGGGAATATATCGCCGAGACGTCTAAATTATAGCATTCGAAAACATAATTTAAGACATAAATTTAAATCTGGGGAATTATTAAGTACAAATTAAATCTTGAACTACTTAGCTGATATTCCCGACTTCGTCTGCGTTGTTTATTATCTTAGATATATATTTAATGTACGGAGGAAAAAAACATAAAATAAAATTGAATGAAAAAATATATTCTGCTTACAAAATTTCCTTATAAACAATGTTATCCGTCTCTTGCGCATGCGCACTATATCGCTCGCCCACCATATCACCAACATAGTGCCTATAAAATCGTAGTTTACTAAAACTTTTATAACTTTATATTAAATACCTGTATCGTGATACTCTTTTTTTAGATGTCTAGGTAGGTAAATAAATCTAAAAAAAATATTCGAAATCTTTCTAGTAGTTTTTGCACGATGCGTGAACAACGGCAGACCTATTTTATTTAAATAGAAGATAATACACGTTTCACATACAATATTAAATGAAAATTTATGTAGTAATGATACACGGAAAAAGGTTTTTTGTTTTTTTTTTTATTATATTTTTCTCAATTAATCTTCCAGTTTATTTCTGCCATTGATGAGTAGGTAATAATATTACAAGTGTCTTGTAATAATATAAATGTTCTAGCAAGATGTTCCCTTGTTAGAACTTTCCATGGAGTTTTTGTGGCATCTCAGAATTTATGCTCCGTGTTACTATTTCCCATCCACTTCACTTGGGCACAATAATCGAACTATATTACGTAAAACACCACCAATATTACAAAATATAGAGTCAAATAACACAAGATTATGAATAAAATCCACTACACAACAAGACTTAGTTTCCGCCAAAAAAATTATGAAAAAAGCTTGTTGATATCTGCCTATTATTGGTTACTAGGTAACACTTTGTTAGTAACAATGTTTATTCCATTTGTCTCCAGCATCGATAAGTATTGGGAGAGAGTTTTTGGCGGGATCTTGGTCTGTCATGTAGTGGATTTTATTTTTTATTCATAATCTTGTGTTACTTGACTCTATATTGTGTAAAATTGGTGGTGTTTTATGTGATATAGTTTGTTTATTGTGCATAAGTGGAGTGAATGGAAAATAATGCCACGGGCCATGAATTTTGAGATGCCACAAAAATTCCATGGAAGGTTCTAACAAGATGGCCACCATCTTGTTAGTTCATTGAAATTATATCAAGAAACTTGTAATATTGATACTCACTTGACAATGGCAGTAATAGTCTACTAGAAGACTGGTTGCCAAAATCGAATAGAAGAAGAACTTGAAATACTATTAACTACTCGACAATGGCATTCATTGAAATTATATCAAGAAACTTGTAATATCGATACTCACTTGACAATGGCAGTAATGGTCTACTAGAAGACTGGTTGCCGAAAATGGAATGGAGGAAGAATTTGTAATACTATTAACTACTCGTCAATGGCAGTAATAATCTAAAAGATTGGTTGCCAAAAATAAAGTTAAAAAAAAAGTATTGGGAGTTTACAGAGTAATAAATGGCTCCAAAGTCTACACGAAACATCTGTTAGAAATTAGCATAATAAATAAATAAAAATATCTCTGTTTACGTTATAAGTCATTTTAATGATATCTAAAACCAATGGCAAATATTAAGCTCAATGAGTCACAACGTACAGCTTCGAAGGACAAACCGTTCCAGGGATTCCGATAATTTTCTACATGATAATCACTGATGTGACTCAGAACAGGATTTCACGAGACGCTTAGGAACCTACCCGTGTCTTTTGGAAACGGTTCTTGGTAACTCCCGTATGGTTTGGGGTCATCGATCTTTATGATTTACCCTAAAAATGTCACAATTATTTTAAACTTTAACTTTATCACAGTCTGGTAAGGATTTGCATGATGTCAAAATCCATATCTTAACTCCTAAACGACATTGGATTGAATTTTTATGATTTTTTTTTGTGTACGTTCAGGTGGATTCACGAATGGTTTAGATTCACAATTGAACCCGGTAGGTAGGTAGTAGGTAAGTTGACTTTTAGTTTTTTTTTATTATCAAGACAGGACAACGTCCGCCGGGCCCGCTAGTATAGATATAAATAAAAATGTTTGTTGTTAATAAGCTCCAAGATAATTTGACCGATTACTACGAAAGCTGGCACACATGTAGTCATTATGGAGATTTTTATCCCATTCACTTTACCTTAACTCGCCATTAGATGACGCTGTAGCACCTCATAATTTTTTTAACATCTAACTAATCTTCATGAAAATTAGTCAGTAGCAAGGTATTCAGTTTTAATAAATCCTTTGTAAGTTTTAAAGTTTGAGAAAAATCTCATAATGGCAATATGGTCTAAAACGGTGATCGAGCTAAACCTAAGGGGTTAGCTTTCAAGTGCAGCAGTTGGAACACCTATAATAGGTGCTTGGTAATAGTTTTTCACAAATTAGAACAAAAAGAATTTTAATACTCAACTATTTATTAATAATTACAACAAATAATAACATTACGTTCGGAGTCGCTGGCGCATCTAGTCTATACTATAGTACTATATAATGTTATAAAGAGGTAAAGTTTGTGAGTTTGTGACTTTGTAGGGGGTAATCTCAGAAACTAATGGTCCGATTTAAAAAGTTCTTTCAGTGTTATATAGCTCATTTATCGAGGAAGGTTATAGGTTATATATCATCACGCTAAGACCAATAGGAGCGGAGCACCAGTGAAGAATGTTTCAAAATCGGTTTTTTTCCTCTTGAGAGCTTCTGCTGTGTTAGTGTTAGCCCAAAGTATATTTATTCCACGCTAACGAAGTCGCAGACAGAGGCTAGTAATATATAAAAGTAATTCTGTTAACTTTTCATAACTTATTTGCCGAGCGTATTCGATCTTGAAGCAGATAACGCGTGCATTATCGTCTACTCCTTTGTGCTGTCTAGTATCTAGATATAGAGCTCCTGATAAACTATAAGTTTTATGGGTCTGTGTTTCTAATCATTTTATTTCACTCTTTTTTAGCAATATCCTGTGATTTCGTTTTTGTTAAGTCTGTAAGCGTTATACAGAAAAGAGCATTTTGTCTGTTTGACGGACGCCGGTGACGTAAAATCGCACTTTATCCATTCAAACACACATATGATATAGTCGAGTACATATAATGTCTGACACAATTGCAATACATCACAAGCATGGCAAGGTTATCAGTGACGCGGACTCATAAGTTTTTCTCCTACAAATTAATTTTACCTACAAAATCGCCAAAAGCGGCTAAAGAAGTTTGCATTTCTAAAAATTTTATAGAAATATATCTACTAGTTTTTGGGTAATAAGCGCACAACGACAGATCTCTATGATTTTACGTATATAAAATAGACTAGCGAGCCCGGTGGACGTTATTCCGATCTTATAATACAAAAACCTTGACAAATTATATACCTAAATCTTTCTCATGAGTCACTCTATATACTGATGAAAACCGCATGAAAATCCGTTCAGTAGTTTATAAGTTTATCGCGAACAGACGGACAGACACACATGTCAGAGGATTTTGTTTTACAATATGTAGTGATATAAATTTATTTAAATTATAAATTCGATATATCATTCTCGGAGTAATTAATATAACTGTGTTAAATTTCACGTTAATTGACTATTTTATATGTAATTAAATTTATATAAAGAAATTAATTGAATCCAAATTAACATTAAGTGATGATACATTCCGAATATTATCTGTCATTGACTCAATGAACAGTTACAAATGAATATCATCAATCAATTAAATACAAAGTTTATTTAACTATCTCTATATAAGGAAGCGTTAATTGGTAAACATTTATTATATAATGACCGCTTTAGCATAATCAACACAATCGTTTTTTTTTTAATTGAAACTTGATTTAATTAAAAAATGGAAATGATGTTGGCTCAGTGATAATAACGCTGGATTAGAATTACTTACTATACACGAATTATCAAAAACAGAATGTGAAATTGAAAATATTAGGGTTTTACAATTTTAAAACAAGACAAAGTATAATAAAAACTGTGACTACCTAATAGTAATATGTTATGAAAATAGTGTAAATTAAGCTCTATTAATTACAACGTATGGTTGAAAACGTAAGTGACACGTGAATTTTGAACAAGAAAATAAAACGACTTCAAAATAATCTACTTTAAAAAGAAACACTAAAACGTCTTTTTATATGATTATTTATTTTTAGCTAGTTATTAGTTATTGTTATATTCAAATCAAATCAAAAATACTTTATTCAGTTTAGGTCCTAATAAGGCGCTTATGAACGTCAAAACTACCACCGGTTCGGAAAACAACCCAGTCATCAAGAAACTCGATCGGATATTCCTATTTTTAATACTATTTACTAGCTGACCCTGCGACACGTTGCTTTGGCGCAGTTATTAATGTTGAATTGAAATGATGATAAATTATTTTCAAAATTAAAGCGTGGCGCCATCTATGAGGTATCTATAGCAATCGGCCCTACAGTTTTCTTCCAGGAAACTAATTGAAAAAATTAAAAAATATTGAGGGCATTAATCGAAATATAAATAATCCTATCTCTCAAGTTGGATCAAATTATACGTAAATGCCAGCTTTTATGAAGACGTTGGATTTTTTATATTAAAATATATATTATTATTACTCTTATCTAAACGATTGATATTCACAAGTCATCCGTGATTCATCCATAATTGGACATCCAGAGAAAGTGTACGGGTAACGGCGAACGGGTCGCTCCGGATTCGCCGAAACGATTAGCATTAATCATGTGTTGACAACTTGTACGTCCGGTGTTAAAACGATACGACCACGTTCGCAATTAGCTTGACCACTGTTATTGTACGGCATCGAATCTCTAATAAAGTCAGTGAAGGCGGATCATTTAATCGCTTGCGATATTTTACGACACATCGTAATTTATCGATCGATTTCTTTGTCACTTCATAAAGTTACTTCCCCGTATTAATAAGAATATATATGTGGTAATCTTTGCAAGTGCTTGATTCCTGTACTGTCTAAACCCATAAGGGTTTGAGTTCCATAGAAAACGAATGCACTTGTCAACAGACTGTTGCCTGCATAAGTTCTAAAAAAAATACCGTATTTGTTAATTATATTTTTGCCATTTTGAGATGTGGGTCTTAAAAAATCAACTGAAGGGTTAAAATAAATATCACACATATATAATATCAGTAAACCATAAGACGTCTATTCTAATTTTAAAGTGAATATAAACACAAAACGCACTTCCTTCAGCGTCGCCACCTTTTTACATCATAATAACAACTTACTAAACATTATATTAATTACAGCTTCTAATTAAAACTATGACTTTATTTTTAACTAGCTGACCCGTGCCCACTTCGTTGGGCGGTAATAGGCATTATCAAGCTACAACTTCTAGAACTCATCATAATTCTCTCATCGTTAAGGCAGCGTTCGTAAGAAACGTTTTCGTTCGACCATTTTTTTACCGACTCCCCAGATATTACACCCTACAACCTCACAAACTTTACCTCTTTATAATATTAGTATAGATAGTATAGATTTCAACGATATATTAATGATTTTGAAATACTTAAGAAGATGAACTTGAATCTTTACCTATAGGAAATAAATGGTTAATTTCCGTAACGTCGTAACTGTAATCATCTGTTTTCAATTTTGCCCACACGATGATGGAGATTATGGACGTAACTTAATCCTAGCAACTGAGTCGGGGCTTTCGGTGAAGGAAGATATCGAGATGAAAGCATAGCATGGTGGTAAGGCCACCCTACCACCCTCAAATTGAAAATCTGTCACCAAGCAGCTATTGGTGTGCTTCGGCAGCTGCACTGGAGAGCCAGACTCCTCTAAGTTTAACGTGCTTACCATCGTAGAATACATCGTCATTTAACACCAGATTAGATTGAGGTCCAATGCTTAAACCTATACGGTGTTATTACAAAAAAGTTAAATACATATTGAATACTTGCTTTAAATAGGTTTCGAATTAAATGCACCGCGCTCGCCCGAGGCAAGTTCGCGTTATCCTTTTTCACAAGTCTAACCTTACGTAACCAAAGTGAGACAAAAGAGCAAGATGGCGAACATTCAGCGACAGCGGTGCATTTAATTTGAAACCTTTTTAAAGCAAGTATTCAATACGTATTTAACTTTTTTGTAATAACACCGATAATGTATTAAAAAACCGTAACCCACAGAAGCGAGCTTTAAGATTTGTATGATGCACGATATATACCATATTCGAATATTGAAAAAATAAACTTTCATTATTTCTTAATTACTCCAGTCCATGACAACTTTTTTATAGTACTAAAATGTTGTTCGTCAATTCGAATATATTAAAAAATAGGCTTATATCCATCAGAATGTCACAATCAAATATAACTTCATCGGAGAAATTGCTTTTAAGTAAAAAGTGTACAACATCTCTCGAAAAAGATGCCTCTATTATAATTTAAAACAACAAAAAGAAACAGGAAAACGTGACGACATTGACTCATGAAATCGATCTTGTTCCACACAATACCGGCTTGACGCTTATACACAAACGAGAGTGTACAAAAACGGACAGAGTACATCGCTCCTAATAAGTCAATATTTGTCAGTAAAATTAAATTTGAAGTAGCAATGTATATGAAGTTAATTTTAAACGTTTTACCACGGAGACAGGTATGTAATCAGGTAATTATACATTTCAAACATAATATTATATGTGACAAATCCTTATCGCTGGCGTTGTTGTGTTTTATCCTTGTGTTGTGTCTTTGTGGTATGATGGATAAAACTAATCTCCATGTGAAACCTGCCAACAGCCTATTGGCATCTTGTTTGCAGTACTTTTTACAGTTTGTTATAAGTTGTTACAGATTGTAGGGACCACTTCGCATTCTTGTTTGCCATAAAAACTGCATATTTAAAATATATTTCATAATACAACGATAATGTTCTTCTAAACGAAAGTATAAGGTAATTGTTGATTTCGATAAACGTAAATCTGTTCATCGGAACAGAACATTCTTGATTTTTCAGTAACAACTACATTACAAAGTACAAGAATATTCTTACTTAATATTACCAATACGAAATAATACGCTTTCACACCTTAAATGCTCAAACGATTATCATGAAATTTCGCATACTTGTCGTCACGGGTACAAGAAAGAAGAGAGGTACTAAAAATTACTATTCGTGTGAGGTACATCAATGCTATATTAGTGTAAGCGAAGCCGCGAGCAGAAGTTAGTAGTGAGATAAATGAATATTGCATATGTAGAATATCTATTACTCTAATTTATTATAAGGCTTTGGTCTATCCCCCTTTCATTTCCAACTCATTACATCCCTGAACTAAAGGGCACATTCCAATTCGTCGGCTCGCTTCTTAAGTAAATCGTTCGAAATTTCGTATTACAAAACAAAAATTTTGACTTTCTACAGTGAAAGGCGGTATTTATGTATATATTTTCACAACGAAAAACGCCAATAAGTAAAATGAATTATTAAATGTCTGTTGGAATCCAGTCCATGATGTTTAATCTTCGTTATAAGTTTTATGAAAGTTGATGAATTCATTTTTTACGCGTACAAAAGATATTATTATTACGAAGTTTATTATTGGTTAAAGATGAATTAGTAAGATTCTATAGTTTTGTAATATTTCAATATACCTTCTTGTATGGTAGAATTTATAAATAATTTCTAGGATCATTCGTTTATCTAGTAGATTCAGGGCTTATTTTTGAAATAATTTTTAATTTAAGGAAAAAATGTGATACACATAATGTAAAGCTTAATTTTCGAAACCGCTGAATCGATTCTCACAAGACTTTTATTGATATATACAGGAATTTCCAGATCCACTTTCTTATATGGTTTAAGCCGTAATGATAATAACAGAGATTTTGACGGCTTGAGTTGTACGGCTTGAATACTAATGAGAAAATTAAACTAAACAAGAAAAGGCAGCCTATAATTAATCCCGATTCATCAAATATTTCTCATGTAACAGTAAAACTATTTTCGGGAAAACCAAGTCACGGTCACCAGCTAGTAACTGTATACACTTGGGCTTACTTGGAGACGTATATAACTGTGACGTCATAGGTAGGTGAACCACAGTGTAAGATAGTGCGTCACAAAGCCGACCGAGCCTCGACTCACCTATCAAAAACTCCCAAATTCGGTGACAAATGACAAAAATTTTGTGAACTTCTTACGGTTGAAACTAATTTTGTGACGTACCCTCTGATAAATCAATGAGTTTTGATCCTGTTGACATCTTAGTTGGTAGGTTGGTTGGTTAGAGACGTTCGTTTGACCGTATTTCCAAAGCCCACCAAATATTCGCCATTGGTGGGTCGCGACCCATACTTCAAGAAATACTAGCGTAAGGCATTATAACTGCTGCCTCTGGCTGTGACGGTATTAACTGAACTCGTATTCACAAATGAACCCAACAATTACAGAACCTGTTTGTATCTATAAATTATTAGCGTCTTCGGTTAGCGCGTCTATCTATGTAGATATCCATAGATGTTCATCCATAGATCCATAGATGTAGATAGTGATATCCATAAGAATAAAACCTGACCTTTTGGTGATGGAAAACATAATTAAATCATAACAAGGTGTTACGACTTTTTCTAAAATCTCTTACCTAGCTACCAAATTAACCTATTGTACTATTAATTAATCTTTAAAATCATGTGCTCATCGCACAGGGGAAAATTGCAAAGGCTTTTACTTGCCAATTGTTAGGCTCTAACACTTAACTGGACAGGGGCCACTAGAAATGAATATTATTATAATTTATTTAGCGATTATTATTGATATGCATTATTTTCGTTATAGGAAAATGTTATCAAAGACGTGCATTGCACATCACAATAGCGCAAGAGATTAAAGTTGAACATTTATAGCCAAGACATATAGGTGTGTTGGCAGCTGCACTTGAGAACCAATTCCCACTTCACGTTTATCGTGTTTACCATCTTGGATCACATCGCCTTTAAACATCAGGTGAGATTTCGGTCAAACGCTAAAATCTCTAGGTAAAGTATATAAAAAAAGACTAAAAACTTTAAAAACGCTTACGACACTTAAATACATTTAGGTAATAACATCGTAAGATATCATAGCGTGATCAACAAAGTGTTTTACTAGTCATTGTCCATTACATTTTTTACTGTCAAGCTTCTACATTACGTAGGTACATAATAATTTTCTAATAAAAACCAGTGTTCACGATATCTCATAATTTTATCGCTTTGATGAACTTTGATAAGTTTTGAAGTGAAAACTTCTTTGAGTTCCTAATATACCTAACTATGATGAAGGACGTTCTGGTGCCTTTTTAGAGTAATTTTTTTTGAAATCGTCTTTATTTTTTGTTTGATTGAAGAAGGCGTTACCTTGCGGAAATCCATAATTAAATATTATAGTGAATGTTACTTTGTACTTCCGCCTGGAGTTTTTTGCCGTCTTTGTTAAAATATTATATTGTACCCTATTACTTATAAATAAAATCGCAGTGTCCATTACTTGCTAGAGATAATCTTCGAAATAACTCAACCAATTTTAAAAATAATTGTACTGATCTTTAGAAGATTGTTCAGAATATTATAAAAATAGCATATCATTACAGTCATCCTTAGGGAGTTAGTGGTAATGATAAGACATTTTTTTTTTTTTTTTGTGTAAAGGGGGGGTGCGATGTAGCGTCGGGCGAGAGACGCTGTATCAGCATTTTCAGGCGTGAATGTAAGTTAGCGCACAGCGCTCGCCAATCGCTTACAGAGCACCGCCCGGCACGTATTACTTTATCTACCCCTGTGTAGGGGGACCATTGTATCACAGAATCATATTACAGTGCTTGTTACAGACTTGTGGGTCATTTCATTTACAACATAAATAACGTCACGCATACCCTTCTTTATAGAATGAGTATATGTATATGAATATATGAATAGAGATTATTCTCATTAACAGAAATAGCTTTAAATCTCTTATTGGATTGTAGGGTAGTAGATATAGAAATAGGTAGGATTGTAAATAGTTTAAGTACGTATAAAATATATCAAATGTATCTGGTAATACGACGTGAAAATCGTTCGAGTCGTATTCGAGGTACAAGCGAGGTTAAACGGTAGTGTTCAAGTAAGGGTCGCGTTACGGCCGCCCCTACTCTCGTGGTCAATCAACTTTGTTTTTCTACTTAGACAACATACTTACACAAAGCTAACACTTTATTCCGCCTCACCGAGTTTCCCAAGGGGTTCAATTTACATATCAACTAGTTTCGTTAACTCGAATGTGGGATCATGGTACGAAATAAAACAGCCCGTTGAAAAATTTGAACTTTGGACCGCTTTTTTTAGTGACTAGTTATCGGCTCCCAGATTTGTATTCTTTACTCAATATGTATATAAATAGAATGATTAAGTTTTTCCAATGTGTCCGCATTACGAAAGACTTCTTTTGATCAGTTTTGGAGTGAAAACTTTGTATGGGCGCGTTGAGCGGTATTTTTTTGGCAGGAGATAAATTTATATGTTCGCGTCATGACATGCTAGTAAGCGTGACCCACCCTACTGCACTAGGGCGGCTTGCGTCAGATACGTAGTATAAACCAGTGTACATCTAATATTGATATTATATACTGAGAGTGCGCAACCAGCTCATCATCATAGCTTGGTGAATTAATAAACTGTAAAAAAAACGTATATAATTATTATTCCAACTGCGAATAGATATGAAAGAAAGACTAGATAATGGTTTCAATTTACAGATTATGGAATTAAAATGATTCTAACTATAATATTTATTTAAAAACTTAAAAGAGAACACAATTTAAATTTCATTGTTAGGAATTTTCGCTTTTATCAGCAGTCCTTAAGACTCCATCTCGAGTTTATTTAGTTTTGTTTCTTAGACAATTTGCCTCTATCTAAAATAAATTATTATAATATCTTCATTATTATACAGTTTTAAAAAACTATGATTTCTATAATGTAAACAGTACGCGTTCAGTAATATCTGATTTCTTGCCGTCGAAAAGTGGAGCCGAGCGTTGTGGCGCCCATGCGCAAGAGAAAATTCCTTTAGAACATCGTTTACAGAGAAAGTTTGCAAAAAAGTATACTTTTGTTTTTAATTAATTTATGTTTTTTCTCTGTAGATAAAAAAATATTATTAAGATAGTATACAGGTACAGACGAAGTTGACGGTAAAACTTATCGTAACTCACTCAAAGATAATGTAGCTTAGTGCGAGCAAAACAATTTTTAGAATCGAATTAATAAATATTGTGTAAGATTATATAAGAAACTACCAAAAATTATAAACATACAAACTTAATCACAACATATAAAACAAAGTCCTCTGCCTCATCTGTCTGTCTGTTCGCGACAAACTCAAAAGCTACTGAACGGATTTCCACGCGGTTTTCACTAGTAGATAAATTTATTCGTGAGGGAGGCTTGGGTATATAATTTGTTAAGATGCTTTTCATTATCAGTGCGATACAACGTCTGCCAGACCCGCTAGTCGTTTATAATTATAACATATATTTTATGTCATATTCGGTTGCTAGGATTCGATGTTACTTCCATCGACATTGTCCGAAACGCTAATCCAATTAAGCCATCATCGCTTCAAAGTATCGCATATTTAATTTATTTTTTATGCTTCCTAAAGATATTCAATTATTTGCCTTTAAAGTTTATATAATGCCTGAAGGCTTAGTAAGCGTTTAAAAGCTGCAATTATCTAGTCGTTAGCTCACATTAAACTTATTACCCTACAGTGATTAGGTCCGTGCTGCGCCTACGCATTCATTAGGACTACAGCTCTTTGTTGAGTAACTACTTCACGTGGATTAACGAGGTCTATGTTTCTACTCCGTTTTATTTGTGAATAAATCATTTTAGTATATATTAAGGCGATTGCTCTCACCAGAACCTTTGTATTCGAGATTTTAATATTTTGAACAGAATTTTCTTATTATAGCAATCTCATTTGTATACTTTATTTGAGCATATATTTATATCGAGAAATTTATAATATAAGGCCTCGCGAATAATTAAAGACTAAGTTTCAGGAAATCGGTATCTTAACTCTGCCCTCCCAAAATATTCTTGATAATTCAATGCATGTCCGCAAAAACTTAGATATGCTGGATCTAGTAAAAGACCAACATAATTGAGATACTAAAAACAACAACAAATTGGTCATTCCATGCTTCAGGCTCACTAAGTCCAAAAACAGTTTTTTAGGTAATAAATAGTATTAGGTTTTATAACAAAGTCCTAAAACACATTAACGATTTACCGGATAGTGAATTCAAGAACCATGTCAAGCGGGTTTTAATATCTAAAGGCTATATTATAGGGTGGATTAATATGTGAACGATTGTGACGTCTGGGAATGACACCCCTCTCTGTGCATCCACTAATAACGAATGTAACTATTTATGTTTTGTACAAATATATAACATGAAGAGATAAACCAGATCGAGTTTCTTGCCGGTTCTTCTCGATAACTGGGTTGTTTGTCGGAACCGGTGGTAGCTTTGACGTTCATAAGCGCCTTCCCAGGGCCTAAACTGAATAAAGGAAATTTTCGATTTGATTATATTGATTTTAGTATTTGATTTATCCTATCTGATGTTAGATAACGGAGTATTCTAAGATGGTAAACACGGTAATCTTAGTGGGGGCTCGCTCTCAAGTACGGCTGTCAGAACACACCAATATTTGCTTTGCGATAGATTTCCTACTAGAAGGTAATAGCTACCCAGGTGAACTTAAAAAAAGCACTAACACCATGCTTGTAAGTAATATAATTTGTGTATATAAATAGAACAATAAAGGCTATCCGTGTTATAAAAAAAAAGTTAAATACGTATTGAATACTTGCTTTAAAAAGTTTGGATACTTACGTATTAATTGCACCGCGCTTGCCGACGGCTGCCGCGGCAAGATTGTGTTATCCTTTTTTGCAAGTCTAACCTAACCTAACCAAACAGAGATAGAAGAGCAAGATGTCGAACGTTCGGCGAGTGCGGTGTATTTAATACGTAAGTATCCAAACTTTTTTAAATCAAGTATTCAATACGTATTTAACTTTTTTGTAATAACACCCTATATTTTTAGCTTAACTTTGTAGACACGTATTTAAAAAATATGACGATTGCTTAATTTAATGTAAAATTATTGAGGTTTTAAAAGGCTACCATTTTGATACGCTCTACGCGTTCAGCGATGTGTGTTTTCTTGTCGTGGAGATGTGGGGCACGCGGTGTGATGCGTGTACGCAGGAGAGGGGAAGTAAACGGACAACGTTGTCTACAAAGAAGTTCCTAAGCGAAATAAACTTTAGTTTTTAATTTTTTTTAAGTGTAAACTTCTTTATGTGCTTTGGGCGGTATTTTTATGGCAGGAGATAAACTTATACTTTCGCGTCATGACATGCTGAATGCTGGCAAGCGTAACCGACGGTATTACGCTTGCGCAGCTTGCGTCAGTCTAGCGACGCTTAGTACAGCGGCCTGTGTATATCTAATATTTATATTTTGTATTGAGATTGTGCATCTTATGTTTGATTAATTAATAATCTACTTACATATGTATATAATTATTGTTCAGAGTGCTAATAGATGTGATAACCTAGTCCATTGAAATGTTACATTTTTTAGGCCTTACCTTGCGTTTTTTAGAGGACGCAATTATATTTTTTTGATGTGTAGGGGGGGTCAGTGTAAAGCTAAAATCAAGTTTGTGGGGTCGCCACCCTTGCCCCACGGCCGCCATCTTGAAAATAGGGGTTGAAATGGTTATTACGATTTATCTCTTAAACTATTTATCTGTTAAAAAAAAATTGTGAACATTTTTTGTTGCAAATTTAATTCTCTACAACTTTGGTCCAGTATCTTTTTGTCGTAGAATTATAAATAAAAAAGTTATAAGCGAAAATGTTCAGAAATTCGAGAAAAAATTTATATTTTTCGATATAACTTTTTTTTTATCATTTTACGAAAAAATGTTATCAGACCATTTTTGTAGATCGTTTTTTAAGGAATAACTTTTATACGCAACATTTTTTAATTAAGTCAATAGCTAAGGTTCTACAGCGCTCCGAAGTGAGTATTATTTTTCAGTACTCTTAACTATACATATATTATACGTGTGTACTAATAATGTGTCATCAGTTATTTTCTTTTTTTTTATTTTGTTATTATAATTTTTTTAATTATTAATTTTGCAATATTATTAATAATTAATTATTGACTCTTTTCCACTCCATTACAGAATTTTACAATTATTGATTTTTAAAATAATTTTAAATTTGATGGCCGTTACTGAGAATACTGTCCAGGTACAAAATACTCACGTGACCATGAGGAAACAAAAGAACATTTGCCTGCTATTATTATTATTTCTAACCTCTTTTATTGTAAGAATAGCTGATGATATTGTGTTGAAGTTGTCGTTCAACTTATATCTTTCAGTTGTGCTACATATTTCGCTACGTGCGGATGTATTTTATTCTGTTTTTAATTGTGAAAACGATTTCGAATATAAATAAATAAATATAATTTCGATAATTCTCTTGACAGCCTAAGATACAAACAATTCGCCAAGGCAGTGACAAAAAGTACATTTAACTTATCTTCACTTCCTTCACTTCCAAGACACAGCTCGCTTTCATACTTTCCGAGTCTACCATCAGGTCCAGTTGTAGCTTGGTAATAATAATGATCCTGAAGACTGGGGCTGGAAAAAATGTGGAAAATTATTGATGCCAGTGCAGACCTCTAAACCTCCAGCACCCCCTGAGCTTCTAAAATTGATTTTTTTGCAAATGCAAAGGAAACTGTGGAGCGATGTGTGGATGTCGAAAAGCAGGGTTGAAAGCTCTGCAGTGTGCTTCCATTGTTCTGGAGAGACTTGCAGCAACGTAATGGAGCTCACAGAATTAATAAATGAAAATGACTTTGATGATGAACCGCCGACATTAACACCCCTTCCTTCTCCAGTTCTCCCACTGATATTTAATTCCGAAAGCCGATCAAATGCTGAGCCGCAGCCTGGTCCATCGAAAAGACTGAGGACGGAATAGTTCAAATATAGAAAATCACCGTGGATTATGCCTATTGGGGACACCACGTAAAAAAAACGCGCCTCCAGACTCTACCTCGTGGGTGGTGGGGAAAAGAGTCAATAATTAATTATTAATAATATTGCAAAATGAATAATTAAGAGAAATATAATACAAAATAAAAAAAAAGAAAATAACTGATGACACATTATTAATACACACGTATAATATATGTATAGTTAAGAGTACTGAAAAATAATACTCACTTCGGAGCGCTGTAGAACCTTAGTTATTGACTTAATTAAAAAATGTTGCTTATAAAAGTTATTCCTTAAAAAACGATCTACAAAAATGGTCTGATATCATTTTTTCGTAAAATGATAAAAAAAAAGTTATATCGAAAAATATAAATATTTTTCTCGAATTTCTGAACATTTTCGCTTATAACTTATTTATTTATAATTCTACGACAAAAAGGTACTGGACCAAAGTTGTAGAGAATTAAATTTGCAACATAAAATGTTTACATTTTTTTTTTATCAGATAAATAGTTTAAGAGATAAATCGTAATAACCATTTCAACCCCTATTTTCAAGATGGCGGCCGTGGGACAAGGGTGGCGACCCAACAAACTTGATTTTAGCTTTACACTGACCCCCCCTACACATCAAAAAAATAAAATTGCGTCCTCTAAAAAACGCAACCCCAAATGTAACTTTTCAATGGACTAACCAGACAAATGATAATAGTTTCAATATACAAATTATGACATGTAAATAATTCACACTATAAATAAATTAAAAATTCAAAAGAGAAATGTAGTAAAAAAATAAATTCAATTTTTTTTTTTGAGTTTTCACTTCTATCGGCAGTTCTTATACCTGCCTTGGTTTTTTTTTTTAAATTGATCTCTTTACATAAGACATAGGTATACCGTAAAGATAAAGAACGCAGAGGAAATCGACGGTATCATTTAGTTATATTAGGTCTTTACCTATGAAATTGCCGTTTTGTATGAAAAAATTGAAACGAATTTTTTTCATGTATTTTTTATTTGTATTAATCGAAGTAATCACCCATGCAATCAATGCATCTTTGCCAACGCAGTGGCAGTTTATTGATACCCTTCTTAAAGAAATCAGCTGGATGGGAGGCAACAAATTCTTCAAAAGCATTTTGTACTGCCTCTCGGGTATTGAATTCTTTTCCCGCCAAGGAGTTATCCAAATTCTGGAAAAAGTAGTAGTCTGTAGGCGCAAGGTCTGGTGAGTAGGGCGCATGACGGAGAACTTCCAACCCCAGTTCTTGCAACTTGGGGACCGTCTGCTGTGCAGTATGAGGTCGCGCGTTGTCGTGCAGGAGCAGCGGAGACGAGCGATTGATCAATGCTGGTTGGAGATGTGCCAGCTTCTCCATCATTGTGTTCAGTTCTTCACAGTACACATCTGCAGTAATGCTCACCCCGTTTGGTAAGAAGCTGTGATGAATCACACCAGCGCTAGACCACCAAACAGTGACCATCACTTTTCTAGGGGTAAGTTTTCATTTAGGGCGTTGTTTAGGTGCTGAACCAGGATCCAACCAACATGCTCAGCGCTTACGGTTATCAAACAGAATCCATTTTTCATCGCAGGTAACAATGCGGTTCAAAATTCCTTCATTTGTGTGTCTGTTGAGCAGTGCAGGGCACGTCTCGACGCGTACTTCGCGCTGGCGATCATTGAGTTCGTGGGGCACCCATTTGTCAAGCTTTTTTACCTTGCAAATGGACCAATATTGTTTTAACGCTAACGTCGAAAGCTGCTGCTAATTTAGCCGTAGATTGTGTATCTTCAGCTTTCACAATCGCCTTTAATTAGTCATTGTCGACCAAAGTCTTCGGACGACCGCGAGGTTCATTTTTCAGGTCGAAATTCCCAGAACGGAAGCGAGCAAACCAATAACAGGTGGTGCGTTGGTTTGTAGTGTTAGCTCCGTAAACGTCGTTGATGTTACGTGCCGCTTGTGCCGCCTTGCTGCCACGACGGTACTCATATTCCATAATTACTCGAGTTTTTAACGTATCCATGATGACAAAAAAGATTGAAATGCGATGAAAATGTAACACTAATCAATAAACAAATGACTATTTTTGGAAAAAGAATTCCATGTTTTTAAAATAAAATTAATTTGAAATTAGAATTCTTAGCCAAACAAAAATTATTTTGATTTGAAATGACCAGTACTGCAGAACGGCAATTTCATAGGTAAAGACCTATTATTACAAAAAGTAACAAATGAGTTTAGAAAAAATTAAAATAAAACGGTATCGACAATTTTTTGCGTAACTTGTTTTTGGAATTTTTCTACGTGCCACCATTTGAATAACACTGGCGGCAGTTTGTAAAGTTATTTCGACTATAAAACCCATTGGCCATTGTGCGAATCGAGTTTGAAGAACCATTGCATATTCGTAACGTAACTTCGAGATATTTACCGACATACAAATTAGCTATTTTCGCCGAGTTTCTACAAATTTTGTAAAGAGTTCACTGTCCTTATCTGACGTTATTCAGAAGAAGGGGATAGATAAGGCACGTCGTTTCTCGTAGTGGAAACAGAATATTATGTATCCACGTTGAGACATTTCAGTTTCGAATGCCGTCACGGAGCGTAAAGATTTGTGTGTTGATAAGAAATTTAGCATACAGGTCATTGAACTATATTGGATATAACAGTGTTCAGTTGCATACTTGCGAAAACGTTACAATTTATCCTAGAGATAGTCCACGACGCTGTACAAAATTAGTTTACAATATAAAAATGAATAGATCCTAGAATTATATTAAAGTGGGTAACATAAAAATCTTCTTTATGAAAAAAAAGACAGGATATGTCGTAGATTTTTTGTATCACAGGGAAAGATTTTAAGTAAAAAAATAAAACAATAAGCCAACGTCACACGATGTTCCCAAGCGGTCAACCATCCAAGTAATGACACCGCCCGATGTCGCTTAACTATGGTCATAGAAAGATAACTTATGTTTTCAACACTCTACCAGACACATATTTTACCCCCACCACTTTTCGTCACACAAAAAGGTTTCAGATCAGGATTTCAAAACCATAAGAAGGTTTTTTTATCGAGTGAACTAATTTTAATGAAACAAAGACTAAGTGTTACTAGGGGATATACTTTATGATTTTCTTAGTGAGGTTTTATCGTAAACGTAGTACTTTGGCAGTGATACGTGTACAAATAAACCGACAGACATTTCTAAAAATTATTGTAGTATATTTTATTAGTTTTTCTTAGACACCTGTACCAATATTTTTTACAAAAATCTAAAACGTATCGACACGTTACATTTACATTCTTATTACATGTATAGAAAATAGCTTTTAGTCGTGACTTCACCCGTGTTAATTTAGATTTAACCTATCCTTCGAGATAGTATTTTTTTCTGATTCAAAAGTACATTTTGTCCTTTCCTGTACTAATAATACGTCCTAATACAATTCCGTAGGTGGTAGAGCCACGCTGTAGCTATTACTAGTTTTAGCATAAATGGGTCGGCTCGCCCGGGGTAGTACCACCCTCTCACAAAACACCGACGTGAAGTAACAGTGCTTGCATTGTTGCGTTTCGTTCGGTCAGTGAGAGCGCCGGAGGCCCACCTCCTTTCCCTCTTTCCCTTCCCCTTTCTCCTTTCCCTGCCCCTCCCCTATACATAGGCTGGCAACGCACCTCCGACTCCCCTGGTGTTGCTAGTGTCTATGGACGGTGGTGATCACTTAACATCAGGTGACCCACCTGTTCGTTTGCCTGCTTTTGACATAAAAAAACACGTATGCAAAATTTCATAATGATCACTTGTACAGTTTAAAAATAAAAGCGTAACAAACAAACAAAGTCACTTTTGGGTTTATAATATTGCTTTATTATGATTATGATAGTATACACAAATATTATAAATAAATACTTTTAAAATATCACATCTTAATCCATGCCATACAAATCAGTATCTGCATTATTACGGATCAATGGATAGATGATAAAATCAATCGGACAACAAATAATAATCAGGATATATTCCACGCCCTATTAATTTCCCATTATACGCTCGAACGCATAAACATGTCAATCATGTATTAGAAACGAATCCTATATTGAAAAATCACTTAATATTTTTAAAATAACGGGCTTAGAAATAACCCTACAACCATTAATCTCTGGAAGTACAAGACAGTTTTGGCAAACTTTTTTTCAAGTGGATATCAGGTTACTCACGTCAATTTTGTGTCACAAACCTGTGGGCTATTATAACCCACATGCCATAAAATGGCGTCGCAGCAGACCGAGCCGCGAGCGATGAGATAAACTTGGCAAATGTATTTATAGGGGGCCAACAGGGATACCATCATGACAATAAATAACAAAAAGGTAGTATACTGTAATTGAGGATAAAAAGCCCTATGCTTAGAAGTGGAATAATATAAGCATGGTAGCTTACTACGTCAGTATCTTCTAGACGTACCGCATAAGTAGTGTCAAGCAAAACATGGTCATAAATATCATTTCCTACGGAAAAGGATAAACCTACTTTTTACCACGATGTCAGTTATAAAGCACCGTTACCGTGGAACGGGAGTCGAACCGAAGACCGGTTTGGCATTTTAAAATCGGCTATCGAAAACCTCAAGGTCGTTTTTGCTTTGGTTGTGCAACGTACTTAAAGGCGCGAACCGGTTTTAGCGACACTCCTAATATACGTAATTTTAATCGTTTTGTTTAATTGAAATCTTAACCGTTCTACTTTACTACCGTACTTTATTGCTGGTATCTTTACTTGTATAATAGTGTCCATTTTCGCTAATCTTTTCTTTGATACTGTCGACGGAAACAAACCTTTCGAAATTATGATAGTGGAGTTTTTCGTACAGTCGTATTACCTTTCTTATATGTATCTATAAATAGCTTCCCAGGATATAAAAAAAATAAATTCTAATGAAAACTATTGTACAGGCTAGTCCCAAGTGACTTAAAACTGAATATAAATTTTTGATAGATAACAATTAATTTATTTAAGTATATTATAATCAATATATCAATATCGCTGGAATAAATAAATAACGATTTCTCTAAACGATGTCAACGATATGAAACTTGTCTCATTCTGTCATGTGTCAATAGGCGTGTGCAGAAATGAAAAGACATGCTACGCGATCTTTTATAGAGGTACGGTATTTAATCTGATTTGATATTCTAGTCACCTAAATTCTTACAATAGACTTGATCTTTTTTATTACGTTCTCAAATTAGACAAAATGAGACACGGCCTATAAAAAACTGTTAACACGATCATTTCCCTGTACTAGCAATTAGCAGTAAAAACTTTATTTCTAATGACGCAATAAAACAACACACTGATTCGAACCATGGGTCTAAACGTATACTATTAATGTAATTGAATACCTTTATCGCTTCAGGACAATAAAAATAGCGAGCACGCGCACGTCCGATACCTTACTTTTATAGAATTAAAATTGACCTTAAGGATACCTCTAAAGATACGCCCATACCTGTGTGACGAAGCTTCGGCTACGTTTCGCGTTAAATACCAACCTCAAAATTAATTCCGTTAAAAGTGCAGAGAAACGTTCGCACATCTTTGTCATTCCAGTAATGACTCGAAATTAGCCTTTTCAAGTTTCTTTGATATGCATAAAAACCGCGGGCCCAGTTATCGTGCTGCGTCTCTCGTCATTCAGCCCGATCGTTAGTAATGCATTGCGGTAAATGTTCCCACACCTGCATTTATTGCGACTATAGACAAAATTTCGTGGCGATATACGTAGATATGGAAGTAGCATAATAGTACCAGGTTACAGAATACATGTTAAGAAAAAGTGAGCGGTCCTACGACGCCCAACCGAAACGAAGTTCCTTAATGTAAAGAATGAACTCAAAAAGTATAATGTTAAAAAAAATATATATTGAAATTCAGATGTAAAATAGTGAATTATAAATGATATAAACAAATGCTTGTTTGCTTGAATTTTGATACGCCTATGCAACACGTATTTGCATACACACACCCACTCATATACAATAGAAAGAGGCAGAGAGAGAAAGAGAGAAAAAGTCGCAGGAAGGAGGCATACCACACACACATTTTCCTTACGTGACGATTTCTATTAGTCATTTCCTACCGTAAACTGAACTAAGGAACTTCATCCCAATTAAAACAGGTACGTTGATTTCAAGACGTGTGACAAAATTTAAACTTTTCGTCGGTATCACTCTCTCTGGTTGTCTAATAATGTCTATAAATAACGCATTGTTTTTATATAACTTCGTGTAGTTTATAGCATAGTTTTCTCTCTCTAATTAAGTATGTATTCTTCGTTCTTTTTGCGTCAAAACCGTTGCATTAAAATTGGACCTTAGCATTTTACTCGCGCCCATTTTTATTTCAAAAAGTTAACCCACAAACAAGGGATATTGACAACAGAAAATGAGGTATTAAGATAATGTTTTTGAGGAAGGAAGGACATTCAGAAATATGTTAGCTCTTTCTCTACAAACCGAAAAATCTAAAGTCTCTCCTCTGCGTTATAGCAAAAAGTGACAATAGAAAATGATTCCATAACTACATGAATCATAAAACTTTCATTGCATGATCATGTTTTACCTAAATATTCAGGCTATGTAGGTCATAAATAACCAAACCAAGACTAACTATAAATTTAATTGGCTCTATCGGCAATCGAAGCTGCGCTGGCTTGATTTCAATCAGTTACCTTGACCACTAACCTACGGTAACGTTAGCTTGTGATAAACAATTTTCCGTGTTCACTCGAGGGTTGTCACTACATGTGAATTATGCTCACATGTAATATTACAATACTTATTTTTATAGTTTGTTGCCAGTTATTGTGCTGTCAAGTAATGTGCTGATTTATAGCCTATTGAAATTTAAAACAACTAGGTACACTCTAATTATTTGAATATTCGTTATTCCTATTACCTATCATAATTGTGAGTAATGCGAAATGTTATTATTTTCAAATTTATTAGTAATGATTACTTGTTCAAATTTTGCGACGACACCGGTCGACGACGACGATAGTGATCGTTGCCAATAACAATAACAGATAACGGATAATCAATAGCAGAATAATGGTATTTTCAATATTTTGTTACAGATCTATTAGGTAGATGTTGTAACAATAATAGTTTGTCATTTTATATTCCGGTATGATATCTGAGAAATGTTTGAATAAAATAAAGTATTTATGAATGTATAAGTAAACATTCATGGCTAATTCCACTATATCGCACAAGGATTTAAAAAATGTTATACAACGCGAAGGACAAATTAATAAATCGTACAACTAAGAGTATTTAATTTCTATCCTTTTTTGTACATATAGACATTTACGCGATATATGAGAACTATATATATTTTAAATGATTAAGCTTCACAAGGAATACTGTTGAATGTTTTTTTTTGACAATGTTTGGAACTCTTCCATATGTTTTAAAAAAATGTGACATCCCTAGCCCGCACGTAGACGCACGGTTATTGCAGTGAGAAACAGACGGTCGTGAGGTGGCTAGATTTTAAAAAAGGCAATACATATCTGACCGCAGATATCCCGTACCGAACGGATCGTGAACGTCCACGACAGTCAGTATCGATCACACACGATCTACGCCTATGATTCCCAAAGTGGTCTATATCGACCCTCTGTGGTATATAACAAAGGAATTAATGTCAACGAAAAAAAAATTAGGATCCGTGTGATTCAAATAAGGGACAACGACAAAGATCTCATTTAAGTAAGTCGTGGATTTACTTTGATTTACCTTGCATGATACAATACACTTACTGTTTACTTTTCGCAAGACAAAGATAGTAAAATATAGTAAGGTCCGTTTAAAGAAATATTTCACATTTTTCACGACCGAATTCGTACTGACAACATTTTATATTTTGAGACATCAACCGCCCATCTTTTCACAATTACCAGTGCGATTGATGTCTTTACACAATGTGCCAGCTTCTCCATCATTGTGTTCAGTTCTTCACAGTACACATCTGCAGTAATGCTCACCCCGTTTGGTAAGAAGCTGTGATGAATCACACCGGCGCTAGACCACCAAACAGTGACCATCACTTTTCTAGGGGTAAGTTTTCGTTTAGGGCATTGTTTAGGTGCTAAACCAGGATCCAACCAACTTGCTGAGCGCTTGCGGTTATCAAACAGAATCTATTTTTCATCGCAGGTAACAATACAGTTTAAAATTCCTTCATTTGTGTGTCTGTTGAGCAGCGCAAGGCACGTCTCGACGCGTACTTCGCGCTGGCGATCATTGAGTTCGTGGGGCACCCATTTGTCAAGCTTTTTTACCTTGCCAATTTGACGCAAATGGACCAATATTGTTTTGACGCTAACGTCGAAAGCTGCTGCTAATTCAGCCGTAGATTGTGTATTATCAGCTTCCACAATCGCCTTTAATACGTCATTGTCGACCAAAGTCTTCGGACGACCGCGAGGTTCATTTTTCAGGTCGAAATTCCCAGAACGGAAGCGAGCAAACCAATAACAAGTGGTGCGTTGGTTTGTAGTGTTAGCTCCGTAAAAGTCGTTAATGTTGCGTGCCGCTTGTGCCGCGTTGCTGCCACGACGGTACTCATATTCCATAATTACTCGAATTTTTAACGTATCCATGATGACAAAAAAGATTGAAATGCGATGAAAATGTAACACTAATCAAAAATTCAAATGACTACTTTTGGAAAAGAATTCCATGTTTTTAAAATAAAATTAATTTGAAATTACAATTCTTAACCAAACAAAAATTATTTTGATTTGAAATGGCCAGTACTGCACAACGGCAATTTCATAGATAAAGACCTATTATCTACATAAATGATAAAACTACCTTTTCAAAACATATTCTTTTTTATTATAGGGGGCGTCCATACAGACAAGTAACACCAGGGAAGTCGCATGTGCGTTGCCTGCCTTTTAAACATATTGGAAGTTGATGAATTGGTGAATAATGTATATCAAGTAAGCAGGGGGTCTACACAACCGAAAATCACGGCAAGTGGTGGGAGGATAAAAGATTGGAGACCTATAATTTACACTATGAAACTGAACCTGTCTTGCGTATTTGGACACCATTTCGATCGACCTAGGTGCGGATCCTTGTGAATGAGCAGAACTTTTGGTGGAGAAAAACATCGCGATGAAATCATAGCATGGTGACAAGGAATTTTCTTGACCAGTCTGATTACCGACCACCCTCAAGTTGAAGACTTGTCGTCAAACATGTTTTCCGGTAGCTGCAATTAAAAATCGTTTTCTGGGTTTAGCGAGTTTACTAATGACTAGATCGTCGTTTAACATCAGATAACGTTGTGTTCAAATACTTAAAACTATAAAGTATAAAAAAGACGAAAACGATTAATTATCGGCTTACAATTTTAAACTAAGTTTTTGTACTATCCAAAATGTAACTTGAAATATGTACGCCATATAAGGTGTTATTAGAAAAAAGTTAAATACGTATTGAATACTTGCTTTAAAAAGGTTTCGAATTAAATACACCGCGCTCGCTGAATGTTCGCCATCTTGCTCTTTTGTCTCGCTTTGGTTACGTTAGGTTAGACTTGCGAAAAAGGATAACGCGAACTTGCCTCGGGCGAGCGCGGTGTATTTAATTCGAAACCTTTTTAAAGCATGTATTCAATACGTATTTAACTTTTTTGTAATAACAACGATAACGTTTTAGTAATACGTGTACAAAGTCAACGTTCTACGAAGCCCTGGTTATGGCTGGTAAATATCTGAATTTGCAATTTTGAATCTGATATTTAGCGCTTTTCGTTACTGTTTCGCTCTTGCGAGACACGTAATCTGGTGGCAGAATTATCATAAAAAAGCATTGACATGTCCGTTCGATTTCAAATATCACATTCATGGATTCATTACAAGCACACACTAAATAATTAAAGAGGGATTCGTATGTTTATAAATTTCGTGTGTACCCCGAGAAACGACAGTTTACTGTCAGTGATGTATTTATGATAATTACAAGTTTAAATAGACTTTAGAAGTAATTTAGAGTGACTTTAAAGTGAAATATAAAACTCGCATACAATTCCAATGTAGATGAAATCCATATTAATTCTATTTTTTTGTAAAGCTTTGAAGACTAGTCAGATTTAAAAAGATTATTTTTGTATTTTCAACCACTCGGTTCACGTTAAACTAGTTCTCTTCTTACATGAGAACTTTTTAGATTAATTATGCACCGTCTTGTTTCCGTTTTAATTTTGTCCAGGCTAATTATTTATTAATTCCTTCCTATGATGATTAGAAGCGGTCATATGCGCAGGATATATTAAGGTGCACAAGTGTACGCGCAAGACACAGGTGCACATACTCATCCTTGTTCTTCTGGACCCAGTGGAACGGGGACCGTTACGACCGGAGAAGGACTCAGACGGATGGTACAGTATTACAGTGAGAAAGTACAAGGGGTCAGTACTATCTCACACTCCCTTTATCGCCTTTTACGATACCCACGGGAAGAGATGGGGTGGTGCTATTCTACTCTGCCGGCACCACACGGCAAAATCGCTACTGCTTAGTGTCTATGGAAGAGCGTTAGAATATGTAGCCTAGAGTGTAATCCCAAAGTATATCTATCTGCCAGTTAAAACACACAAACACACAACCAGTTAAATTTTATTCACAGGCAAGGATATATCAAAGAAGGAAGTTATAAAAATCTTCTTCTATACTATAATAAAACTGTAGCAAGGTCAAATCTGTACATTAAATATTTTTTGAAAATTTTGATCAGGGTAGACTTTGTTATCGATATAGAAGCCAAAAATATTTTTTTTACAATTTTTGTCTGTCTGTCTGTCTGTCTGTCTGTCTGTCTGTCTGTCTGTCTTTCTGTCCCTGTGAACACGCATCACGCTGAAAGTACTGAACCGATTTTAACGAAACTTGACACAATAATAACTAATATTCCAAGGTTACATTTAGGATACTTTTTGTCCCATAACACACAAGGGGTTCTCCAGGATAACGAAAGACAAAAAATTGTAGTTAATGTAACTAGACTTTTTTGCGACACCTTAGTAGAAGAGCCAGCAATGTTGGAAGAACGAGAATTTTAGAAAAGCTGGTTCTTTAAAATGAAGATATATTATGCCCTTTCAAACAGAATTCAGAATACCTGGTAGCCGGTTAACGTTGTGTGTTTTAATGCGCATCACACCTTTACAGGTTAAAATTTTGGGTTATAAATAATTTAAGGAACATTTTTTTTTCAGTAACTTTTAAACGCTATTAAAAACATGAATTTATCACTGCCAGACAATTTTGTTATTGACAATAATGTGTCCGATGATATTTCGTTATAAATAAAATAATTCATTTCAAACCATTTTATTTTTTCCATTGCAAAGAACATATTTCATTTTATTAACCATTATTATATTGAGATTTCACCGTAAACACCGTAAACGAAATATAACGATAAACGTAGACATATGATTTTAGACTGACGTCATCTTGAATACATGCGTCTATAACAGGCGCTTCCACAATTATCGCTATCTTTATCATACATAAAATGGGGTAAACATATCAATGCAGTTGCAGTATCTAGCTCTAAGTTTCTAAACGTTTTCAAAGCATTAGCCGGTTTTAATTGGGGAGTTCATCCATAATATTTAGTTCGTTTATACTTCAATATTACACGCAGTCGAATTGACTATGCCAGCCTTCTTTATGATAGTAGTGCTCAGGTTAACCTCTATAAACTTGAAAAAGTCCAAAACCAGGCCATAAGAATTATCGGGTGTTTCATTAAAAGTACTCCAATCCATGTTATGGAAAGCAAATTGAGCATATGTCCGTTACATCTTAGGAGACTATTAAGCTGACAAAATTCTATTTAAATTTAAGTCATTCGAAAAGAACGAACTAACTAATGTATCAGAAGAACTGTCCACCTCTTTCCAATCACTCTATTGGCGTAAAAGAAAAAGAACACTATTTTTTCTCAATATAAAAATACTCCAATTCAACCAAGTATAAAACATGAAATGTTCACTTTACACACCTGGGTCGATAACATTGATTTGCACAATATAATTAAAATAAATGTAGATGGTATTTGGAAGCCAAAGCGTCAATATGATGTTGTTAAAATAAAAGATATTTGTCTTCAACATATATCAAACATAATCAAAATTTTGTTAAAATATACACTGACGGATCTAAAGCTGATAATTATTTAGGAGCCGCATTTTTTGAGTCCAATTCCAAAACTTCCATGAAATTTCAAATTGATGAAAATATTTCAATTATGCACACTGAATTATTAGCAATTGCAGAGGCCTTATCATTTGCACAATCAACTGAGTCCATTAAGATTGTTATTTTATCCGATTCAAATGTTCTTCAACACCTAGCGCGATGTACCTCGACTTTTCGAGGAATACCGATAGCCTACACTATTTTGAAGCAATTACTAGATTTCAAAGCAAAGAACAAAGTAATTGTTTTACAATGGATCCCTTCTCATATAGGTATAACTGGGAATGAAAGAGCTGATCTTTTATCTTTTATCCTCCGAAGGTGCTATTATTAATATTTTACCAACTTACTTGAATGTATGCTCAGTATTTAAAAATAGCTGTTTGGAACTCGCATTACAAGGAATACTTTGATGAGCGTTCTAAAACAAAACAAATATGGTACAGAACGATTCGGCCACGCCCCTTAAAGTCACCATGGATTGATGACAGTACGATTTGCCGTCGGGAAGCAATCACAGGAATAAGATTACGCTCAGAACACATCCCATGTAAAAAGTTCGCCTACCTGATGCGTAAAGTACTATCACCACTCTGCCAGAGTTGTGAACTCATCGATGATGTGCACCACATCCTGGCAGAATGTGTTCGAAACGAAGATATTAGATCTCGGCTTAATGCTTCTGGTTCGTTCCACACTGGTTTCTACAATTCGTTATTATGTGACCCCACTTCGAAGGATGCTAAAGAATTGTACAAAATTAATATAAGCTATTGTTAAGTTTATTGTTATTCTTATTGTTATATAGTTGTATGTCACTTAGGCGATATAGCCGAGAAGGCGACTAAGCCTTCATTAAAAAATAAATAATAATAATATTAAAATTACAGCTATCTTAACATGGTTTGGACATTTATTTTATTTACAAAAAAAATAGCATCGGGCACATTATTGTTAATAACAAAAATGTCTGGCAATGATAATTTCATGTTTTAGTAGCGTTTCAAAGTTAGTAAAAAACAAAATATTCAAAAATTATATAAAAATCAATATTTTTGCCTGTAAAGGTGCGATATGCACTAATAAACGCAACGTTTACCAGCAGCCAGGTAGCCCGCATTCTGTTCGGAAGAACATAAAGATATATAAAAACTGGCTTATTTTCTTTTTCGAAACCGTTGCTAGCTCTTAGACAAATAGTTACAGGCAAGTGACATTTGACGCGTCTTCTTTTTAATATTTATATTTTTCTTCAATACAACGAAGTGTGAAAAAGTTTTAATACAAGTTGAAAATAGTTATGATATTATTCAGTGTTTCATTTATCATTATTTTATTTTATGAATACATTTTATCGCTTAATTTACAATTTAACTCTATCAACTTGATATTTTATAATGTAAACTCTACTGACTGTATAGTAAACGTCTACAAAAAAGGGAAAGGAACTTCGTTAGAAACTGGGGGGTCCATAGACCTTTAAAGCTTTTTTTCACATTACCACCAATATATGTTGGTTGCTACGAACGGGTTGTAGGCTTATTTTGAAAGATTTCTCACATACCATCTGGGTATATGTTTGATTGAGTCCCTTGATAGTTTGGATTCACAATTGGAAACCGATGGTGTGGCTGCAATAAGGTTTTAGTTATATTAAAATTTTTCGCGTTTAAAAATACAATTGGCACCAGTGACAACCGATTTGATGCAGACGAAGTTGCACGGGTCAGCTAGTTATATATAAATTTCTTCGATACGTGTGTATGTTACGGAACTCCTCCTAAACGGTTGGAGCGATTTTGATAAAATTTTGTGTGCGTGTTCTAGTGGATCCGAGAATGGTTTAGATTCACAACTGTACCCAATAGGTGGCGCTGCAGTTGAATTTTAGATTTTTTTTTATTATCAAGGCAGGACAACGTTCCTTCCGGTCCGCTAGTAAAATTATAAAGTTTTATATAGTTAATCTATATTTATATAAGTACATCTTTATAGAATTCTATTTTGATTTTAATTCATTTGTTAACTTCTCTTGCTAATTTTAGATTAATTAAACATTATTGTTTTATTGATTAAATATCTTGTGATGTTCTTGTTGAAAAAATTGGTTATCTGTAAAGTCGGTTTACGGACGATAATTTTAAGTGATAGCGGCATAAGAAAACATTGATGAAAAATTGCATACTTTTATGAATTGAATTGAATTATTCTATATAGTTACAACATAGATGCGTCACAAGCCGAACGCTTAAGCTGATCGCGCCTCTGTATCGCTTGTTCCACACTTTCGCTTGCACGCTCGGCTCAGGCGGAACGTGACAATGAGTCATGCCTTTTCGTGCGTGCAGCCGGCGTTTATCGATTTATAAGACGTTATCAGGTCAATATATAATTATGTTGATTACAAAACAGAGAACTGTAGTTTATTACAAAATACATAAAAAATATATTAATAATGCTATAATTATATTAGTTAGTTGGCAAACATAAATATAAAACTTAAAAATAAATATACATAAGCGGTTATCTCGTTATGATAATAAGGATAGTAAAAAGAGATACAGTACAGAGGGACCGATGTGCTGTACGGTGGAACGCGCATTGCAAGAACTTCTGTATCTTACTAATACGACGTAAAAGGTACCGGATCAAAGAGTTTACCGACTCCTAAGCATGATCAAAGAACTGGGAACATTATCATTATCGGAGTATTTCATTTGCAATCCTGTTTCGAGTTTTATAGGACTAATCTCTATTCTATTTCGAACGTCGTACCAGAAAATATTTTAATAAAAAATAAACTTTAACAATTCTTTTCTTCATTAAAATCGCTTACCATGTTCCCTATTATATTACCCTGTACTAAGCGATTACACTCACTTTGAACTTCAATAATTCGAAATAATTTCCAATAAAGTTAAGTGAACTTAAATAATTACCATATAAACTATGAATATAGTAAATGTAGGTATTTACACTTCGGCTTTATTCGGTAATACTCGGTTATCGTCGGGTGTCTAATCCGCGCTCACCCTCTGTTATCCGCGGCGCGCGACACTGCTTGTCCACTCTGCTACATCGTAATCGCTTCGCAGAGTTCCCGACATTTTGTATGGTGATCGCTCTGCTCTTAATGGTCGAAGCATTATGTAACATGACTATAACCAGTTCCAATAAATAAGCTATGTAATGCAAAAAGAACTTTTTTATATATAACTGGTTATAAACCAGAAAATATAAAACACTCTTTTGAAATTTTTTATTTAATTTTTTTTTTTTTGTACATTTTAATGTTGGCTACGTGTATTCAATTCAAGTTAAATATTAAATCCGTTAAATAATTAACAAAATATTATAGGAACCAAAATGTTGAACGTAAGAAGCCGGTTTATTTTTAAACTTTTTAATCAAAATGCTTAAAATATTCCTCGCGGTAAGTAATTTATCGCTTGCTCACTTCATGGTAAATGAATTTGCACTGTTTTGTATCGGAACGAAATGTACGAAGCGAGTCAAAAGGCTGGTGTTTCACGAACAACAATTATAATTATATTAATGTTTATTCATTCAAATTTTAATAATAAAAAATAGATCCATCGGTCGTGGATAAAGATTATTTTATGTGCTCTCCGTTTCAACTTATTATGGAGTAACAAAGTTTGTTTGTTGACGTGAAACTTCTAATGCGACTTACAATAAGGTTGCGTTAAACGTTTAACGCTACCATGGAGGGGGTATGAAAGCACTGTTACGTTAAACGTTCAACGCTCCTGGGGAGGGGGAATAGAAAGAGACAGAGCGAGAAAAATAATCAAACATTTCGTATGTTACTTTAGTTATCATAATCCCATTGTAAATGTTACAGATTTGGATATTTCGCCACTCGAAAATGATAATTAAAAGATGCGATTAATTGTAAATTGTAAGCAATGTTAATAAAGTTTGTCTTAAACAATCAATATGATTTCACTAAAAATCAATTTCTACCCCTTCCTATTTTCATTTCCACGTTACGAAGTTTCACTTCTTCCGTGCGGGGAACTCCACGCACTATTTTCGTAGGTGATCTCCAGAACTGTTGATTTGATTCTGAAATCATTCCACTGATAGAAAGCTCCGATCTTCATGAGTGACATAGTTTTTTGTTTATTATCACGAATGATGTCGCGGGAAGGTGATGGTCGTGTTAATATCAATCACCATTACAAAATAAAGTTACTATTCGTATCTGTTGAGTGTTCTATTATTTCATCTGAAATACGTAACGTATTTTAACTTATGAATTTTCACTATCATTTATATACTTTCTAATAACTAACGGGCCCGGCGGACGTTGTCCCGCCCTGACTATAACAAAAAAAAGTGTGTGTGTACTTATGTAAACGGGTTAGAATTTATACTTCTTTGGCGTAGCAAAATAAAAATCTTTTCACAAATTTTATCTTTCGCCTTATTCTACGTTTGTTGAAAAAACGACACTAACAATAGAAAGAAGGTATTTAATACATTGAAAGTTTTAATACAAAGAAATACAAAGAAACAAAATGTTGACTATAGCTAACTTCAGAGTGTCGGTTTTCCGTGACGGTGTGCGCGCGCATCGTAAAAATTTACTCTCATCATTTTAACCTAACGCGCCAAAAGAAGTATAACTTCTAAACCTTGATAAATTATATACCTCAACCTTCCCCGTGAATCACTTTATCTACTGGTGAAAACCGTATGGAAATCCGTTCGGTAGTTTTTGAGTTTATCGCGAACAGACAGACACACGCGGTAGGAGACTTTGTATTATAATATGTAATGGTAATAAATATATGAATATTATTATCAGAAAGTAGAGCAAAACTCGATGTATTTTAGTGAAGTACTGACAATATTTTAGGATATTTTAATTGCTTACGCTGGGTAAAGTTTATGAGGTACTTGAAATAAATTGTATATGCATAAAAACTCTAAAGAAAAGTCTGCGATAGTATACGTGTAACTTCTAAATATAACCTATACTCATCATGATCTTCTTAGACTTATCCCACGTAAGTAGGGTAAGGCAGATACGGTCGGCACACCGTTTTTTTTTCCACTCTCCCCTGTCAAATGTCACCTCAGTATTCACACATTTTATACACATATCATTTTTCATACGATTTTTAACAAGCAGAAAAAAAAAAACAAAAAAATGAACATTTTCCGTTGACGGTGAAGAAACACTTCGTGAGGAATCCTGAACCTGAAAACTGTTCTTGTAGTACCACCGTATGTGGCAAAATATAGACCCATGCATTCCTCGGAATTCGCTGTTACTACGCAGGTAATGAAATGAAAAAAACTTTTACGAAGAAATCGTATTTTCGATTGTATTAATTTCGATGTAACTTATAACGTAATCTGTGAAATAATTAACTATGACACTTTTATAAACTGTGGTATTAATTGGCTTATAATCTGAGATTTACCGCGCCTTTTCCCTTAACGGAACAATATTATTGAAGAAAAAGAAACTAAGTGCATTTTACGTGCTCGCGGTGTTGTCACAGAACGATAGCGCGGTCGGTCGACGCGCGACCACTTTCCGCAAAATTCTCATCCTATTTTTATAATATTGCTACAATTTTAACGGTAAGCAAATTGTTAGTCATTAGTTCGTCTTGCTGTATTGTTTCCCCATTCCCTGGTATTATCTTTACGTAGTTCAAACAGATCTACTCTAATAACGGATTAGAAAACTGTAAACTTTCTGTCAGTTGTGTTTTCTTTTTCAGCATCAATTTTTGTACCCGTTTGCTAGAGGTTCTATACTTTTGATAGACCTTGTAAAAGTGGTAGTAGATTTTCGCAATAAGCCGTAAAATAGCGTATTCAGTTCCTACAAATGACTGTATTTCTTGGTTGAAACAACATACGTTATAGGTTCTGTGAGGAATCATTTTTTTGGTTAGTTAGTTTTAGCCAAAATTGTCAGATCCCAGATAATATATATGCGATTGTGGAGCACTTATGAATGTAAGCATCTATGTCCTCCCACCAACGTATACATGCATGGTTATTTTAACTCACCTGGGCCCTCGCTGAAAGGCGCTGTCTTCCGTACGCATATGTCGTCGGGTTCGTCCGAGACGATTTGGTTTAAGACCACAAAAAACACCAGAAAGGTTTTCAGAACTACCCCTGTCGAGGACTGGAAGTAATGCTGAAGCAATTCCCAGCTATCCAAACGAACCGTGGGGATTTTAGTGAGTGTTATTTCAGGGTTCGTCCTTGGTGAGTCCCATATACTCTTCGCTAAGCATGCTCGTTTAAGGCTGGATAGTATGGGTAAGAGGTTCTTGCTATTAAAATTATGCTCGCATGGTGAATCAGCTCGATACATATACATTTGCATGCAAGAAAACGGCCTCAGCCGTTCACTCACATACCCGGTGAAGCTATAGAGGCCCGTCAGGCCAACAGCGCTAGTCAGTTCCAAAACAAAGAGGCAAACGTTTTCCTGTCATAGAAAATAATTAGTTAGAAAATTAATAATTTCTAGATCTCGACAACATCGCCACTTAACAGATCCGATCATCAGATAGCTAAGAACCGTCCAGGTGATGCCAATATTTATTTAAACCACTTCATAGCCAGGCCGTTTTTAAGTTTGTCACTAAGTATATGTAATTAATTACAAACTTTTTTATTCTCTATAGGTTTTATCTTTCGACCACAATCTCGTCTGATGGTAAATGACGACGTGGTCTATGGTTGTAAATACGCCAAACTTAGAGAGGTTGAGGGGGATGGAGAGGTGGTGGCTCTCAAATGCGAGGATGTAACACACCAATGTGTGAACAACCACAGGGCTTGGTGGCAGGTTTTCAACTTTAGGGTGGAAGCTAGCCAGGCGGACTTAGAAAAAACCATATCACCATGCTATAGCTTGACCATGTTGTTTTTTGTCATCGGAAGGTCCGACTTAGTTGCAAGGGTTTGAACCTACGTCCATCGACGCAGCGTCCCAACACGTTCACCTCCGATCAACTAAGTCATCATCATTTCAAAATGCCATATTGTTGACAATCGACCTATCATCAAGCCATGTTCTTACCGGATTAAGAAGAACAGACACGTATCCTTACTTACAAAACTCGAGTTCTGTACTTACAGATTTCCT
Organism: Antheraea yamamai; assembly: GCA_036509395.1. NCBI lineage: Eukaryota > Metazoa > Arthropoda > Insecta > Lepidoptera > Saturniidae > Antheraea > Antheraea yamamai. The sequence goes on along the minus strand of AP028440.1, from coordinate 16,467,061 downwards.
TCACTTTCACCCAGTCCCTTTTGATTTTGTTCTTTAATATAATTTATTAAGTAGATCTTGACCTTATCGAGTTAAATCAATAACTGTATCTTTAATTACCAATTGAAAACAAAATGATATTTACAGATTTAATACAGAGTTATATCCGCCAATATCGTTTTGAAATCATGTTATAACATCGTTCAAAATCGTTCCCGTTCACGTCTGACAACCATGTGAGCACTGAATCGTGACTGTAACACACGTTGAGACCCCAAGAGGTCGTATTATCGGTCCTTTCCAAAATTCTCAGATTATTTTATACATAAAATTTTGTTGTATTTTGAACATGTTGAGGCTGGAACAGTAAATTTATAAATGACAAGGATTTGCCCGCGGTTTCTCTTGCATTAATTTGACACCTCGGTAACAGTACATTTTTTCTCTTTTCTCTTCTCTTCTGTATCTCTAAAAAGTATTTGCAAAATGTAAGGGTGATCGGGTAAGTAGCTAGGACGTGAAAGCGTAACAAACAAGCTAATCTCACATTCGCATTAGTAATATAATTTAGGACTATCTTTGGCTTATTTACGTTTGCGTTGATATAGATTTAACTTAACCATAGAAATCACTATTTTTTATCCGGATAAAAGAGTCTACTTACTTTCCTGTAGCCCTGAGGAATCAAATTGTATAACAATCGGCTGAATAGTTCAGGCTTCAAAGCGTTACAAACAAACAAAGTTATATTCGCATTTATAGTATTAGTTAAGACAGCCCGTCGTAAAAAATTATAAATAAAATTTTGCTAAAGAAATTACTTAATAATTTTAATACCCTATCAACTGAGGAACTATATAAGCTTCCCTTGTATAGAATGAAATAAAAATCGGGATATGTTTTGACTTAAGCTCGGACATACAGACAGACAAATATTATTGCCTGTCTACGTCATGTTCGTAATCATTTTCATTTATAATAGATAACGATCACAAGTTTTTAGATTTATTATCTGTACAGAACTACAAATTGAATTATACGAGTGCTCGTTCAGTGGTCGAACTTCAAGCGTAGAGGAAAAAAGCTTTTTCCAACTTTTTTATTGATAACACTGAAGCTCATCAATAACTGCAAAAAAAAAGGAATGAAGAAAATCGAATGGAAAACAGAGGAGGGAGATGTTCTTAACTATTTGCCCACTGCCGATTTATATATAGACCACCTGTGCCCGTTACTTCGTTCGCGTTGATCTATATGTAAAAAAACAGTGATTAATAAAGTCATCTGAATGTATTAAGTTCATTTACTTTTCTCTCGTACTTAAGTTGCGTCGTCATTAAAATTACAATAACTTTAGATAGAACAAACCGAATTGAATGACTAAATAACAAAGACTAAATGTTACTCGAAGACACCTGCAACTATTTTTTTTATAAAAAGTACATATACGTTACATTTATATTCTTATTATATGTATCGATATAGATAAGATAATTAAAATGCAGTCATGACAATTTAAGGAATTATAGATAAAACTATTGGAATACAGATAAGTACATGACCATTTGTAAAGATGTGTAATGCACGCTATGTAATTCAGTTCCTTGAAACGGGACAGTTCGGATCCTTATTGGTCAGGAACTTGCAGTGGCTGTGACCCACATATCATGTCGCGACTGATGGTACTTCAAGATGTTTACCACGGTCTAACGGTCCGCTGATATTGTGGGAAAAGTGATTCATCGTCTACGTAAATACTTTTGAGAAAACATCGTTCTAAGACTATATTTGTGTCTCATGTTATGTTTTATTTAACACTCCTGTTATATACATATTTGTTGTCATTCATTACCGAGTAAAACTTTGTATTTGAACTAATTTTGAAATAATTTTACGGTTAATAACCGTTAAACTCAGTGTTTCCGTTTAAAAAGTATATAATTAATTATTTATACCGTTGGAAGTAATAAACCGAATTAAGGTTTTAATAGTTTTATTTTTATTAAATTAATTATCTTTTGTACTAAATAAATGAGATGTTTAACTAAATCTCTATGGATTATTTAATTAATTGCAATATTTAATAAACATTCTATTCATATCATGAGTGAGATAGTTTGTGCGGAGTTTTGATGAAATTTTATAGCTTACTGGCCTCTGCCTGCGACTTCGTCCGTGTGGAATAGTTACTTTGGGCTAACGCTTACACGCAACGGAATCTCTCAAGAGATTTTTTTTTTAAACCTTCTTCATTCGTGCTCCTCTCCTGTTGGTCTTAGTGTGATGATATATAGCCTATAACCTTCCTCGATAAATGAGCTATATATCACTAAAGGAATTTTTCAAATCGGATCAGTAGTTCCTGAGATTACCGCCTACCACGTCACAAAGTCACAAATTCACAAACTATATCTCTTTATAATATTAGAATAGATATATGATATATATAGTAAGCTCATACATCAAAATAACACACAGACTATAGCTTATAAAGATAGTATTGAAATTAAATAAAGTGTAACGACAAAGGTCAAGTAAGTTGGGACAAATTTCTGTACCACCCGACAGCCGTCTCAACTTGACTGCATAAACAGTTACGGAACTACTTTCAAAAACTTGGGGTTATTGTGAATTACTGTGACTATTGAACTAATAGTGGAAGAGGAAAACGTGTTCTGCCTACCCTACTTACGTGTAAGAAGGGTAAGAAGATGTACAATAAATTGGATTGCAGTTGAAAGGTTTGATGATTGTCGCGAATCGTTCAGAAGTGCAAGCAATATAATATAAGGGTGAGGACGCCAAAATTTCCTCTTTTAACACGAAAATTACATAGTGATTTTTATGTTACGATAGCATTAGTGTAATACAAAAGTAATATATTTTTTTTAAGCTCGCTTCATATAAAAATGCAGCAAAAAATACAATGGCATATTCTGTAAAAAGTATAAAACATGTAATCTATTCTTCTATATCTTCTATCTTCTATATCTTCTTCTATCTATCTATCTTCTATCTATCTATTCTATACCTATAATAAAAATGAAGCGTCTGTATGTAATATCAAAATAAAAATTTTTGATTGATTGGGTATGAAAGTATACACGCTTCTGATAACAAAAATGCAATTTTTAAAATTTTTGTCGGTATGTCTGTCTGTCTGTTTGTTCCGGGTAATCTCCGAAACGGCTAGACCGATTTTGAAAAGAATTTCACTGGCAGATAGAAAAAATTACAGCGGGTTACTTAGGCTACTTTAAATTAGACTAGCTGTCAACCGCGGCTTTGTCCGCAGTGATATCTTCAAAACGGTTGGACCGATTTCCACGGGACTTTCACTGGCAGATAGCTGACCTTATAAAAAATAATTTAAGCAATTTTCACTTATACTAGCTGTTAACCGTGGCTTTGCCTGCAACGTTATCTCCAAAACGGTTGGACTGATTTTCACAAAACTTTCACTGGCAGATAGCTGACTTTATAAAAAGTAATTACAGCAATTTTAGTTTATACTAGCTGTTAACCGTAGTTTTGCCCGCAGTGCTATCTCCAAAATGGTTTGACCGATCTTCACGAGACTTTCACTGGCAGATAGCTGATCTTATAAAAAGTAATTTAGGCAATTTTAATTTATACTAGCTTTAACCGTGGTTTCGCCCGCAGTACTATCTCCAAAACGGTTCGACCGTTTTTTACGGGACTTTCACTGGCAGATAGCGGACATTATAAAAAGTCATTTAATCTATTGTAATTTAGACTAACTGTTAACCGTGGCTACGCCCGTAGTGCTATGTCTAAAACGATTTAACCAATTTTCACGGGACTTTCACTGGCAGATAGCTGGCCTTATAGGAAGTATTTAAGTTATTCTTTTTTAGACTTGCTGTTACCCGCGACTTCGACCGCATGAAATTTAGCAAAAATATGTTCACTGTAGACATGTGCATAAGATGTGCGTTGTACTGGACTCCAAGTATAAATATAATTGAAATTCATATGTCTGTATCTATGTATGTAATTTCAATTATATTGTCTTTTCGGTCATTTTGCTTTACTAACCGCGCTTTCGTCTACATAACTCAGCAATCATACTAACATATAAGAATATTGTTTCCAAATCAATGAGCACTATTTAAATTGATGAATATTAAAAACTGCTTAGACAGATATAAAGGTTTATATCTTGAACTATTTTAATGCAAGATTTCAAGACGTCAGCTCATTCATTGTTTTTAATCAACATTGCAATTATTAATAGTAATTTTGAAGATATAAGGGATTTTTGTAGTAAGATATAAATTCATAAACGTATTAATTATTGACAATATGGGCATATTATATATTCTAATAACATCTTTAATTCATTGTTTCATTAGTTCTTTATACTGTGTAAGTGAGCACTGAGGAAGCTATATGGAGGGTTAAGGGATATATTATGGAATATGTTGCTGATGATAAACCTCATTTGACACACTGTTAGGATTTATATATCTAATGTATACGTTACATGTCACTGTAGGTGGCGTGTGTATCATACGTACAATTGTTTTTAAAGAGCATTTCTATAACTGTTCCTAGTCTCACAGTTTTATATTTCTTTAATGCAATTTTAAAAAACACGTGGGGAGTTGCGGGTGCAGCTAGTTCTTAGTATTTTCTCAACATAAATACTCATAATTGGAGTTAACTATCTTATATTGAATGTGGTATTATAACGCGGTACTTATCAAATTTAAATAAATAAAAAAAGAAATATGAATTGTAACATGAACGACGCCGTTGCCTAAAGTCGGGAGTCCTAAATAGCATTTAAGTTTATATTTTTATTAAATAAACTTGTTAAATACAGTGTATTATTTGTAAAAGCACACGAAATAATCATTTCACAGATTCGAACCATCAGGAGAGTTGTACAGTATGGATTTCTCCTGAAATTTATGTTGACATTTTGATATTGTTTGCTCCACACACGAATGATAATTTTGGCGACTTTACCCATAAAACTTAGGCAATGGAACCCAAATATAATTATTCTGGCACCTGATAGTTTTTCTAATGTAAAACTGGTAACATAATCTCGTATACGATTTTATCTTCTCCGTCCCTTTGTGATTCTAACACACAGTAAACTATTTAATATCTTCACACGTACATTTCAAAGTGTCGACGAACTTGAAGATAGTTATTTTGTGAACATTCAATTGACGCCTAGAGTTCTCGGAAAATACAATAAAAGATTCTCTATGTCTATTGAATACACATTCATTTGTCAGTTACTCGGTAAATACTTTAATAGGATTCTTCCATCACATTTGTTATTCTGAAGCTTTTAACGAAGCCATTACACCTGAAATCATTTGAAGGTAGCGTACATAATCTTTAAATTGGCGAATTATGTACGGCATTTAAGGAGACAGTGAGGATTTGTTACGAGCCACTATTCAAATGTTTCGATGTTGGTAAGTAATCGTAAATAAGTCAAATAAAGCTTTAAGTGTATACAATTCTTGTATTGCTTGTTTTTGCGTAATGGTGTATGTACTACGAGACTCCGCGACATGCAACATATTTTGATATGGGCTTCAATATCACTTGAAAAATTTATTTCAGTATATTGCTGAGATTGAAACGTTAATCGATGCAGTGACCTAAGGTACTACCACTGAGGTTTTTTCGCTTCAAATTGTGTTTGAAATAGGATATGTTACAATGGACTTGTATCAAACTATTTATAATGCAACGTGTAACAGATGTACGTAAGGAGAAAATCGAAAACTCTAATGCGGAGGACCCTCCTATATTGAAATTAAGAGCTCATTTTTGGTGAGAAATCTCTAAAGGCGGTCTAGCAACCCGTTTTTGACTATAAAAAATTTTTTTTGGCCTATTTTTATACGTATAGAAGTAGCTGTATTTGACAATGTGTTTAACTTATTTTATTGTTTTTAAATAATAGCATATCATAAAAATATATAAAGTCTGATATGACTATTACTAATCGTCATTCATGCGCCTTAATAAATTTTTAGATTGATTCATTTATATGTTCGATGTATAATTAACTATAATTAAGCATTTTATCTATACTTAGATATTATTCACCAACAATTAAAATTAATTAATTATACAAAACATGAATAAAAAATAGAGTTCGTTTACATCGATATTCTAGCTATTGCATGATGCTATTTAAAAGTTAATAGATCCATTAAACGTGAACATAATCCTGCGGTTTGCGCACGACCAAACCACATCCAACGACATTCCAGAAGTGTACCCACTGAGACAAGTATGCTGTGGCGACCATATGTCAATGCATTTAAATTGAAACAGGTTCAGCGATATAGTAATTAGCGGAGTATTCTAAATTATTCGTCTGGCTCACGAGTAGGTACCGCATAGTGCTAAATTACTAAACGTAAATCCTAAAGTCAGTCTCATGTCGTTATAATTAATTTTTCGGTTATTGATCTGGAATAAAAATGTTACAAAGCATCAGACATTATGTTTAGGTTTTTTCTGAATGTTTTTCTTTATTGCCACACATATAAATCAATAGTTAGGTTTAAAAATCCAGATTTTTTTTTATATCATAGGAGGCAAACGAACAGGTGTGTCACCTGATGTTAAGTGATCACCACCGTCCATAGACACCAGCAACACCAGGGGAGTCGCAAGTGCATTGCCAGGGGGAGATGGAGGGAGGTGGTTGAGAGGGGAGGTGGGCCTCCGGCGCTCTCACTATCCGAACGAAACACTACATTGCAAGCAATATTACCTACTTTACGTCGGTTTTCTGTGAGAGGGTGGTACTACCTTGAGCCAGGCGACCCATTCATTCTGAAACTAGAAATAGCTTCAGCGTGGCTCTATCATCTATAAGCGTGGCTCTACCACTTATAATGCACTTGAAAGAATTTTAGCTCGCGCCGCATTAGGCTGTGGTTTAAATCAAATGCTAGCTCATAACCATGATAAGGGAAAGTTTGTCACATTGAACATAAATTCATACACATGATTGAAATAGGGACATTTTAGATTGGTATTTATATTATTATTGCATCCCGTAAGCGAAAGATGTCTGGGTAGGAATGACTCATCGCATAATGACGTTCTAATAATAGTCTTTCTCGAAACTTGTCGAATCGTTCGAATAATGACGTCAGCCATCCAGAGTTTTACATCCTTCTTTATTGAAAGGCATATAAATGTACCACGGTGCGTCCAAGTAGTTATATTCTAAGCATAGGAGTGAATACGAAAATAAAAAAAAGAAAGAAACTTTCAAACAGACTGCGACTAAAGCATTATAAGGTGTAACCGTGACTCTAGTAAAATTGTGTGACGAGTCTTGACTTTTTTTGTTTTTATACGAACACAAAATATATATCTTTTGGTGCCAATGACAATAATTACCCACGCGCGTACCAGGATTATTAAAAATATCAGCATATGCTATAATATGACTTTTATTTTTTTTTAACTGTGTGGGTGTAGCGCATGGCCAGACAGCTCTATCACCCACCATACTATGGTTTTATTAAGATTATTTCGTTCACTGAAAATTCGCAGATTCAAGCCTACGTCCATCGACGCTGTGTACTAACACGGAGAGCACATACAGATTCGCTGAGACATAATCACTTACTACCTTTATTGCACATTATTATTTTCATCTGAAGTTCAAGTTTATGTGTTTTTAAATTTCAACAGGTAAAATAGAAATAACTTAATCGTCGGCTTTAGTATTTGTAAAATATTGGAATATATATCTTTAATATTTTCTATTTCATTACATAGTATAAAATAAAGTCCCCTACCGCGTCTGTCTGTCTGTTCGCGATAAACTCAAAAACTACTGAACGGATTTTCATGCGGTTTTCACCAGTGGATAAAGTGATTCATGAGGAACGTTTTGGTATATAATTTGTCAAGGATTTATTTTTATTCAAGGCGGGACAACGTCTGTCGGGTCCGCTAGTATATAAATATATATGTTAAACGTGATGTAAATAAACAATGTAAGAAGATAAATAAAAAATCAGACTTTCATAAAAACGTCCGATGCGCATCGCTCGTGTGCGAATAACGACGACGTTTGGGCACATGTGTCCCGTGCTCGGCTCACACGCGTCCCGGACTTCGCGGAATCCCGGCCCACACGCAACACCGCTGCACCGCCTTCACAAACAATCGTTCTGAATAAATAAAAACTCCGAAACGACATGTCAACCATCCGACACGCGGATACATCAAAGATCAACTTAATCTCTGATCACGCCTGTACATACTTTGAGATAAACCCATAATTAGGTAATTATTCTATGTTTTCTTCCATTTTTTTTAACCAATTTCAGAAATAAATAATATGTCCGGCTGAACGTCCGTTTATCATATGCGCGATACATATCCCATCGAAAATCAGCGCTGCAGTACTGCTGTACCGAACTTATTTGCTGAATGAGTTTGCCAATTGTTAGACATTTTTTTTTCATTTTTCACATGTATTTAATTTTGTCTTTATAATTTGTTTGTTTTCGCTTAATTCAATTGTATAATTGTTCCAACAATAAACTTTTTACTTTCTTCTTTCAGATGTCCATAAAAAGGAACTGAGCTATTAGGATAAATAAATACAAGTATACATATATTTAACACTCAGTCACCAAACTATCAATCGCGCTCAACGCACAAAACTCTTGTTTTGAACAAAACTTTATGGTAGGTACAATCCTCGCCAAACTTTTTGACCGCTCTGAATATAGCTGAGCAGAACACAAATTTACATATAAATACGTATTATATTATATGCATAACATTGAGACAACTTAAGCATAAATAAATGCCAATTTTTGATTCCTATAATAAAATTTTAACTTTGTTTTGTATTGAACTTTTGACGATATTATACACAAGCCCAAAGTGACCATATTCAGAGCGGCCAAAAAAATTTACGAGGACTGTAATACGAAGCCTGTTATTTGGGATATAAGAAATTTCTAAGTAACATTTCGAACACTCTAATATGAACTGTAAAACAAAATACAATGTCACCGTGTTCTAACACATCATCCATCAACATAGGTTTAAGTCCTGTACCAAGTCTGATGTTTCTGTCAAAGAAAGCATCGTGGTGTAATCTCATCATGGCAATATGGTACCTTGTAACGGTTTTTGTTTATGGTATGACGTAGCAAATAGGCACTAAGTTCTGAAACGAATCATGTGACAGTATATACTACAAACCAAAATTATGTCAATCGAAATACAGAAGTGCAAATATTACTGTTTTGCAAGAGAATTATGTATTGTATGTTCCCGTAGTTGAACCATACACAAATTTTCCGACTTTCTAGTAGAAAATCTATCGTCAAACACCTATAGGTGTGGCCCAGCTTCCGTATTTAAGAGCTAGTCCTTCTTTAGGCTTAGTAGATTTTCATCCGAGATCACACCTTCACTTATCCTTCAGCGAAACTAAGTATAAAAAATAGCAACAACATTTTAATCTTGGATTGGATCGGTTTGTCTCCTATTGTTTCGTTAACAGCTTATGGTATATCTAGGTAGATTCCTAAAGCTTTTGGTTTAAAAATAATTTCATCATTAACCCGTAAGAGAACCACTGTAAGGTCATACGCCTCTTGGTAGGAAGGCAAGTGTATAATCTCTACGTCAGCTCACGACGTATTGCCGATTTCATACTCCGAGAAATTCACAGTCCTGTATTTTCCCACATATGATTGTACTACAAGAATATTTCTCAGGTTCAGGTTTCCTCACGATGTTTTCTTTCACCGTCAGCCGATAGTGTTACCAATTTCATTTAGTAAATGTACGTGTATTCCGAAAAACTCGTTGATACTTGCCGGGGTTTCGCACTTAGGGACGTCGGATTGACTGCCTAAATATCATACTCGTTTAAAATCATTGATAATGTGTACTTCTCTATATCACTTATCTAATAGTGATTTAATCGATTGTCCGCTTTGGCTTTATTGTGTTAAAACGGTTTCTTATGTTTCATGAGAAATACATATTATAACCAGATTCATTGTGGATTATCTTTTATTCTAGTTTTACTATCACTTAACCCTATAGCGATTTAAATTGCCTATCAATGATTTCATAATTATTACCTAGCCCATATATAATAGCGTAACGACATGTATGCTATATAAAATTCTGAAAAATTCTCATCAAATCGGTTTTCATAAGGGATTTCCGGAAAATATACGATTTTATTTAAAAAAATGAAAACGGACGAACCATTTTTACGTGTTGTTTATTACTGATTTGTTATTTAAAGGAAGGACGTCTGATTTGTTTTTACATTTAACGGTCGGTCTAATCTATAAATTAAGTATTACGTATGTGAATAAAAAAATCGACGGTTCGCTACCGGGTTATTGTTTTGCTTATTAATAACTCCAGTTGTAATGGTAAATACGAACATAATTCTCAGAGCGTACAAAATTCAAAAATACTATTCATCAAAATTGTTTACATTTGGAAAAGCGAATTGTTCTTTTTGTTTGCTTGCTGTATCAAAGACATAACTGTCAGAAAAGCGAAACTTATCTGTTAAAATATTACCTTCCAACGAGAAACAGAGACTCGGGACATGAACAAAGCATATTGCGAAACAAAAGGACCACTTATTACTTACTGGCGGGTAAGTTTCTGTTTTCGCTTGTTTATTAGAATCTGATAGCTTTTTAATGTTATTGTACAGTATGTGTATTATAATAATATCTATAATTAATAATCTGTAATGTATATATCTATACATACATTGACAGACACAAAAATGTTAAGTACATCCTTCTCCTTTGGTTTCTCTACCGACTTTCTTTTTTTGTGGTTTGTTCAGTACACATTCACAAGCTTTAGTTTTATCGATAAAAAGTCGAGGCAGTAATTCATCAGTCAGAAAATTCAAAACAATGGAATAACTGTGTTCGTTTTTGAATTTTTAAATCATTGGTTGTCTGAATTAGTATAATGTCACAAATTGTTTATTGAAATTATTAATATTAATCTGGATTTCACATCTTTGCCACTCCGAACAATAATTATATACATTTTTATACAGTTTAACGATTAATCAAACACGATAGGCTGCACAAGTTCAATACAAAATATCAATATTACGTGTACCAGGCCGCTATACTACGCTAGTCTGACGCAAGCATAACATGTCACGAGCATGTCGCGGTTGTCGGTGATGCGAACCCATAAGGTTTTAGCCTGCCAAAAATCGCTTAACGCGTCTAAAGAAGTTTTCACTTCCAAATATTGGAAAAAGCTCGTTTTTCTTCCTTATTGGAACTTGTTCGATTGTCGACCACTAAATGATCACTAGTATAATACTCTTCTTAGATACTTGGTCTTTATCTATAAAACAAATTAGCACAATATATTTGTAGTTATTCGAGTTTTAATAACTGTGATTTTTAATAGCGCTACACGTTTAACGTGTTAATGTATTTTGCCGTGGTGAAGTGAGGCTATGGGTGGGGTGCTTATATTTTTTCCTCTGTCTATAAAACATATTATAAGGTAATAAGCGACGCAGGCGATGTCGCGAGTATCAGCTAGTTATTTGATAAAAACACTGACATTATAATTTTTGAAGTAAGATTTCTTGGGAGGGCACTGAAATTCTGATCCGTAACTTTTTTCTGTAACGAAAAGTGGTGGGGGTACACACTGTGTCGAGTAGAGTGTTGAAAACACCGGTTATCGTTCGGTAACCGAAGTTAAGCAAGGTCGGACGTGGTCGGTACGTGTCTTGACTTGGAAAACCGCATGACGTCGGCTTTTTGTTGTACTTTTATAAATAAGTTTTCACTTCTTTCTTGTGGTCAATAAATAACAGTTATCATAAATTAAAGATTTAGTTCACAACGCGTTTGAAGCGCTGATAACGGAAAAACCAATAAACTACTTGAAAATGTATCTTCAAACATTTATAAGTGTGTTCTAACAGTTGGTCGTAAATAATTAAACCGTGAAGTAGAATTTTAAAAGTAGAAGTAGTTAGCAAAAATGATTTCATATAGAAATCTCAATTGTCCACATTGCGTTTTGTAATTTTAAACACAATGGCGTGTTTCCGCAGTTTGACGTAAAAAATATAATGAGTAGGTACTCTGCTCCTTCCTACACAAAAACAATTTAAAAATTCGTTGAAAATAATATAATCACTATAAGATAACAACGATTTATTTAAACGTACATAATTCCTATACCAACTTTGATTATATTTTGCAGCATTGAAATTTATGTATCTACGCTTTGTTGCCATGTAGTTGTACTGACGTCAATTTCCTTAGTATTTTTTTTAAACTGGTTCAGCAAAATGACTGCACTGTACCTGATGGAACGTACAGTACAGTCTATAAATAACGGCGACTGTCAATGTTAAATAGCAATGGCAGTCATCGCTATCATGTCGACCTGTAAAAGTGCTTCTTCACGCCTCGTTTGAAAGACCCCATGTCATAAGAGGAAGGGAACACACTGGCTGGGAGACGATTCCACATCTTCACAGTACGACAAAAATAAGAGCTTTCGAACTTCTTCGTTCTTGCCGGGATGGTTGCTACTGTGAAACTGTGGAAACGCGTACCCGCCCGTGTAGTTCTATAGTGGAAAGGAGAAGATGGAATGAGGTCAAACAGCTCTTCAGAACACTCGCCATGATACAGACGATAAAAGACGCTCAGTGCTCTATGTCTCTTCGCAACTAAAGCGGTTCAAGGTTGTTAGTGACGTCTGCATCATTCACAATACGGACAGCCCGTCGCTGCAACCTGTCTAGTGCATCAAGGAGGTATTGAGCAGAACCATCCCAGAGATGCGAACAGTATTCCATGCACGGCCTAACCTGTGCCTTATAGAGGAGGTACAGCTGACCGGGCGTGAAAAACCGTCGCACTTTATTCAGGATGCCCAATCTCTTAGATGTATTAGAGATAACACTCCCTATGTGGTCCCTGAAGTTAAGATCGCAGCGGATATTGATACCTAGAATGCTTAGGTTTTCACGTTTTGTAAGAAAGTCGTTCTGAAGAGTGAGAATAGGAGAAAAATATTTAAAACGTTGAGAGTAAATATTCTTTGTTATACTATTCAATGTTTTTATAACTTCACGAAATTCACACAAGGAAATACATACATCAAGTCAAAAACTATTTAACACAATTTTTATACAGGCACTGTTTTTACATATATTCGTATAATTACTAGCCAATCAAGACAAGTACCCACAGACCCGATCAATGCAGAACCAAAATCGCTTTTCACTATCGTCTAGAGAATTTCTGCCGAAAGGTTTGTGTGTAATAAATACACATATATTTTATTTATTTACAGTTGAAAAAAATCAATGGTTTTAATAAGGTTTTAAGATGGAATTTTCAAGCGCTTACTTGTGGTATACATCAATATAGAGTACTAGATTAGATAGATAGTAGATTGTTTTTTTTTTGTACGTGTGGAAATCCCTTATGGATAGGCCACCCTCTCGGGGGAGAGAGCGGGTTATGTCCGAATCGCACGGACTAAAACCCCACGGCGTACGTCTGCCGCTATGGTTGGGGCGACGCGAGATCTCTACAGACTTCATCGTGCCGCCCCAGCGGGTGGCCCGACAGCAGAAAACGCCGCCACCGGGCCCCGTCCATGTCAGGAGACGACCGGGTACAAACCAGTCGTCTCTTCCGTCTGCCGGACCTGAGCAATGGGAAGATGGACACCTGACCCATCATCCCTAGGCCCGGCTATGGTGGCGAGAGGAGACGGGCAAACTGCCGTCTCCTGCCGGTCCTCCGTCGACAAAGAGAGTCACTCAGAGGGTCCTCCTCACAGACCCTCTCCGCCATCAAGATAGAGTACCTACTACAGAGTTGCATATTTTAAAATTGCCTACAGAAAAGTGTATGTGATGTAATATATATCTACCTTTTAACGACAATCCGTAGTATCATTTTTATGTTGTAAATAATTTAAATTTATACTTTATTTTCGACGCTATTTTGATTAATATAGTATATATCCTAATTCGATTGGATATCTATACAATATAAACTATAGTATTATAGAGGTAAAGTTTGTGAGGTTGTATGGGGTATATCTTATAACTACCGTTCCTATTTGAAAAAATCATTTCATTTCAGTTTTATATAGCTTATTTAGCGAGGAAGGATGTAGGCTATATATCATCATGCTAAAACTAATAGGAGCGGAGCACCTATGAAAAATGTTTCAAAACCTGTTTTTTTTTTTTCCTCTTGAGAGCTTCCGCTGCGTGTTAGCGTTAGTCCAAAGTAACTACTCCACGCGGACGAAGTCACGATCAGAAGCTAGTTTTAGATATGTTGATCAATTAATAGTGTACAAGATATTAAATTTCAAAGTTACACACAACAAGAACAAAAAGTCCATTGTGTGAAGTTCTTATGTAGCTTTTTCAACTTTTGTAGAACGCCACATTAGTATATTAAAACCAAGCAGAACCGCAGGAGATCGCTAACAAGACATAATCAAAAATCTGGCCAGAATTATAAAACAATCGTATAAATGGATTCAGCAGTGTTCACAAATACATAAGTACGCAAACAGACAGACAGAGACGATGCAATTTCCAGTAAGGATTTCTCAATCAACAAATAATTAAATTCTGAAATAACTGGTACGAGTAACAAATTTAATTTCAAGTCGAGATACAGTTAGCCAAACCAGTCAGTTAGATATAGTTTGACTAACTTAACATTTACACTATACTAGCGGTCCCGGCGGACGTTGTCCTGCCTTGATAATAAAAAAAATTCTAAATGTCAACCGCAGCGCCACCTACCGGGTCCAATTGTGAATGTAAACCATTCTCGGATCCACTCGAACACGCACACAAAATTTCATCAAAATCGGTGCAGAAGTTTAGGAGGAGTTCAGTGACATACACACGCACAGAAGAAATTTATATATAAAGATAACAAAATGTAATAAAGAAAAAGGATATAATCGTAACAGTATCAAAAGAGCTGGGAAACAGTAATGAATAATTTATCATGAAACTAATAACGAGCTTATTCACTACTAAATACGCGTAATTATCGTTTCACATGACTGTTATAAAAACTTATGAATACTAATTACGTAGGGTGGAGTGTAATAACATCTGCGAGTTAGCGTCCAGGGCTGTCAAGTCACTCTGTTTCGCACGTGCCTTCTGGAAACATCGTGAATATGCTAGTCATCACCCCGTCATAGTTTTATTGGATTTTATTTAATCCAATTTTAATGATATTTCAAAGGATATTTGATAATCGCGATTACGTTTATGTTACTTGAAGGGTTCGAAATTGAACTTTCTGTAAACTCGTACTATAATTCTTGCTAAAATTATAAATGTAAAAGTGAGTTAGTTTGTCTTTATTTGCCACGCATTCACAAATTGATCATAATGAAATTTTTCATACAAATTGTCAAAAATACACAAAAGGATAGATGCTTATAAGATACTTTTCATCCAGTAAAAATGTATTATTGCCGAAGGATAGGTCAAATCTACATTAGCGCGAGTGTAGTCGCGGGGAAAAGTTAGTTGGGTAATCTATACATATAATAAAAATGGAGTGTCTGTATGTAATATCAAAATAAAATTTTTTTACCGATTGGGTATGAAAGTATACACGCTTCTAGTAAAAAAATGCAATTTTTAAAATTTTTGTCTGCCTGTCCGTCTGTCTGTTTGTTCCGGGTAATCTCCGAAACCGCGGGACCGATTTTGACGGGAATTTCACTGTCAGATAGCTAAAATTACAGCGGGTTACTTAGGTTACTTCAAATTAGACTAGCTGTTAACCGCGGCTTCGCCCGCAGTACTATCTTCAAAACGGTTAGACCGATCTTCATGAAACTTTCACTGGCAGATAGCTGATATTATAAAAAGTAATTCAAGCAATTTTAGTTTATACTAGCTGTTAACCGTGGCTTCGTCCGCAATGCTATCTCCAAAACAGTTAGACCGATCTTCACGAAACTTTCATTGACAGATATCTATCCCTATAAAAAGGAAAATCAAGCAATTTTAGTTTATACTAGCTGTTAACCGTGGCTTCGCCCGCAGTACTATCTCCAAAACAGTTCGACCGATCATTACGAGACTTTCACTGGCAGATAGCTGACCTAATAAAAAGTAATTCAAGCAATTTTAGTTTGTACTAGCTGTTAACCGTGGCTTCACCAGCAGTGTTATCTCCAAAACGGTTCGACCGATCTTCACGAAACTTTCACTGGCAGATAGCGGACCTTATAAAAAGTAATTCAAGCAATTTTAGTTTATACTAGTTGTTAACCGTGGCTTTGCCCGCAGTGCTATCTCCGAAACAGTTTAACCGATTTTTAGGGGACTTTCACCAGCAGATAGCGGACATTATAAAAAGTAATTTAGTCTATTTTAATTCAGACTAGCTGTTAACCGTGGCTTCACCCGCTGTGCTATCACCAAAACGGTTAGACCGATTTTCACGGGACTTTCACTGGTAGATAGCGAACCTTATAAAAAGTAATTGAGGTTATTTTATTTTCGACTAGCTGTTACCCCAGACTTTGCCTGCATGAAATTTAGCAAGATTTCAACTCATTCTTTATTTTTAATTAAAGAAACAATTATCAGCTTATTGTTTACAAGTCGACATTATAATTATTAATAACTTTAATGATATAGAGGTTTTCCTAATAAGATTTTAGATTATAAACGTATTACGTAAAGAGTTCTATAATACAATTTCTTGCGGAACAGACAAGCGTTTATTTTTGGTATAGTCACAAAATCTTAATTATAATGGCAATGTATATTAAATGTAATGTAAATGTAAATCTTTATAATAATATTTTAAGTTATTGTTTCATTACTTCCTTATACAGTGTAAGTGAGCACTGAGTTAGTTTTATGGTGGGTTAAGGTTCCAAATATATTGCTGATGACAAACCTCATTTGACACGCTGTTAGTATTTATATATCTAATATTAGTACACGTTACATTTTACAATAACATTGTAAAAACGATATACTTTGCATTATGCCAGTCACTTCTACTTTACTGCATTCCGTCTTGGGGGGGAACAAGTAAATCCATTTTGCTACCTCTAGAAAGGGATCAAAGAGCCATACTGAAAGTAATGTTTTTCCGACCATATAGGTACCCCACAGAGAATCTTTACCAAGAATGTCAGGTTTTAACCGTTAGACAGCTTTTTATCCTACAAATTATCCTCCGTCAACATGTAGGAACGCCAAGCTTACAATTCTCTGATAAGAGAAGAAGGGTCGAGGATATAATAAAAGTACCTAAACATAACACTTGGTTTGTTTGTCGTTTTGAAGGCTTCCTGGGAGGATTGCTCTATAATAAAGCAAATAATATACTACAGATTAATCAATACAACAGACATACTATTAAAAAACTCACTTTCAAATGGTTACATTCACAAAATTACACAAATACAGAAAAATTATTATTACCACAATTTAAATTATAATTATAAATTCGGTAATTCAAATCATACACTTTTATTTAATAAACAATTCACTCATTACTATCATAAAACACTTATATCTCACTCGGAATACCATGTTACACAATAATCTCACATATTTAGTTAATTCAAATTAAGTTTTTATTTATTACATATGTTTAAGTCACTGTTTGTTTTAGTTCTCATTATATGAAATTGTGATATCTGCGATACGGTTTGTAACCAGTGCAGGTACCAATATTACTGTTAATTATGTACACATTGACTTGGAACATTAAAATATTATTATTATTATTATTATTACTGTTAGTGCAAGCGTGCGTGTCGTACTTACAATTGTTTTTAAAGAACATTTCTATAATTGTACATAAGTAATCTAAAAAATTTATAATTCTTTAATACGATTTAAAAAAACGCGTGCGGAGCTGCGGGTACAGCTAGTACTGTAATAAATTAAAATGTTAAAATAATTTTATTTATATCTCTACGCGTACATTATATAAAAAATATTTTTGTCTCGTAATTTAGTTTTGACTGATATTTTATGATTGAATTTACATTACATAAAATTTTCACAAAAATCATTCCAACCGCTTTTAAGTAAATACACACAGAAATACAAAAAAGTCATATTAGTGATCTGTGTCCTTTCTAATAGATATGTATTAAGCACAATACAACTATAGATTTTTAATATAAAGTACATTAATCCATGTTTCAATTAGAAGGAGAGAAGATTCAGATTAATTGAGCCATAGCAGCATCGTAAACATTTAGGACTAAAAGACCTAGCGAGTATTTTATGTAAGATGTATTAGTTACCAAGCGTACATGAGCTCGTATTTACATTAATCTAAGTATATTATACTTGTAGTTGGCTATAGCTGGTGTAAGTCAAAACTGGTTGATTTTCTTTGATATTCGTAATTGTGTCCACATGAAAAATTTGTTAAATCGGCTCTGTTTAATTTGATTACTAACTTTTTTATTACTATATACTTATAATTACTTACTTTTTTAGTCCACAAATACTTGTAACTTAACTTAAATCTAACCTACATAAATATAAATTAAAAAATACTACATTTTCTCTTCACTATACGCGCGATAAAATGTTTCCATTAAACTTTCCCAATCGTAGAGTATTATCTATACTATAATAAAACTGTAGCAAGGTCAAATCTGTACATTAAATATTTTTTGAAAATTTTTATCGGGGTAGACTTTGTTATCGATATAGAAGCCAAAAATAATCTTTTTACAATTTTTGTCTGTCTGTCTGTCTGTCTGTCTGTCTGTCTTTCTGTCCCTGTGAACACGCATCACTCTGAAAGTACTGAACCGATTTTGACGAAACTTGGCACAGTGATAACTAATATTACGAGATTACATCTAGGATACTTTTTATCTCATAAAACGCAAGGGATTCTCCAGGATCTGCCTGTTTGTCTGTCCCTTTGAACACGTACCACTCTGAAAGTACTGAACCAATTTCGACGAAATTTGGCACAGTGACAACTAATATTACAAGGTTACATCTAGAATACTTTTTATCTCATAAAATGCAAGGGACGCTCCGGGATAACGGACGAAAGTCAAAAATTGTAGTTCATGAAATTCTTGACGGATTTTGGTAAATTTTCTTTGTGCTATATATAGCAAACAGATTAGCTAAAAATTTAAGCTATATTTCCCTAAGCTACTTTAAAAAAAATGGCAAAAAAAATGATCGCTGAGTTCCGAACCGTCGACTCCGTCCGACCATATAATGTCCCGTACGTTATAACTGAACTACGGCTATATGATATTTCTATGCGTAATTATCAACCATATGAAAAATATGTGTAAACGAAACTGTCACTTATATATTGTTACATTTATTTTATTGTATAAAAAATGTTTGCTAAACAAATGTGACAAGATTTTTTCCTAAAACATAACACCTAGATAATAGTTACATTGCATTGTAGAAGATGAATCTCAATAAGAGTTCTATCAGCACGTGTGTTGTTTCGATATTTGATAAGATTCGTTTTCTAAATATTGTTGAGTCTTGAAGTAGTTGGGTTCAGGTTTGTGAATCTGCGATTAAAGTAATCACTTGAGGTGTTTGCAGTTACCATACTACGTCGTATTTACATATAATTATATTATAAAGAGAGGTAAAGTTTTATTTTAGAGGAATGCTTGGTACTACTGATCCGATTTCAAAAATTCTTTCACTGTTAGAAAGGTATATTATCCCAAATTCAGTATCTCAATAAAAAAGATGGTTTATATGTCAAAAGTAAAATAAATTTGACAAAATTAAGATTGAATGCAGATTTCACGTATACTTTACAAATTCTTATAAAATAAACAACTAAAACAAAATGGAAATTTAATGTAGATAAAGTTACATTTTTACAGTATGTTAACTGATGAAGTTACGAGGGGTACTGGGAAGAAATTTATCGGCAATATATGTAAGTTAGTTTTGATCTTCATTGGACACTTTAGGTAATGCTGCGAACAGGTTCTACGCTTATTTTAAAAGATATCCCACATACCAACTGGGTATATGTTTGAGTGAGTCCCTGGATAGTTTGGATTTACAATTGAAAGGGCTAGATGTCACTGCAATCGGGTTTTAGGTTTTTTAAGATTATTTGTGTTTAAAAATCTGTAGTATAAATAAATAAAAATCTGTAGTAATAACCGATTTGGTGCAGACGAAGTTGCACCGGTCAGCTAGTATATAATAAGAGTAAAAATATTCCTCTTCGGACAGAGTCAAGTGTTTACTCGACAAACAATTATTACAGACCCAGTTATGGGCATATTATTCACACGCGTTTTTATCTGTATGGGAAATCTGTAAAGATCCCTCAGCTCCGGTTTCTATATGGGGTGACCATAACAATCGGTCAAGTGGATTAGGGGCTTTTTAGCCACTTCTACAAATAACATATTTTATATAAAAAATACATATGTGTGTAAACAATAGCGTATTTATAAAACGCATAGAAAATTTCTTTTTAAATAAATGATTGTCAAAAATAATATATGAGGCGTTACATTTCAAAATAAGCTAAATATCCTTACAGCCGTTTTGAACTAATTTTGTAAGCCGTAAATTTTGTACATGTAAAATTAGAAGACCATATAAAAACTAGACTTTATTATAATACATGTTATACGAACGATAAAAATTGATTCAGCTCATTTTGAAATGTAACGACTTATTATGAATTAATATAGAAATACGAATTCAGTTACATGAAGACGCGAAATATTCCTAAAATTGAAAAGTAATTTTAAACTTACCTCAGTAAATCTCGCATCTCGATGTCTTCTGATTTTAAGAGAAATGTAGACACTAATTATTTCATACAATTCGTAACACTCTCGTATTTCGCGGCCGTTAGTGTAACGTGCGTGTTTCGCGTGCAGTCAACACGAAAGCTACGGCGATTCTGCTCGCTGGCGCGACGCGTGTCTGCTCTTGAACTTACGACTTGACAGGCTGCATCGGCCTGCACACTGATGCATTTTTGAAGGTTTCGTACATTCACGCGTCAATCATTTTGAACACCTGTAACATTACTCCATTGGATGTCACGTAGGTTGAATGCTAATTGAGAAAAAAAAAAATTGATGAACATTATACTTAGTGAAAATCTATAGTCGCTTTGTAGTATCTACTATCTATTACCAGTTTTTTAATTGAGAACGATTATCCTTAATTATTTTACTAACTTTTTTCATGGCTTTACTTACGTTAACGTAGATTTGGGCTATCCTTCGGGAACAGTACGTATGTGGATGAAAATTACTCTACGTACTTTCCTGAACCCCTGACAATGTCTATATGACATCATAATGATTGGTTCAGTGGCTAAGGTGTAAATGCAAAAAAAAAACAAAGTTACACTCGCATTTATAATATTAGTTTGGATTACGGATTATGATTTATCGATTTTAGGTTACCTCTTTGAAATGTTATCATTTACTGCTCACCCGAAGCGTAATGATCTTACATGATACTCTAAAATTCCTCTATCAGCTAATACAAGTTTCGTTAAAATCGGTTCGACCATTTTAGAGATTAGCCCAGGCAAACAATAGCCTCCATTTATTAAGATGTTTAGTTTTTTGCCTTCCCATCTACAAAAGATTGATAGCTGATGCTTTAAGCTGCCACATAATAAGCGTTCGTCAACAAATATTAAACTAACAACCGCCCAGGACTTCGTCTAAGTATGTGTACCTTTATAAATGACTAGCGGGCCAGGCGGATGTTGTCCTACTTTGATAATAATAAAAAAAATTTAAACTTCAACCGCAGCGCCAGCTACCGGGTCCAATTATTAATCTAAACCATTCTTGGATCCACTGGAACACGCACACAAAATTTCATCAAAATCGGTCTATACGTTTAGGAGGAGTTCAGTGACATACACACGTACAGAAGAAATTTATATATAAAGATAAGACCATATATTGTGTTCGTCAGCTCTCGATCTAGGGGGTGAGCAAACCGGGGTATCCGCCGAGGTAACTTTTCAAGTTTAGATTTCCTCACGATGTTTTCCTTCTTCGTCAGTCGATAGTATTACTTACTGATTTAAACTAGCATACGTACGTAAATTCATTGGTTTACATGCCGGGATTCGAACTAGCAGACATTATTATCGATACTCGACCACCACGAATTAAATGACGATCTTTATATTATAAACAATTATTGAACTTCTTTCGTGTGGAAATGAAAGCTACAGTCCTCATTAATCTTTGTGGCCGCTCTGAATGTAACCGTAAGTTCGGGCTTGCGCGCAATTTAATTAAGAGTTGAATACAAAAGAAAGGTCAAATATTATGAAGTAATATAAAATTGGTATTTATTTATCCTTAAATCGCTATACATATAATATAATATGTATTTATACCAACATTTGTATTCTACAAAACTATATACAGAGCGATCAGAAACTTTGGCGTGGACTCTACATATCTTCTAGAGCGACTTGCGTAATTTCCATTGAAGGGAGATAATGGGACCATGTCAAACAGCTCTTCACAAATCTCACCGTGATACAAACGGCACATGAGAGAATAATGAGCGATCGATTCGAATCAGGTCAATTAAAGGTACGACACTAATTAGTGGGCTAGGCGAGGCGACGCGTTCAGAGTTAATTAAGATTTATTTAACGCGAGTCCAATTGAGACGCTAATGAATTTTAATTGCGTCTGCTAAAATACAGTTCGATGCGTTCGTAATCGTATGAATGCAGTGTAATTTGGATAATTGTGTTCATCGATGAATTTCAAATATAGAAAATAGTAACATAGATCAACTCAACCAGCTACCTCACTTGGAATGTATTTACGTAAGACGATTACACAGCACTTGATAAGTGACTAGGCTCCATTTGATAAGTAATTCAACTCACTGTGTGAATCCGCTCCACTTGATAAGTAACTGCGATGCCTTTGATAAGTGATTATGCTTGGTGAGCATGAACAAATGAATATTGGTATAATAATATCACAGATTTTATCGAAGTCACAGTTTTGTATTCCTATATAAGAATTAACAATGTAATTACAAACGTTTATTTTTTATACTTGAGTGGAAGGAACTCATTACTTGTGTCTATATTTCTGAACACTTCTGACTTCTGAATCTTCAAAAAGACAGTAAATTCATTTTTACTAAGCAAATGCCTTCTATCTTTGGCCTTGTCTTTACTCTCCATCAGATGTGACTGAAGTCAAGTTTTAAACAATATATTTAAAATAGAATAATTAATAAAGAAAAACAATTAAAAAAGGATGAAAGTTTTAAATTATATTGATCGTTCAGTTGTGTTTGGATATCACTCCTGCACTTAAGCCGAATGAATGATAGCTCATATGTTAAAATCCACCAAATCGTTCAGTTTATGAAACATGCCAAAAAAACAAGCATACGTACATACATAATACATACCTCTTCTATTCAGTCATGTAGGAAAAACCTGACGGCATCCATATGTTGTTAGACTAAACTATCTCGAAGGACCAATGTTTGAATTTTGTAGTAAGTTGAACTGAATTGAATGAAAAATTTTGTACAGTGGATAATGAAGTTATTATTGTATTATTTCAACTCTATTAAGATGATATGAAAATAAATAAAACAGTGAAAAGTATACATTAATTAAAGTATTAATAAAAACTAATAAAAGTATAAAAGTAACCCCTTATTATTGTAATATAATATTGACATTTGACAGTTACCACCGTCCAAAAAAGGGAGACAGAGTATTGGCCATTTCTTGCAATATTGAGTCGAAATATAAAAAAAATGACAGATTAACGATTGGATAGTTAGCTTCTTTTTTCAAATTACATTTCTTCAAAAACTGAGTTAAACTTACTTCCCTAAAAGCGCACGCTATAGCCTCTTCGGTTTGTGTTTTTGTTAGATGCCGCTCTTTTACCTTATGACAGTAGTACCCACATGTATTAAACTACTTTGTCTAAGTGTCCCTTTTAAATGGATATATTTCAGTGTTACTGTTTTATTATAAATTTGCTGTGTCAACCATCAGCCTACCAATTCCTAACACATTATTGTATGTACGTTAAAATGATTTATCTGGTGTAACTGATCTGTTCATATCAGGTACAAATAACGGTGTCTGAGTACATCGCGATACCGTCTCGATCTGCCGAAATTTCTGTCAATTGTATACGAAAATATTAATCTTATATACCTCATAGGTTATGACATTTTGACAGCAATTAAATCTGGTGTTATTAGGAAGTGACCGGCAATTAATTGTTATCCTAAAAGGACTAAATTGAAGTGGCGTTGTTGAAATGTATGTATATATGCTTTGTATTACAATTTAAGCTAAAGAGCAGTGGTTAACACATTAACCTCGACAAAATTCCCTTCCACCATACTACTGTTTTTAAATGAAACTCTATAAAATTAATATAGAGTTCGAAATCATGGTTTTTGTGGCATACATTACATTATAACTAACCACTTGGTGGCGCTGAAACACATCGACTTGTACAGCGTTCAGTCAATCATAAAACATTGTTATATAATATGCTTTTGCTTGCTGCTTCGCTCATGTTAATGTAAATTAAGCCTATCCTTCAAGAATAATATTTCTTTTATGGAAGGAAAGTACACTATGTCCTTTCCTGTTTAGCTATATCACCATATACATTGTATAAAAACAAATAAAAATGTATGTGATAAACATTAATAAGTGATATTTTTGTATGTAACAGACTGTAATATCTTCGTCTTTATTTTGACAACCGATCCTTGTTCTCGAAGATTAAGATTGACACTATGAAGTGAGTGAACGTTTCGTATTATAAAGTTAACGCCTTGGCGACGTGAGTGTTTTAGTAAAATGGTGGCTTCTTCATTAGAAGTTTCTAGAGAGTTTTTGTGACATCTAATATCGTATTATTTCTAATCCGCTTCATTTGTAAGCACAATACTCAAATTATATTACTAAAAATGTCACCAATGTTACACAACAAGGCAAATATATTCATAAAAATACAAATCGCTATATTGCAATGTAAAATTCTACCAAAGACTTAAATTTTAATGTCAAAAGTCAAATTTTATTACTTGACTTGGTAATTTCTTAAATTTTCAATAACCGATCATTAGATTTTTGTTTTGTATGGTACCGCGATTGAAAGCTGTGTTTATCGTAATAGCTTTATTATTGTTTTCTTTTATAATTTTATTAGTGAGTTATATCACGTAGGTACCTTCAAAATGTTTCCGTGTCAAATCGTTCAACCGGCTTCTTTATTACGTATTTTGCAAGTGAAAAGCGATAGCAGAAATACCTAAATGTATGAATCGTCAATGTGATGCGTCATTTATCGCGCTTCGGAATCAACCTATGCATCCAGCTATTGTTAGATTTTAGGCTGGTAGTAGTGACTAATGTTAATAGATTTTAGATCAGCGAGTGGTCGCCTTTCTTTGGAAATTGTACTATGCTTACTATGTATCAGCGCTATGCCGTCAATTTGTCATGACACACTACAAAAAAAAACTTCAATGTGTCCTCTTTTCTAGATGAATTAATACGTATACAGAAACGTTGTTACTCTGCTTGATTAAGAAATGAAATAGATATGAGACAACAGTATATTTTAGTTCATCTTATCAGCCTTCAATAGTCTAAGTACACTCAAAGACAATAGTAAAATATTAACCTAATAGGAATGCTATGGTGAGCCACAATCTAACTTTTTTTTTCTTTAGTTACTGTAATATTAACGTTCAAGATAATGAAAAAGACATTTTGGTAAGCTTTTTATATTTATATTAAGTAGTGATTATTGATTTTCTATAGGAGTATCAGAGACTTTTTTTATTTCGAAATGTATTGTGTTCTAACGTTTTTTTTTTCGAACTGACTACGCTATTGACCTAACAAGGTCTTAATACCTTCACCGGACTGCGTGTTCTAACGAATTAGCGTGCTGTAGAGCTCAATGCATTCTCTTGTAACAAATCGAACGAATTGAAAAAAAGTTGTCAAAGTTATTTAATGTTAAAGTTCAACCTTAAAGAGTACCGATATGATAACTTCATATCAGTTTTCTTTTAAATTCGTATAGACTACATTATTAAACTCGAAAACAAAATAATCCAATTTAACATAAATTATTCATACAAACCCATTCACAGTAATTCACTCGCCGCGTGTAAAAATGAATTTACGTGAAGCACAGTCTCATTTTTGTTAATTACTTCGTTGTTACACTTATATGTGGTTCGGATTGATTCTTTTAACTATCTAATTCAATTAACTTGATAGTCTCTTGAATCGTTTTCGTTCCAGAATTTAATTATATTATTAACGTAAAATGTTTCTTATCAAGAAATTTGTCCGTTTAAAAAAGTGAAACTATAGTTATTTTGTTCTTTTTTATCTTTTAATCTCGTAACGGTCTTTGATTCATTTGTTTTTATTTTTTATTTTATTACAGTTTCACCCAATTTTAAACACTTTTAGGCGAAATTGTACGTTTATATTTTAATACTAGCTGTACCCGCAGCTCCGCACGCGTTTTTTTATTCGTATTAAAGTATTATAAAATTGTGTGACTATGTACAATTATAGAAATGCTCTTTAAAAGCAATTGTAAGTACAACACGCATGCCACTTACAGTAACATGTAACGTGTACATTAGATATATAAATACTAACAAAGTGCCAAATGAGGTTTGTCATTACCAACATATTTGGAACCTTAACCAACAATATAACTACCTCAGTGCTCACTTACACTGTATAAGGAACTAATGAAACAATAACATAAAATATTATTATAAAGATTTACATTTATATTACATTTAATATACATTGACATTATTATAATTAAGATTTTGTGACTATACAAAAAATAACCGCTTGTCTGTTCCGCTAGAAATTGTATTATGGAACTCATTACGTATTACGTAAAAATAAAGAATGAGTTGAAATCTTACTAAATTTCATGCAGACAAAGTCGCGGGTAACAGCCAGTCCAAATAAAATAACCTCAATTACTTTGTATAACGTCAGCTATCTGCCAGTGAAAGTTTCGTGAAGATCAGTCGAACCGTTTTGAAGATAGCACTGCGAGCGAAGCCACGGTTAACAGCTAGTATAATCTAAAATTGCTTGAATTACTTTTTATACAGTTAGATATCTGTCAATGAAAGTTTCGTGAAGATCGATCCAACCGTTTTGGAGATAGCATTGCAGACAAAGCCGCGGTTAATAGCTAGTTTAATTTAGAGTAGCCTAAATAACCCGCTGTAATTTCAGCTATCTGCAAGTGAAATTCCCGTCAAAATCGGTCCTGCCGTTTCGGAGATTAGCCGGAACTAACAGACAGACAGACAAAAACTTTAAAAAATTGCATTTTTGTTATCAGTAGCGTGTATACTTTCGTACCCAATGGGTAAAAAAAAATTATTTTGATATTACATACAAACACTTCATTTTTATTATATGTATAGAATAGATAGAAGATATAGAAGAAGATATAGAAGATCATCTTATTGACGAACACCGAGTAACAACGAAAAGGACGGGGCTTATTTTCTGTAAAAAACCATAGGATATTTTTATATGTATAAAATATATATATATCAGTGTCATATTGGCCTAATATTCGTACCGTTTACTAGCTGTTGATGACCGTATACGTGCCTCGGGCTCACTACTGTAGGAGTATGGACTGACTTGGACAGCCAAATAATAAGACTCGGAATGCGTAAAATAGACTGTTTATTTCTAACTCCACATATGGTATTTATACACACAAGCGATCGTTCAGTTGGTAGAATGACATATTCTATCTATACCTATAATAAAAATGAAGTGTCTGTATGTAATATCAAAATAACAATTTTTTCCTGATTAGGTGTGAAATTATACACGCAACTGATGACAAAAATGCAATTTTTAAAATTTTTGTCGGTCTGTCTGTCTGTCTGTTGGTTCCGGGTAATCTCCGAAACGGCTGTACCGATCTTCTCGAGGCTTTCACTGGCAGATAGCAGACCTTATAAAAAGTAATTTAGATAATTTTAATTTATACTTGCTGTTAACCGTGGCTTCGCTCGCAGTGTTATCTCCAAAGCCAAAGCCGAGGTGTGCCGCATACCCTTGAGCTAGTTGTCAAAATAAAATCGGCTGAGTGCCTTAAGCGCTCGCCTTAGTAGTCCGGTGAAGCTGTTAAGACCTTGCTTGGTGTTATTAAAGGCGATTGTGGAAGCTGATGATACACAATCTACGGCTGAATTAGCAGCGGCTTTCGACGTTAGCGTCAAAACAATATTGGTCCATTTGCATCAAATTGGCAAGGTAAAAAAGCTTGACAAATGGGTGCCCCACGAACTGAATGATCGCCAGCGCGAAGTACGCGTCGAGACGTGCCTTGCACTGCTCAACAGACACACAAATGAAGGAATTTTGAACCGCATTGTTACCTGCGATGAAAAATGGATTCTGTTTGATAGCCGCAAGCGCTCAGCAAGTTAGTTGGATCCTGGTTCAGCACCTAAACAATGCACTAAACGAAAACTTACCCCTAGAAAAGTGATGGTCACTGTTTGGTGGTCTAGCACCGGTGTGATTCATCACAGCTTCTTACCAAACGGGGTGAGCATTACTGCAGATGTGTACTGTGAAGAACTGAACACAATGATGGAGAAGCTGGCACATCTCCAACCAGCATTGGTCAATCGCTCGTCTCCGCTGCTCCTGCACGACAACACGCGACCTCATACTGCACAGCAGACGGTCTCCAAGTTGCAAGAACTGGGGTTGGAAGTTCTCCGTCATCCGCCCTACTCACCAGACCTTGCGCCTACAGACTACTACTTTTTCCGGGATTTGGATAACTCCTTGGCGGGAAAAAAATTCAATACCCGAGAGGCAGTACAAAACGCCTTTGGAGAATTTGTTGCCTCCCGTCCAGCTGGTTTCTTTAAGAAGGGCATCAATAAACTGCCACTGCGTTGGCAAAGATGCATTGATTGCATGGGTGATTACTTCGATTAATACAAATAAAAAATACATGAAAAAAATTTGTTTAAATTTTTTCATACAAAACGGCAATTTCATAGGTAAAGACCTAATATTTTGTTTATTTTTAATTGTAACAGTGTTTATGGCCAGACTAAGTATTTAAGCACATTTAAGAATAGTCACACTTACATATTTATACATACAAAACATAAGGTACCACTCCAAAAAATTCCAAAATAATTCTATAAAAGTTAATTTCGATGCATCAGCCACTTTCCCTCTCATAGCACGAACATAGTAAAAGTGCCTAAGTATGTTAATGGATAAATAATAGCATAATGAAACGTTTTGACTAAAAGCCATGATTACTGTCTCTGTTAGATTCTAATTTGATATAATTGTATACGTCTGTAAATTGTTGTAAATTTATAATAACTTGTGACGTGTACGATGCACTTTTGTTTTATTTTTAATTTGTTTTTTAAGGTATTTAATTACAATGATGTTTTAAAAGTTTGTGCGGAAAGTCTAATGAGAGTTAATTAAATAAAAAGTGATAACTTATGCAGGCGGGTTGAGCGGTATTTTTTAGCACAAGAAAACCTTATAGTTTCTCGTCATCGTCAGCGTAATGCTAGTAAAGCTTGACCGACCGTATTGCGCTTGGGTCAGACTAGCGATGCGTAGTATAGCGGTCTGTGTACATGTAATAAACTTTATAAAAATTAATAATAATTAATCGGAGTGCCAGTAGACGTGAAAACCAGACTAATGTTATTAATTTCAATATACAAATTAAGAAATTTAAATAATTCATACTATAATTAATTTGAAAAGAACATAGTTATTCCATTGTTTTGCGATTTCACTTCTGTCGGCAGTTCTTATGACTGCCTCGACTTTTTTAAATTTATTTTGTTCCCTACTTTTATTTCTCAAATTATACCATAATTTTATATGGTAAAATATTTTATATCCCTTTGAATATAATCATCACGAACGACATACTTAGTTCACATTTTCGTGACGTTTCACATATAAAACACTAGCTTTTGGTCGCGGAACGAGGTGTGTAGAAAACAAAGTATGTATTAAATAGTCCACGTAGGCCTTGTAGCGTAGCGCTGGTTTCGTGGGCTACTCGATGAGAACTGAGCAATATCGATAATGCCTATGTCAGCGTACAGCTCCTTAAGCAATATTCGTGCCTTATTTCCTTATATTAAGTCAGCAAGCCTAACTTACGTTGGCAGTAATTATGGAAGACATTCCAAAGTACACTTACTAAATTATAACCGTGTTACAAAAAAGTTAAATACGTATTGAATACTTGCTATAAAACAATTTGGTTACTTTCGTACTAAATGCACTGCGCTCGCCGTATTTAACTTTTTTATAATAACACGGTAATTTTTTATATACTTAACTCTGTTTGCCTGTTTATTAGCATTTTGCAACTAAACGTCTACACCGATCGCGACAAAATGTAACATAATTTAATGGAACATTTCTATTCGTGGAGATATGTACTTAAATGGTTTTCTGTTGCTTATTTTCCATATTAATTCCTGTAAGTAGTGCTGTTGGTCTTCTTATAAACTAAATAAATAAAATAATTCACATAATTGTATCTTAGGATCTGAGGGATATATGTTTTATAGGGTATAATATCGTGAAAGACGAAGACGCGGGAGTATTATAGTATTGTAATCCTATTCTTAACAAGTCCTAACTAATATTATAAATGCGAAAATGAGTTTGTCTGTTTGTTACGCATTCACACCTTAGCTATTCAACCGATGATCATGAAATTTTCTGTACATTTTGTGAAATTAACAGAAAAGTAAATGTAGATATAGAAGAGTACCTTTCATCATGCACTTCTCCCTAGGGACAAATCAAACCCACAATACCGCGAGCTAAGCCGCGTGCAAAATCTAGTATATATATTTACTAATCATTGATTCATTTATTTCTCTTTTATTTTAATTTGAAAATATAGTAAGGAGAATATAGCAACTTTGATATAAAATAATCTAAAAAAATCTACATCGTATTCCAATACACCTAAAGTAATATAGTAACACACATCTATTTCTTCAAATTTTCTGTTTGCTGCTGGTTTTTGTACAAATCATCGCTTTTATAACATGTTTTTTTGTTGTTGGAGGACACTAAGAATGCATAGACACACTCATTTTTTGTTTAGAGAACTGTGAAGGCTACCGACAACGGAAGCGTTATTCCAACGGATCTTTGACAAGGATACACGTTCCACACGAGATCGGTATCTGGTATAAAAACAGTAATCAGAGGCGCTTATAGTTACGTTAAGATAATGTGTAGTGTCTGCTAGTAGGGTATAGAAGATTTTTTTTTAACAACGACTTGTTACCACGTTTTATCTAACAATCTATTGAGCTTCATTATAAAATATAGATAAGTATAGATTAGGTTTTGTTGAAGACTTGTACCGGACGGTGTCCTCAGCGGCGGCTTGGTGTTCGCCGGCTCTCATCTCTAGGAGCTAGAGGCGGAGGTGCTTGCAATATACGGTGGTCAAAAACAGATAGGGGAGCCTCTAGCTCCCAGGGAGAATGACGACAGGCGACAGAGGTCACAGGAGATGTTGGAGACATGGAGGCAGGACCTGGCGGACGCGTCTTATTATCGATATACGATTGACGCTGTCCGCCTGGTCCTGCTGGAATAGGGTGAAAGAAAAACGTGGCTCCCTGTCGTTCCGACTGGTGCAGCTGCTGACCGGGCACGGGTGCTTCGGTTGGTACCTGCAATGGATCGCGAGCACGAAGTCGACCACCGTATATCACGTGTGCGGCGTTGACCTGGACACCGCGCAGCACACTCTGCCTGAGTGTGCTGCGCGGGAGAATCAGCGCCGCATTCTGACTTTGGTGGTAGGCAGGGATTTTTTGCAGAAACAGCGGAGAGGGCCTGCAAGGAAGATCCTCTGAACAGCCTTCTTCGCCAACGAACGGAGGGGAGACGGCGCTATGTCCGTCTCCTTCCACAAACATAGCTGGAGCTAGGGATGAGGGGTCGGCGGGTACATTTTCCCATTACAAAAGTTCGGCGGATGAAGGAGATGATCGGTGTGTGTGCGACCGTCTCCTGATTAGGATGGGGCTCTTCGGCAGTTTTCTGACGGAGGGCCAGTCGCTGGGGTGGCACGATGAAGGTCTATAGAGATCTCTTGCCACCCCAACCATAACGGCGGATGTACACCGTAAGGTTTAGTGAGTAGGAGTCTCACATTACCCACTCTCTTCCCCGGGAGGGTGGTGTGACCTATATAGGATTCCCCATGTTAAAAAAAGATTCTGGTGATGGCTTAAAATATTATATTTCAATATTTTGTGATATATAATATACGTATACTCATATTTTCATATCATATACATATCTTAATAACATTATATCTATTTACAACACTAAACTTATGAAAATACCTATTTTTTGTATATAATTTATAAGGATATAATATCTTTTACTTCTTAATAACATAACGGATATAATAATTATTTAAATTTACAACTATACATAGACATAGAAATCCTGGTATAATAATTTAGCATTCAAACCATTATCTACTTTTAAATATTTAAATGATTTCTAAATGTCCATATAAAAAGAGATAATTAAAAACGGACTTCGGATACTAAACCGTTATATTATCATCAGATTAGTGATTATTGTTATTATAGATAAATCATAATGACATAAATGTGAAAAATATTTGCATAATTTACAGGTTATTAATTTTGTTTTCCAAAGAAACGGGGACGCGTCTGCCGTTTTTTTGCAACTGTTATCGTCTACCTCCGGTACCGCTACGTCACACCCGAGAAACGAGACTACAACGCGACCGGAACATTAACACTAGCGCCACCATATTAGAAGTATTATTCTATAGAATTGATGTATTACTTAAATAACATTAATTTGATCATTATTATTTTTGTGTTACTAATTTTTTTCTCCTAAATATGAGTAAATAGTAATTACTTTGACTCCACAATTCGTCCTATAAAGGGCAAGATATCGATGACACTTCTATGTCGAAGTTATTGGAAAGCAAAGCTCTGCACGGATAAATGATCACAGTACATACAGAGTGTTAATTGGCTTCCCTGACCCCGCTATACTCTGTAACACAATGTTAAGTTTTACGAACAGTACGCGCCAAACTTTTTGACCGCTCTGAATATAGTTGCTCAGGACACTAATTTAGGTATAAATACCTATAATACGTATAACGTCGAAACAACTTACAGATAAATAAATACCATTTCTAGATCCGTATAATAATATTTTAACTTTATTTTGTATGTATGAAACTTTTGACTATATTACACGCAATATGAAAATGCCCATAAAGAATTCAAAGTTATAAAAATAGTACTCACTATAACAGACAGTACAGACAGTCGTCAATTGTTTTTCGAATGTGAAGCGATCGCGATCGCCTCTAATCCATGACGGTAGATAGCTACAGAGGTTGCATTGTACACATTGAACACAATATACTTAGGGTTATATTCAGAGCGGCCAAAAAGTTTGACAAGGATTGTATATCACGGAAAAGGTATATCAAACAATATTTTTCTATTCACCTATGAGCATTTTCTCTCAAATTACACTTTATCAAAAAATTAATTAGACGTACTTCATTTATTCGCTTTACTCAATTTTGTGTTTTATTCAGTTGCGATTCCTATCCCTAAGACGGCAGAATTGGCTATAACACCGCTTCACCGGTTTAGATGATTTTTAGTGGTTGTTTTCAGCAATACTTGGGTCTGATAGGTGATGCAGCTGTTGAGATCAAATTTATTTTTGAAGTGAATAATTATTCTGCCGCGTTTAGCGAATTTTTGGCAAGAGATAAACCTATGCGTTCACGTCAGCGACATGTTAGTGACATATTGGGCTTGCGTCATTCTAGCTACCCGTAGTATAGCGGCATGTGCACGTGCAATACTGATATTTTGTATTGAGCTTGTACAACCCATCATATCTTTATTTAATTAATAAACAGTATAAATAGTGTATAATTATTCTTTGGAGTTATAATAGATGTGAAAACCACACTAATGTTCATAACTTTAATTACAAATTGTGAAATTTAAATAATTCAGACAATAATAGACTTCAAAATTAAAAAAGAATACAGTTTTTCCATTGTTTTTTTAATAAGTATATAAACCTAAATACAAAAAAAAAGTAATTAAAATCGGTTAAGCCGCTAATAGTATAGGTGTACAAGGTAGCCCGCGCAACTTCGTCTGCGTGAAATCGGTTACCTAACGGTTCCAATTGTATTTCCAAACTCGAAGAATTTTTAAAAAACCTAGAACCCGATTACAGCGACTCCCACCGTTTCCAACAGTGAAACCAAGCAATTCAGGGGCTCACTCAAACACATACCTATTAATTTCGATGTAGACGGACGTAGGTAGCGCCATCTGTCATTCAGCAACATCAATAATTTCGTTTTGTTTGTAATACGAACGACCGTTGAGTCATTTGGATAATGTTGATACAAAAATACTAAAACCGCGAATAGAAAATGAGAGGGTGGGGTTAAAAATGTAAAAATTTGCGGTTGTTTTGATGGCAAATAAAAAAAATACAAAAAATAAAAATTGACAATAAAAATACAAAAACAAATTCGCTTACGACATATTCTCATACCTACCAAAATATACGTTTAAAATTTCATAAAAATCAGTCAGTATATTAACGCGAAAGAAGTCGCGGGTAAAAGCAAATATTATATAAATCCAGAGAGAATAAAATATTTACACTTCGTCTGTGCTTATTAATAACAAGACACAAAAACGGTCACTTTTTAGAAGTAGGTAAGAGAAACATTGTAAATTAAAATTTCGGGAATACATTAAATGTTTGACTATATCAAGTCTTTCTCTTCTGATTACTATTATTAGCATTCTATCAATGAATCTATAAAAGTCGAATATTTATATTGCTTAGAAAATACTAAATTTTATGATTTAGAGGCAAAACCAATTAACTTGTAATCTGGGTCTTTTGTGTTTTGATTAAAAATAATAATTAGAACTTTCTTAAACGGATACAAATATCAATGTAATAAATTAAAACACACTAATATGATTGGATATGACTACAAACGAAGATTTTGGTCCGGAAAAACATCCTGATATAATTGTGTTAAGGCTTCTGGTAAATTGTTAAGTGACTACGTTCAAAATCAAAATTACTTTATACAATATAGTCTCTGAGAAGGCACTTACGAACATCAAAACTATCACCGTTTGGAAAATAACCCAGTCATTGAGAAAAACCATCAAAAATCTCGATCCGATTTATTTTGTCATTATACATATTTTGACAAATATAACATTCGTCTTTGGTCGATGCATAGAGATTGGCGTCATTTCCAGACGTCACCATCGTTCATATCTTGATCCACTCTATAATAAGCCTTTAGACATTAAACTCGCTTGATATTAGTGTAGCAAGTCGGTAATGTGCCTTGGGACTTTGTTATAAAACCTAACACTATTATCTAAAGAACTGTTACTGGTATTAATGAGCTTGAAACATGGAATTACCAATTTGTAATTACTTCAAGTATTTAAATTATGCGGGTCTTTTAGTAAATCCAGTTTATCTAAGTTTTTACGGACATACGGATTATCATGAATGTATTGGTAGAGCAAAGTTAAGATACCGAGTTCATCAATAATTTATAGGTGTATTTGTCGATTTAAGATAAGAGGCAGTTCAATATAGGCTCAGTGTATCGGCATGTTAAATATGGGTAAACGGATGCTTATGACTTTTTAAATAGGGTTTAGCGTTCAAACCCTCAGTTGATATTAAATGTAAACATAGTCTAAAATGGGAACACTCTAATGCTAGAAAGAATTAACTCAAGTGCAGCTACTGGAAGATAAATACAGATGCTTAGCGATATAGTTTTAATTCGTGGGTGGTAGATAGCCAAACCATACTGCTGCCATAAGGCTATGGTTTAATCACTATATTTTCCTTTACCAAAGGCACCGGCTCATGACGTGGCGACCAGAGGCGTAGCTAACGCGGTATTAGATGTATCAATTATAGTATTCCTTGTGGATTATCACATCGTGGAAATCTTGATATAATTCAACAGTAAGAAGCCTCCAACGTCTCTTCTCCTCCTAACAAATTATGATACCACATTCTTTTTAAATTTGTCACATCAGACCAGACACATCGCTAATTAATCATTATAAAACACTTTTTTTTCCAACTGATTACGCTGTTGTCCTCATGAACCTTTATAACTTCACCGGACTACTAAAGCGAGCGCTTAAGGCACTTCGACGCTTGGCAACAAGCTGAACGGTGCCAAGGTGACCGGACATCGGCTTAGGCTGTTGCCTTGGATGCAACACCGCTAATCTGTCAAAGTTGTTATAAAACACCGATTCGTCTAACACTAATCGACAACAATTTGACTTATATGGTTTTAATTACATTATCTGATATTCTTAAGCAGATTTCTAAGGAAGTCGGTTCGTTAACCGGTCGCAATAAACACGAAAATACGAAATATATCTGTAATATGTGAGTACCGTTAGGCAATTTAAATATGATCTTAAAATTAAAAACTCCTAAGCTTTACGAGTTATGACACTAAATAAGCATTCTTTTATCGAGTTAATATATGAAAATACTAGA
Organism: Antheraea yamamai; assembly: GCA_036509395.1. NCBI lineage: Eukaryota > Metazoa > Arthropoda > Insecta > Lepidoptera > Saturniidae > Antheraea > Antheraea yamamai. Next base: position 16,430,258 of record AP028440.1, on the reverse strand, counting down.
TACGACAACACGATTACAATACCACTTTACAGACATGTTGAAAAATAAGTACTATTTCTGAAAGATAGGTAAAATCTGGCATCGAGAAAAACCTCCTACTTAATAAAATTATGATCCATGAAGTCTTTTTGAAAAGCAGTAAAAGTACATCGTATCCGATTCGTTCATATATGATCTGGATTCCGTCGTGGTGGTCTACTGGTTTGACCGGTGGAATATCATTTTGATGTCCGCAGGTTCGAACCCCGGCATGTAGCAACGAATTATTCGGAATTCGCGTACATTTACTATTTTAAATTGGTAACACTATTCGCTGACGGTGAAGGAAAACATCGTGAGGAGACTTGAACCTGAGAAATGTTCTTGTAGTACTACTATATGTGGGAATACATAGAACTGGGGATTTCTCAGGGTTTGAAATCGCCAATACGTCGTGGGCTGGCGTGGTGATTATGCCCATAACTTTCTTCGAGAAGAGCCCTATGGCCCTGCAGTGGGTCTCTTACAGGGTGATGATGATAATGATGATGATCTGGATTCCGCTCGCTTGTCGTGCGCCGTTTGTGTTGCTGTTTATAATAACTTATCTAGTCATTTACAATCCTTTTAAAGTGAAACGTCTAATCGGAGAGCTTTGAAATTATGATCGGCAAACTTTTTGTGTAACTAAAAGTGGTGGAGGTAAACACTGGGTCGTGTTGAATATTGAAAACACCGGTTCCCGTCTGATCACCGAAATTAAGCAATGTCGGGCGCGATCACTTCTTGGATGACTTCCTGGGAACACCGCATGACGTTGCTTTTTTGTTGTATTTTTCAATTAAAATATTTCCCTGTAATACAAAAGTTTCATTTCTATCGTGCATCTGATACACCTTGTTTTTTTATGATTTTGTTAAAACTTTCATATGTTCAAATTCTGATAAGAAATGAACACGTATTACGAAATACTCATAAAATAAATGTAACTTTTATCTAGTACTAATAAATTATTACGTTAGCGGTCATACGAATCTGGCATATTGCCAGTAAAATTACCACCGCTTGGAACGCTAACTCCGTTCACAGAGCTCGTTACACCAGTGTCTGGCTTAACTGGGCTTTAATTAAACTTATGACGTATATTTTATTTTATTAGCTTCGGTTGGCTCTCCTATCTTTTATGAAGTAATAACTATATTTCTCACAAATCTCTAGAGTTATTACGCAAGTTGTTCATATAAAATAATTGTTTTTTGTCTGGATTAATACCCGAAAGGGCTAGACCTATTTTGACAAGACTACCACTGGAAAGTAAAGGACTTTTCAAATTATAATCTAGACTGCACATAATCGCGCATTTACATACGGACTAAGCAGTCATAATGATATGTGCATCGATAAATGTTGCACGGATTAAATAGTTAACGAAAAGGTTAAATGTAACAAAGAGAGTAAAACAACATTTAAAAACAAGAAATTTGTACCAAAGGCGGTCCACGACTTCGCCTTCGCTTCGATAAAAATGACGATACCATACGCCTAACTCTAACGTTCTAATTAGCATAAAGCATTAAATCACTATGGAAATAAAAAAATATTTTATATATAATACTTAGTTACATTAAATTTAATTTAGCAAGCTATTAATCGCTTTAGTTGAATTCAAAGCTTAAAGATAGAGGGTCTACCCAGAACAGTAAAAATTGGTAAGGGGTCTGTCTATAAGATAAAAAAATTTGGGAACCATTGCTGTAAAAGCCCGTCAGACCAACAGCGATAGTTAGTTCGAAAAAAAAAACAAATAATTCTTTATTCAAATTAGACACTAACAATGGAAGTCAAATTGTACCGTTCTTTCTATGGACTAAATTATAAAAAACATGTATAAATAATGGTTTGATAAGATAAAAGCGTATTGATGTAAGCTTATAATTCTACTAAGATATTTTGTCAGTACAATACAAATAATATATGATACTGTTGTGTTATCATTTTAACTACGAGAAATGTGCAGTTGATTTCTGCGAGACATATATAAATGGCTCGTTAAAATTTTGTAATCGAAAGCTGTCTTTTTATTATCACGACTTATTTAGCACGAGTCAAACAATAATAGACTATTGATATATCGTATTAGAGTTCATTCTGAATAAGCAAACGTTAGTAATATACTTAATCCTTCTATTATGGTAATAAATGCAGGCACACCAAACAAACTCGACTAGGTAAGAATAGATCGCGGAGAAATGATAGTCGCTAATAGCTCCCAGAGTAGTATGGGTATTTTTTGCTAAGTATTAATATCTGTCCATGACGTGTTTGCGATTTATCCGAGTGATTCATCATTGGGTGCACATTGAATACAATGTACAGTCGCGAACGTAAGCGTTTTTTTTTCCTGATAGTAGAATAATGAACATTATATAAATTAAATTTTGTTTTCAATCAATTTTTCTGTAACTCGTTCTTTGATTCAGTATAATATGATTTTTATTCGTACTAGAGACAGGAATTACTTTATTATATTTTTTACTATTTTGCTGCCATAATTAAAAGAGGCACATCTAGTTAAACACAGACCAGTGAAAACTAAAAAATCTACGAAATAATCAGTTCGTTTTTAGAATAACTGTAATCCGAGAGTAAAACTCATAGGGAAACAAATAAATATTATAACATATGCCTTATTTTCTTCTCTGGGTCTCTGTCTACTAACTCTTTCTTTAGATGGCGGTTCTATGAACGCTAGTATTCCACCACACCTTCAATTTTAAGGAACAAACAACTCAACTCCAATACGATCATCCTGAAATTTGGCATAACGATTTTTTATTGAGAAAGTTCTTGTATTTTAATATAAGTCGTCACTAGATGGCGCTACATCGCATCAATTTCAATACTTTTCATCCGATCACCATGGAGTTAGATACATGTAGTAGACTAAATTTATATATATGTATTTAGGAGCTTTTATTCCACCGAACATAACAGCCCTATTGTTCCCTAATCTTTCTAGCTCCATCAGGAGAGTCGCTGGTGGGGTATCATCACCAAGTCTTACACCATCTTAGCTTCACATGAACAGACTTCAGCCAAGATTCTGTAACAAATACTAAATATGTTCTGGCAACTACTTCTCATACTACTCATGAACAACTCTCTTTCCATATTGTTCTTGGCAAACTCCATCGTCAAATGATGCACGTCATCATTTTTTCTTAATACATCGAAGTTGGGAGATTCCGCTTTCCTCATTAAGTATGCAAAATGAAATTTTGCTTGCCATTAATAAAACTAAATAAAAGAAAAATTTTCACTTCAAAAATTTTTTGAAAGATTTCACTCACCTGTACCTTTTACTATAAATGTAGAGGCGAGGCGCATTGAGAGCGCCTGTCGAACCGTGACAGATAACGGGGGTCTCGTGTCGCGGGCCCTTACCCTCAAATGCGTCTCACGGCACGTTACTGAACGCTTTGAAGTCAACATTTATGACGTCACTAATGTCATAGTCTCGATATAAGCTGATTAAAACACTACCACCATCTAGATGACTTTGTATTCTATACGGTTGGGTGATAAAATTTTATTACACTTTAGATATAAATCAAGTTTTAAATTTTATATGCCGAGGGTCCAGATAGACGTTATCATTTTTAGAACAATATACAATAGCAATTATATGACATTGGTCGGCTGGTTTTATAGCAACGTGTGAACAGACAAGAAGCATGTATGAAAAGGAGGGCACTTCACCTTAGTCACACATAAAGTCATGACACGAACAATAAATATTGTGTCACTGGTACAAGTTGCAATATGAGAAGAAACAGCAGAATAACTGACAACAATTTATAACAACGATTGTTGACATAAAAACGTTATTTTTTATCGATATATAGCCTTTATATAAAAAAATGGTTAAATTCCAAACAAAAATGTGTTTGACAGCCAAACAGAGAAAGAAGAATTAATGTGTAACTGTGGCTATTGATGTCCTAGAGAAATTAGAATTTTTCATTGCGGAACAGAACATATATAGACTAATATATTTTGGGTGGGTGATATTATGACATTGCTATTGTGTATGATGACTAAGATTCTGACATTTTTTTTTGTTAATGTAGATTTTACTTACCCTCCCTTTTTGTGGATAAAATGTACCCATATATCCTTCATTGTATCCATGACACCGTGTATTCCAAATTTCACGATGATCGGTGCAGTAGTTAAGTCGTGAAAGTGTAGCAAACAAACAACCATTTCCATTTCTAATAGTAATAGAGATTATTACGATAAATCCCTTTACACATATCTGCATAACAAGATTAGAAAGTCTAGCCAATAGCAAATCTAATCCAGTTCATTATCTATTCAATCATAACAGGATAGGTTTAATGAGGTTCCACTTACGTTGATTTGATTTGGGATTGTGGTCGGGAAATAACTGGATGCCATATTATGCCATATATACCATAAAGTCGTAGTGGTCGAGAGGTTTGACCCGCGGAATTTTGATTCTATGACCACAAATCTGAACCTGGACGTGTGCCTATTTTTTGGAAATTGTATGCAAATTTAAGGCAACATTATCGGTTGATGGTGAGAAAAAAACCTCGTGAAGTATCATTAATTAGGTAAATAATCTCGTTGTTATTGCATGCATAGTTATCATTCCCTTACTTTCTATAAGAAGTGATAATCTTAGAGACTTACTTTTATACTAGCTTCTGCCCGTGACTTCATCGGCGTGGAATAGTTACTTTGCGCTAGAGCTAAAGAAAGCGATTTTGAAAAATTCTTCATTGGTGCTCCGCTCCTATTGGCCTTAGTGTGATGATATACCTTTATATTATATAGGTTTCCTCGATAAATGAGCTATCTAACACTGAAAGAATTTTTCAAATCGTATCAGTAGTTCTGAGATTAGCGTGTTCATGCAAACAAACACTTCAGTTTTATAATATTAGTATAGAATATATAATTCCGTGTTTCCGTATATAATTTCCGTGTATACGCGACTGAACTCCTCCTAAACGGCTGGAAAATTTTGATGATATTTTTTGTGAAAGTTTCCAGGTGGATTCAAGAATGGTTTAGATACACAATGGGAACCGGTGGCGCTGCGGTTGAATTTTAGGATTTTTTTTTATAAGGAAAGACAACGTCCATCAGGCCCACTACTAATCTTCTATATATCATAAAAAATCAATTGACGAATGTACGTAAACGCATCACTTCAAAACGACTACACATCTATTGGCCAATTCTTTTTTTTATATATTTTATAGGTCTTATCATTTGACCACTATTTCATATGATGTTAAATGATGATATGGTCTAAGATCGTAAACACACCAAACCTGGAGTGGATTGACTCTCAAGTGCAACTGCCGGAACACACCAGATTTTCAAGTTGAAGCTAGCTACCCAGGCGGACTTAAAAAAAACCTACCACTATGCTATAGTTTGTTATGGTAAGCCATCATCGCCACAATCACTTGTGGTTGTAATTGTCAGGAGTTTGTTTGTACGAAAGAAAAATGTTTGAAAAATTGTAAAGAAAAGTGAAGTCTATTTTGAAGCAGTAAAAAAGATCAACATCTATTAGTATTTTTTGTTCATCTATAAGCTTCTGGTCTTAAATTCAATTAATGAAACGAGTCGGACGCACTTCGCTAAAAGCGCGGGATATAGACTTTACGTTTTTACCCCGATTTGTTTTTTTTGTTAAATGCTCCCGTTTTCTTTAGGGCGGCAGTGTAACTTACACACGCTGGGTTATTCCACAAATTAAATAAAAAATAAATAAAAAGCCTTGTATTTCGTGGAAAAAAGTAAACATTTTTTTTGTTCACAGTTACATTCCTGTCTTAAACTTAATCTACTTAGGTTTCTAATTTTAACATATAAATACTTGTATGTAGCTTTTTTTGTTTCCAGAACCCCTTCTCGGGTGACGGCCTCCTTCAAGGATTTCCAAGGTTCCTTGTTTTGAGCTTTTTCTATCCAGTCATGACCAGCCGTCTTGGCGAGGTCTCGTCCACAAGTTAAATTGTTTTTATTGCCAAAGGGTACGGTGGGTCAGCCGAAAAATATTGCCACCTTTTTCGCAGTGGAGTAAAAGAAACGCAAAATTTGATTGTATTCCAAAATTATCAAAAATTGTACAAATTTCTTCTACTACGGGCGTTGCAAGTTCGCGTGGACTTGTTTTGACAACTACTGTGGAAGATTTAAATATAGTATTTCCAGGTCGGTGTTGGTTTTGGATTGGAATATATATTAGAAAGAAAGATATATTTATTCAATACATACAACACATACTTACAAGTATATACATAAAAAAAAATAATCAAGAGAGACAAGTGGTGCATGGGGCGAAAAGGTCTTTGTCTCAGCACAAGCTGCAAGCTTCCATGTGGACGCGCTGCTGCGCTGGTTTTCAGACAAAGCCTGCTGTATATTAATATATAAACGAAATTACAAATACACGGACGCATTTACATGATAATTTAAAATTCATAATAGATCTTTACCTATGAAATTTCCGTTCTGCAGTACTGGCCATTTCAAATCAAAATAATTTTTGTTTGGCTAAGAATTCTAATTTCAAATTAATTTTATTTTAAAAACATGGAATTCTTTTTCCAAAAGTAGTCATTTGTTTATTGATTAGTGTTACATTTTCATCGCATTTCAATCTTTTTTGTCATCATGGAAACGTTAACAATTCGAGTAATTATGGAATATGAGTACCGTCGTGGCAGCAACGCGGCACAAGCGGCACACAACATCAACGACATCTACGGAGCTAACACTACAAACCAACGCACCTCCTGTTATTGGTTTGCTCGATTCCGTTCTGGGAATTTCGACCTGAAAAATGAACCTCGCGGTCATCCGAAGAATTTGGTCGACAATGACGAATTAAAGGCGATTGTGGAAGCTGATGATACACAATCTACGGCTGAATTAGCAGCAGCTTTCGACGTTAGTGTCAAAACAATATTGGTCCATTTGCGTCAAATTGGCAAGGCAAAAAAGCTTGACAAATGGGTGCCCCACGAAATCAATGATCGCCAGCGCGAAGTACGCGTCGAAAAGTGCCTTGCACTGCTCAACAGACACACAAATTAAGGAATTTTGAATCGCATTGTTACCTGCGATGAAAAATAGATTCTGTTTGATAACCGCAAGCGCTCAGCAAGTTGGTTGGATCCTGGTTCAGCACCTAAATAATGCCCTAAACGAAAACTTACCTCTAGAAAAGTGATGGTCACTGTTTGGTGGTCTAGCGCCGGTGTGATTCATCACAGCTTCTTACCAAACGGGGTGAGCATTACTGCAGATGTGTACTGTGAAGAACTGAACACAATGATGGAGAAGCTGGCACATCTCCAACTAGCATTGGTCAATCGCTCGTCTCCGCTGCTCTTGCACGACAACGCGCAACCTTATACTGCACAACAGACGGTCTCCAAGTTGCAAGAACTGGGGTTGGAAGTTCTCCGTCATCCGCCCTACTCACCAGACCTTGCGCCTACAGACTACTACTTTTTCCAGAATTTGGATATCTCCTTGGCGGGAAAAAAATTCAATATCCGAGTGGCAGTACAAAATGCCTTTGAAGAATTTGTTGCCTCCCGTCCAGCTGATTTCTTTAAGAAGGGCATCAATAAACTGTCACTGCATTTACAAAGATGCATTGATTGCATGGGTGATTACTTCGATTAATACAAATAAAAAATACATGAAAAAAAATCGTTTCAATTTTTTCATACAAAACGGCAATTTCATAGGTAAAGACCTAATATTACACATGCCATTAATAATGCAACCTAGTACTATCTATATAAAATACGATACAATATAATTCATGGAAAAGCTGGGGAATTCGATATCATTTTCAAATGATTGCGCACCAGCTCAAAGATCACATGATGTAACCAGTTTATTCAATTTATCTATTTACTGAATTTCATGCGACGCTTGCCATATTAGTAGATATTAGGTAGATCACTTAAGTGATATATTAGGTATATCACTTAAGTTGTTTCTTTTTACAAAACCATAGAAAAAAATACTATTAATTATTTATACCTACTCAGAGTATATATATTTACCTACCGATATTATTAAAAAGTGCTCCAGTTCCTAGCTCACAAAATCGCGTGAAAATCCTATTGGTGCGCAAGATTACTCTTGCTAATGACCACTAACATTTTCACATAAATCAGATTAGTCACATCTAGGGTTGCCAACAAAGGAATTTAAAGTCGCGGAACATAATTTTTTTTATGTCAAATGGTAGCAAACAGGTGTTCAGCCTATCTGATGGTAAAAGGTTACCATGGTCTATACAGCTGGACAGCTGTAATACCAGTGACATGACTGTTATGTTGACGATATTGAAGAGCATATTTCAATCTCTTTTTGAAGAGCCCCATGTCATAACCCCCGGGGAACACCGTACCCCATACCGTAACTCATTCTACAACACTACATGCGCATAATGGTAGTTTTCCAATTACAGAGCATAGTGCGACTCAGTGGCGCACAATGCCGAATTATGCTGAAGCTTCATTGGAACGTGAATTAGTTTTCAAATGCACCGGTAGAGTGCGCTGAGTTCAGTGTTGAAAAAAAAATAATCATAGCGTTAGAAATAACCTCATGAACAACGAAATGAAAGCTTTAAAATTTTTTTCAACAATAAATAATGTTACTAAAGATAATATAAATTAAATATTTCGATCAATGTCAACTTAAAGAAAAAATACTTGTTAATTTTCTGTCACTGAGTTGGTATCCATTGCATGCATCAAGCGAAAACACTACTTTTGAGAGTGCTCGATTGTGCGAAGCGTTGCTGTAGTTGAAACATTCAACGTTAAGCATAATGCTGCATAATGCGCTCTAGTGCTATAATTGGAAAACTACCAATGAAACTCCTAAAAACTTTACGGCTGTCGCTATTTTTTGGAAACCATTCTTCTACATTATTACTGCCATTGTCGAGTAGGTAATCTTTATATATATATTTCTTCTGTGCGTGTGTATGTCACTGAACTCCTAAACGGCTGGGCCGATTTGATGAAATTTTTTGTGCGTGTTCCAGTGGACACGAGAATGGTTTAGATTTAGAATTGGACCCGGCAGGTGGCGTTGCGGTTGAATTTTAGATTTTTTTTAATATCAAGGCAGGACAACGTCCGCCCGGCCCGCTATCATATATAAATATGTTGCTCAGTGAAACAAGCGACCTGCAGCAAATATTCGTATGTATACAATCTGAGATTTATAACCAACGAGAAGAAATGACAATACATATAAAATGAAGGAAATAAGAAATCTTTTTTAAATCTATCTATACATATAATAAAAATGAAGTGTCTGTATGTAATATCAAAATATTTTTTTTTTTACTGATTGGGTACGAAAGTATACACGATACTGATAACAAAAATGCAATTTTTAAAATTTTTGTCGGTCTGTCTGTCTGTCTGTTTGTTCCGGGTAATCTCCGAAACGGCTGAACCGATTTTGACGGGAATTTCACTGACAAATAGCTGAAATTATAGCGGGCTACTTAGACTACTCTAAATTAGACTAGCTATTAACCGCGGCTTCGTCTGCAATGGTATCTCCAAAACGGTTGGACCGATTTTCACGGAACTTTCACCAACAGATAGCGGACATCATAACAAATAATGTAGACTAGCTGTTAACCGTGGTTTCACCCGCAGTACTATTTCCAAAACGGTTTGACCGATATTCACGTAACTTTAGCTGACAGATAGTTGACCTTATAAAAAGGAATTTAAGCAATTTCAATTTTAGTTTATACTAGCTGTTAACCCTGGCTTCACCCGCAATGTTATCTCCAAAACGGTTTGACTGGTCTTCACGAAACTTTCATTGATAGATATCTGATCTTATTAAAAGTAATTCAAGCAATTTTAGTTTATCTAGATGTTAACCGTGGCTTCGCCTGTAGCGCTATCTCCAAAACGGTTTGACCGATCTTCACGAAACTTTTACTGGCAGATAGCGGACCTTATAAAAAGTAATTTAATGTATTTTAATTTAGACTAGCTATTGACCGTGGCTTCGCCCTCTGTGCTATCAGCAAAACGGTTAGATCTATTTTCACGAGACTTTCAATAATAAATAACGAACCTTATAAAAAGTAATTGAGGTTATTCTATTTTAGACTAGCTGTTACCCGCGACTTTGTCTGCATGAAATTTAGCAAGATTTCAAATCATTCTTTATTTTTAATAAAAGAAATAATTATCATCTTATTGTTTACAATTCGACATTATAATTATTAATAACTTTAATGATATAGAGGTCTTCCTAATAAGATCTTAGATTATATACGTATTACGTAAAGAGTTCCATAATACAATTTCTTGCGGAACAGACAAGCGTTTATTTTTTGTATAGTCACAAAATCTTAATTATAATAATGGCAATGTATATTAAATGTAATGTAAATGTAAATCTTTATAATAATATTTTAAGTTATTGTTTCATTAGTTCCTTATACAGTGTAAGTCAGCACTGAGGTAGTTATATGGTGGGTTAAGGTTCCAAATAAATATGTCGCTGATGACAAACCTAATTTGGCACGCTGTTAGTATTTATATATCTAATGTACACGTTACATGTTACTTTTAGTGGCGTGCACGTCGTATTTACAATTGTCTTTAAAGAGTATTTCTATAATTGTACATAGTCTCAAAATTTTATAATATTTTAATACGATTTAAAAAAACGCGTGCGGAGCCGCGGGTACAGCTAGTAATGTTACAAGTTTCTTGTTAAAATTTGAACAAGATGGTGGCTCCCTTGTTAATTATAAAAATTTCATGTAGTTTTTGTGGCATCTTAAAATTCATGCTCCGTGTTATTATTTCCCATCCACTTCACTTGTACACAATAACCAAACTATATTACATATACACCACGAATATAACAAAATATAGAGTCAAATAACACAAGATTATAAATAAAGAATAAAGACCAGTATATGACTTTCCAAGATCTCGCCAAGAACTCCGATTTAAATATTATAAAACATGGAAATGACAGTAAATATATGTAAAAGTGTTTTCGTTAATTCTTTCCTAGCAATATAATTCTTCTAATTTACCTAACAGAACAATGAATACGTAGTACAGTGCTTATTCTATATCTTCAAGATAGAACTCTTTATTACGTTATTTTTTACTTCGAACTCTAAAATCGAACCATGGAAGAACTTATCTCTTTGTTCCGTGGCCGTATCGCGAGGTGCCAAACTATCTGGTTTTTGTAGAACGGTTGCCAACCCTAGTGAAACCGTTCATCATGTGAAACTAATACATTTTCTCTATGACTACTACCAAAACGAACGAAAGTGTCCATAAAAACCGTGTTAAAACGTGCACGTATATCGGTTGTGAGTCTTACATTTTGCATGCTAGGTTTTAAAACATGATTCATTATGCTAATTATTTTTACCCGTTATTAAATTTCTTTTATTATAGTAAAACGACTATAATTATGTGTGTTATATATATTTATGTGTATTAACTCGAAGTTTTCGGCGGAATTTTGGTCTGTCATGTAGTGGATTTTATTTTTTATTCATAATCTTGTGTTACTTGACTCTATATTGTGTAAAATTGGTGGTGTTTTTTTTTTTTTTTTTTATCGTAGCTCGGCAAAGTGACTGTACTGTGCCTGATGGTGAGCACAGTATAATCCAAGAACAACGGCGACTACCGAGAGACACGCTATCCCTCATCCCTCACCGGTCGCCGCTGTCATGCCGGCTTGCATAAATGTCTCTTCACGTTACGCTTGAAGGACCCCATATTATAGGAAGGAGGGAACACACTGGCCGGGAGATTGTTCCATAATATATTGTAATATAGTATGTTTATTGTGCATAAGTGAAGTGAATGGAAAATAATAGCACGGACCATGAATTCTGAGATGACACAAAAATTCCATGGAAAGTTCTAAGAAGATGACCACCATCTTGTTAGTTCATTGAAATTATATCAAGAAACTTGTAATATCGATACTCACTTGACAATGGCCGTAATAGTCTACTAGAAGACTGGTTGCCAAAAATGGAATGGAAGAAGAACTTGTAATACTAGTAACTACTCAACAATAGCAGTAATAATCTAAAAGATTGGTCGCCAAAAATAAAGAAAAAAAAAGACGAACTCTTTTCGGGGTTTCTATTAACACGAACTAATTTTCTTAAAATTAGGTAAATCAATACTATTATTGATTTACCTTATTTTTAAAACAATTTCAATTCCAAATCGATATTATTTCTACAATCTCTATCTATTTTCGTAAATTAAGGATTAAATAAATTATAAGGTCATAAAACTATTACCAAAAAAATACTGCATTTTTTTTAAATACAATAGGTAAGACAATCTATGTAAATGAATTAAGACGTTATATCATACAGGTAATTATCCAAATTCGCTGAAGGGCTGTGACTATACTTACAAACTATATTTTGTTTGGAGTTTTTTTTTTATTTGTACGTGGTAAAGCCACGCTGAATCTATTACTGGTTTCAACATGAATGGGTCGGCTCGCCCGGGGTAGTACCACCCTCTCACAGAACACCGACGTGAAGTAACAGTGCTTGCATTGTTGCGTTTCGTTCAGTCAGTGAGAGCGCCGTAGGACCACCTCCCCTACCCTTCCCCCTTCCCTTCCTCTCCCTCCCCCCAAAGACAGGGTGGCAACGCACTTACAACTCCCCTGGTGTTGCAAGTGTCTATGGACGGTGGTGATCGCTTAACATGAGGTGACCCACCTGTTCGTTTGCATCCTATGATACAAAAAAAAGAGTTAAATGGCAGTGTGTGATATTGCGTCGTCATGTTTATTTATTTAATCAAATAAATCAGATCAAATCTTAATATATATATTTCTTGTGTGCGTGTGTATGTGACTGAACTCCTCCTAAACGACTGGACCAATTTTGATGAAATTTTTTGTGTGTGTTCGTGGAGATTCGAGAATGGTTTAGATTCACAATTGGACCCGGCAGGTGGCGCTGCGATCGACTTTTAGGATTTTTTTTGTTTTCAAGGCAGGACAACGTCCGCCCGGTCCGCTAGTAACTATATATAATAAATGTATATAAATAACGAAAACTTATTATATTCAAAATTCTATTTAATAAAGTATTGCTAGTTACAAGAAACTTTCAGAGATATAATTAAATTTCTATAAGCAAATGTTTTCCAGCAACTTTGCAACACACCAGCGTAATTATAGAAAAAGCTCTGATTGTAAACAATTTTCCGATACTCGAAGGAATATATAATCATCACGGAGCACGGCGTTTATAATTCATCTAACGTATATTCAAACGATACCGTTTCAATTTAATCGATGCGAATTCTCGATCGATTATACAAGCGATTAATCGATATAATTTTAAAACTATTGCTAAATACTATTCAATATCAGCGATTTATTTTATCGTTTATATGTTTTCGCGTATGACCGCTATCTCATGTGATTTTAAGAGGCAATATGACCTAAGATGACTACACGATAAATGTTGGGGTCAGCTGATGAGGTTCAGGCTTCAGAAGCAATGAAACATTGGTTGACTTCAAAGTGGACTGTATATTTTTACTTTCACAATGTATATAATCGTATGTAACGAGCCGGTGACAATACATATTTTTCGTGGTTTAACACTACAATTATAGGATTACAAGTAGTACATTATACGTGCCTTACTGCCGCACGTTCATCCATACATTTACATAATTCACGTAAATTTACATTATATTTTTATTGAGGGTTCCGTATAACATCAGACAAATAATAATAATAATCGTATTGGCGGTTACATTTGAATTTTTACATAAACGATATTTCTAAACATTACATAAGACGTATTGAACACAGTAAATACGTATTATGTACACAAATTTATACACATCGACATAGTTTGTCTGTCTATACCAGACACATTAAACCTGCACATATATCGTGTTTCTTAATATAATATGACATCCCATTACGCATAATGAGCATTTGTATAGAGAAATACATATAGATATACATAAGAACTCAGCTGTTCGTAGTAAATAGCGAAACTAAAGAAACGTTTATTAAACATTTATTTACATTTTATTTCTAGCTCATCTGTACGTAACAGCCTCCCCCCGGCGTAGATCTTCGAGCCCATCTTCACCAGGTAGGACAATGAGCCTTCTCACAGGTCTTCGAAAGGTACCGCCACGCGTCCGCACGTCCGCACTTCGTACGACTCCGTCCGGACCTACATATATTTTCTCTACTTGCCCTTTGGGCCAGACATTTCGCGGTAATAACCCGTCCGCGATAACTACTAAATTTCCTACTTTTATTTGATTGTTGTTTCGTGTTCTGACGTCACCACGGGGTGTTAACGTCGGCAAATATTCACGCAACCATCGTGACCAAAACATGTTCGCGAGCGCTTGCGCCGCCCTCCATGACTTCCTATCGGCCGGTTGACACTCCCCGACGTGAGGTACCCCGGTGGCTGAACCGATCAAAAAATGATTAGGCGTTAAAGCCTCCGCGTCGTCGTACTCTGACGCTACATACGTGAGTGGTCGTGAGTTTACCGTGTGCTCTATCTCGGTAAGCACGGTCGCTAACACCTCTTCGCGAGGGGCTCTCTCGTTGAGCGTAACAGCGAGGGCAGTTTTCACACTACGAATTAAACGTTCCCACGCTCCCCCCTGGTTTGGCGCGCCCGGATCAGTAAACTTCCACTCGGTGTGTTTTGATAACACGTAATTTTGTAACTGCGGTATCCACTCTCGATACGCGATGTTTAACTCGACCGACGCTCCGCGAAAGTTTGTTCCGTTGTCGGACCACATGATTTCTGGCCACCCCCGTCGGGCTGCCATACGTCGTAATGACATAATCGCGGAATCCGTACTCAAACTGGCTACCGTTTCGATGTGAATCGCGCGAGTTACCAAACATGTAAACAGCATGCCCCATCGTTTTTCGCGTCGCCTACCGATGGTCACTGTCATAGGTCCGAAACAGTCAACACCACATCGAGAAAACGGCCTCGTATATGCGTCTAACCGCGCGTTCGGTAAGTTACCTTTTACCGGTACTACGGGAGCTGATTTTCGTAATCTACACAGCCCACACTCGCGTAGCGCTTTCTTTACCGACGGCCTCAGACGTAAAACCCAGTATTGTTGCCGTATCTCGTTCACGATGTGTTCACATCCGGAATGATGATTATTTTTATGACTATTACGAATAATCAATAACGATAAATGATGCGCACCGTCCAATATCGGTGGCTCTTTCATTTTTATATGTACGGAACTCGCGTTTATTCTACCGTTCAACCTAATGATTCCGTCGGTTCCGTACATCGGATCTAACTTGTATAGTCGACTCGTTCTGTCGACATTTTTTCCCGCCGCTAACCTAGCGATCTCTTCGGGAAAGCTATCCTTTTGTGACAGCTTTATCAAAAATTGTTCTGCCTTTTCAATATGCGTGATGTTCATTGTGTCGGCTCGCTTACGACACTTGTCAATGAACGCGAACACGTACGCGACTGTCCGCTTAGCACGCTCGTATGATGAAAATCGTTCTATTTTCACCACTGGAGTGTCACACGTCACCGTGTGCGCCACTACCACGTCATCTTCGTCTTCGTATCGTGAATTGATGGTCTCGACGGGCCATCGATCCTCTGTCTCGTACAGGAACGCGGGCCCAACGAACCATCGGTCGCTACTCTTCAGGCGAGTGTACCCTGACCGAGTGGAGTCGTCCGCCACGTTCTGCGCTGTCGGCACCCATCGCCACTGTTCGATCTCAGTGAGTTCAGCGATCTCACCTAATCGATGCGCAACGTAAGGAGTATATCGCACTGAGTCGTTTCGTATCCAATGCAATACAGTTTTCGAGTCACTCCAAAAGATAACTTCGTGATTTCCTTCATGTTCCTTTAATATTTCTGTAGCTAACCGCGCGCCTATGAGAGCAGCCTGCAGCTCCATCCTGGGAATGCTCTGCGCCTTCATCGGTGCTACCCTTGCTTTTGCCGCGACTAATGTCACGTTCACGTGAGTTGTGTTTTGAAAACGCCAATACGCGGCCGCCGCGTACGCTTCTTCACTGGCGTCACAAAACACGTGTAGCTGCTTCTTTGTATCCTGGCTACACATGTTGTTATATACGCGAGGTAGACGTAACTCGCTCACATAACTTATGTCAGACTGCCATTCACTAAACACGGTTGCTTCTGCAGGAGGCAGCGGTTCATCCCAGCCTATGTTCTCCCTCCAGAGACCCTGCAGCATTATCTTAGCAGTGATCGTGTACGGGCTGATCAATCCTAGAGGATCGAAGATTGACATTACCGCACTCAGAGCTTCTCGTTTAGTAGGCGATCTTTCGTTATTTTTCACATCGTCTGGGACACGATGCCTGGCGGTGTTGAATGCTAATTCGTCCGTTTGTGGTAGCCACAACACCCCCAATGTCTTCCCGAACTGATTGCTAGTAGCTCCCAGCTCCTTCGGCGTTTGTGTCCTACATTCGGTAGGTATATCGCGCAGCAGACTCGATCGATTTGAGCTCCATCCTGCGAGTTCGAATCCTGCTTTACTGTGCACACTACGGACTTCGTTTATAGCGCGAGAGGCTTCCTCCATAGTATCGAAGCTTTCCACCCAATCGTCCATATAGTGATTTCGTGTTATGGCGTGATAAGCGAGCGGGTGAGTCTCCCTATGTTCTTCCGCGTTCCGATTTCTTACGCTGTGTGCGAGAAACGGTGAACATCGTGCTCCGAATATCATCGACGTCATCACATATTTTTCGAGCGGTGTAGTCCTGTTATCTCCTCGCCATAAGAAGTGTTGTGCAGCGCGATCTTCCTCACGTATCTTCACTTGAAGAAACATCTCTCTTATATCCGCGGTCACGGCGATAGGTTTTTCTCGGAATCGAAACAAAACACCTTGAA
This sequence comes from Antheraea yamamai, assembly GCA_036509395.1. NCBI lineage: Eukaryota > Metazoa > Arthropoda > Insecta > Lepidoptera > Saturniidae > Antheraea > Antheraea yamamai. The sequence goes on along the minus strand of AP028440.1, from coordinate 16,413,229 downwards.
GTGATCGCAACATGTCCGGTCCGTCCAACAACCAATCATTGAGCGACGTTCCGTTAGCTTTCGCAGCTGCGTCAAACACCATGCGGAGTTTCCCCGGCTTATTCGGATTCACTACCGCGAAATGAGGTAGGTACCACGTGCGTGGGCCTTCTGTATGGCTTGAGTCACACTTTGTTGCGTAACCTTTTTTGAACAGCTGTTCGACTTGTGCTGTGTACGCGACCTTGAACTCCGGTGACGAATCCATTTTCTTTTCTATCGTACGTAACCTACGTAATGCCATATCATAACTCGGTGGCATGACAACCTCATCTGTCGTCCATGGTAAGCCTACTTCGAAGCGACCGTCGATCCTGCATACGGTGCGTTCGAAGACATCCTTCGCTCGTTCTTCTCGAGCGTTAGGCTTTTGTATTTTCGATATACCTAAAGAGTCTATATCGAAGTGCGATTTGACGAGAGCACTCAATTCGTCGTCTCTTTCGCACACATTCTCTTGACACGTTCGTACATGTAATACAGACTCGTTCTGCTGTATTATAGAGCTTCTCGGCGTTTTTCCATGTAACACCCATCCGAGTCGTGTGAGTGACGCGGCCGGTTCGTTATTCTTACGCGATAACAAACGTCGTGTTACAATGAGATGCCAATTGTCTGCTCCAATGAGAATGCGTGGTCTAACATCCGAGTAACACATACTCTTTTCACACATTCCTTTGAGGTACGATCGTTTACATAATTCCGGTTTTACCGTTTGTTTACCGAGAATGAGATTTCGGACCGTACGCGCTTTGATCCTGTGACAATCCGATTGACCTTCGCCTTGTATCCTGAGATCAACCTCTTGACTGTCGATTTCCTTCTGAACCGATGTGACCCCCTGAATGTTTAACGTTCGTGCCGGACCCTCTGCGCCGACCATTCGGGCGATCTCTTCGTCGATCAGAGTGATTGTGGATCCTTCATCCAATAACGCATACGTCTTCAACGTTCCTCCGTCATTCTTGGTGATGTATACGGGACACACCTTCAGTAAAACTTGTTCGTCATTACCCGGTCGGTGCGCCGATGCTGCGATTACGTTGTCCTCTTTAGGCGGCAGATGTAATAAGGCGTGGTGCGGCTGTCTACACTCGTTCTTACCGCATTTCCTTGCTTTACATTCAGTCCGCCTATGTTTACTGTCTAGACAGAGAAAGCAGATACGCGTCTCTTTCGCCCAATTCCACCTCTCTGCGACAGACATATCGTTCAACTTGAAACATTGTGAAGTTCGATGTTCATTTCCACAAAGGAAGCAGCACATTGAACGCGTTGAACTCTTTTTTGTGACGTCATCTACTTTATATACCTTATTCGCTTGACGGTATCGCTCACTCGTTCTATTCGGTGGCACCGTATGTTTGACGATAGGGTTCCGTACTATCGTCGAATCCGAAGTTGAATATGCGTGTCGAACGGCTCGATCGGCTTCTCTCATTAAGAACCGAGATAACGTGATAATCTCTGGTTCGTCCCGATTCCCGAACTCTTCCGCATAATCACACCACTTCGATTTTAAATGCGGAGTTAATCTCTCGGTTATCTGCCGCACCAACATAGGGTTCTGTAGGTACCCTTTTTCGTCGACAGCTGATATAACCGCGACGATGTTTTGCACTTTTACAGCGAAACCGTTCAATTCACTCGCTGTAGTACCCATACGTGGTAATTTCTTAATATCTTCCATCGCGTGGTCGATAATAACTTCCGGTCGTCCGTAACACTGCTCCAAAGTGTTTATAATGACATCCGGGTTGTTTGCTGTATACAGCAACGCTGATACAGACTGCCTGGCTTCTCCTTTCAGACACGTCCGCAGGCGAATCATGTTTTCTGTCGCCGAATATCTGTATATATTCGTAGATTCCCTGTACGCGGCTTTAAAAGGTAACCAGTCCGTGATTGATCCCATGAACGTCGGCAAATCCTGTATATGTCTAGGTGATGACCTCGATCCAGCCATCCGCTCCAGAGCATCTGCCAACCTGTCGATTCCTCTATCCCGGGATCGGCCCGGTGTAAGCGACCTCGGCCGAAGCTGCACCGTCTCTTCGTTTGTGACGTTCGGTGTCACATATGGTCGCGTCATCCTGATCTCGGCTTCCGCTGGTGGTGGTGAAATGCGCCTTGGTTCACGGTCACACTCCCCCCGTATCGGGACCTGTGTCTTCTGTAACCAATCGTTCACCCGACGGTTCGCGTCGGTAGGTTCTTCTGCACACAAGCTCTCCCGATCGGTTTCCTCGCGGATTGTAGCGACGTCTGCCGCTAGCCTCTTCTTGATGAGCAGCGACTGTAGTTGTAGCTCCTGTCGTTTTATTTCGACGAGTTGCTCTTCGGCCTCCAACTCGGCCTGCCTAATCCTAGCTACGGCGCTGGCGGTGGACCGATGCGAGCGTACCGACGGTGCTCGCGATCCCCTGGCCTCGGTGGCCGCGGCGTGGATCATGGCGGCGCGCGACGTCAACGTTTCGGTCGTGACGGTATCGTTCGCGACGGTACGTGTCTTCGTGTGCGCGTGTGTGTGTGCGGACGGCGACGCGGGCGATTCCTCGAACACCCGTGTCTTCTCTTCGACTGCTTGGCTTCTTGTAGTCGGCATCTTCAGCACTTGCTAGCTCCTACAAGCCCTAACAGCCCTAACAGTCCTTCGGGAGGGCCCACACCTGTGATATGCTCCCTCAGGGATGGACAGCAGGATAGGTAAGGGTGGGGACTACCCAACAGAGGAGTGAGACCACTACGGGGCGCTCAGGAGTCGGTTGGAATGTACGACTCCGTCGGCAGTGCCTACAGTCCGGCCCCCGTACCGATAACACTCTTATTGGCGTAGTGATACGATTGACATTCGTTCGTTGCCCAATACTCAGGCCGTTTGTCACCGTCAGGTGGCCCAAGTGTGGGTTGAAACTGCAGACTCGCCGCACCGCACGGTGACTCGATCTCGACGAGATGCTCAGGCTCGTCGCACCGTTCGGTGTTCTTCGCTCGGCGATATGCAGCGCAGGCTCGTCGCACCGTTCGGTGTTTTTCCCACGACGATCCTGCAGGTACGATCTTCCAGCCGATGTCTCGTTCTGCACCGCTGGTCGTACGGAAGTGCCCAGTCTCGTACAACGATTTGCTTCTTTTTTCCACAGCTTCTCTCGTTCAGAATGCTGCTGGAGTCCTCTTCAATAAGGCTGGCTTGAATCCTCTTCAATAAGGCTGCCTTGAATCTCCTCTTCAAATGCGCTGGCTTCTATCCGGCTGCGATGGACCAAACTTGTTGGGGTCAGCTGATGAGGTTCAGGCTTCAGAAGCAATGAAACATTGGTTGACTTCAAAGTGGACTGTATATTTTTACTTTCACAATGTATATAATCGTATGTAACGAGCCGGTGACAATACATATTTTTCGTGGTTTAACACTACAATTATAGGATTACAAGTAGTACATTATACGTGCCTTACTGCCGCACGTTCATCCATACATTTACATAATTCACGTAAATTTACATTATATTTTTATTGAGGGTTCCGTATAACATCAGACAAATAATAATAATAATCGTATTGGCGGTTACATTTGAATTTTTACATAAACGATATTTCTAAACATTACATAAGACGTATTGAACACAGTAAATACGTATTATGTACACAAATTTATACACATCGACATAGTTTGTCTGTCTATACCAGACACATTAAACCTGCACATATATCGTGTTTCTTAATATAATATGACATCCCATTACGCATAATGAGCATTTGTATAGAGAAATACATATAGATATACATAAGAACTCAGCTGTTCGTAGTAAATAGCGAAACTAAAGAAACGTTTATTAAACATTTATTTACATTTTATTTCTAGCTCATCTGTACGTAACAATAAACTTATAGAGAACTGGCTTTCAAACGCAGCTGCCGGAACTAATGGTGCTTGGTAACCGATTTTCAATGTACTCTTAGGTCCTTACATATAATATTGGTATTTTGTTGAACTGGCCACTATGATCTCAAATATCTGGTTAGAAATTCCAAATTCAAACTTATTTTAAATTTAGGCATGTGTATTCGTATTTGAATTTATGGATTCATTTTTTATCGCACCATTTCAGTTCTCTTTTACATCATTCTTTTTACAAAATGGACAACTTAAAATATCGAGTTATTTACGAATACTTACGAGTTCCACCGTGGCATCAGCGCTGTAGAAACAGCTCGTAGAATTTTTTTTATTTCATTTTATTTTTGGCAACCAATCTTCCAGATTATTACTGTCATTGTCAAGTAGGTAATAAAATTACAAGTGTCTTGTAATAACTTCAATGTTCTCTAACAAGATGGTGGCTCTTAGAACTTTCCAGGGAGTTTTTGTGTCATCTCAGAATTCATGCACCGTAGTATTATTTCCCGTCCACATTACTTGTGCACGATAACCTAACGATATTGCGTAAAATGCCACCATTATTACAAAATATACCAGTCAAATAACACAAGATTATGAATAAAATATAAAAGCCATTATATTATAGACTAAGATCTCACCAGAAACTCAGTTTGAAGTATTATTAATATGTATGGGAAGCTACTGTAAGAGAAAGCACGGTAAGATATAAGTAACAAAACAATATCTTAATTTAGTAAAAGTTGTGTATTGCGGTCGTTTATTTTAAATATGTACAAATTTCTATAACCATTTTTTACATGCCTAACTATCAATTTACCTGACAGTTTTTGTCAATTAACCATGTAAAAATGGTAATTAACACCACGACACAAAATAATTTCGACGCATCACCAAGTCGAGAAAGCTGGATAATTGAGAAGTTCGTGAACTTTGAACATTGACTAATAGCATGAATTTCTCCTATGACTGATCAATCAATGTTGTATGTCGTGTGATGAACTGCTTTTTTTATGTTTCATTGACGGACACATCCGTTAACAGGTCTAGACGGAACCCATTACCTCTTATGGGACAATCGTACTAGAAACACAAACTTCGTTTCAAGCTTTTTTATTCCTAGGTATTGTCAAACCACTTTAATATCTCATTAAACTAAATGTCAACAAACAATAATAGAATTTTTTTTTTCTCTAACTGACTACGCTATTGACCTAGCAAGGTCTTAACAGCTTCACCGGACTACTAAGGCGAGCTCTTAAGGCACTCAGCCGATTTTTGTTTGGCAACTAGCTCAAGGGTGCACGGCACACCTCGGCTTGGCTGTTGCCTAATTCATGCAATTCGCGACCTATCTGAGCTAACCTAAGTTAAGTTACACTATTCATACACATATGAGTTGTTGAAAGACATATGTGTACCAAGCATATATATCTCAACAACTCTTATGTGTATTTTGTATCGGAAAATTAATAATAGAATATTGAAATACCTAATCCTATAACATCAAATGAATAAGTTAAGCCAGGTGTCACAAATAAAGCCTAGAGGAAACAGTCAGTTGCGTAAAATTATCGTCGTCAACTAAATATACCCAAGCTTTTCATACAAAAAAAAGTTCAAGTATTATTATAGGAATATAAAATTGACATTTAATTATTATTAAGTTGTCCTTAAGAAGTTTATACCTAAACTAGCTGACCCGTGCCCACTTCGTTGGGCGGTAAACAATTATAAAAAAGTACTTTTTGTGACTTAAATATATAAGTTAGACATATGCTCTCGCTCACTTTTTTGTAGGCATTATCAAGCTCTACAACTTTTCTCTAGAACTCAATCATATATCTCTCATCGTTAAGGAAGCGTTTATAAGAAACGTTTTCGTTCGATCATTTTGTCTCCGACTTACTTTGTAAATCCGACTACCACAAAAAAGTCTTTCCATTTTTCTCATTAATATATATGCCTATGCCTATGACATTCACAAATAACATGGCTTTCTATTGGTAAAATAATTTTCAAAATTGTTTTAGTAGTGCCTGAGATTACCCCCTACAACATCACAAACTCACAAACTTTACCTCCTTATAATATTAAGTATAGATTTGTGTTTTGCGCAACTATTTATATTAAGAGCGGTCAAAAAGTTTTGGTGAGAACTGTAGCTAGTGTCGCTTTCTCTGAAAAAACGTATGAAATTATATAATGTAATACAAATAGGTATATATGTAGAATCAATTCAAGAAGAGTTCACCTATAAAAGGATATCATCCTCTACAATCTACATTCTTTGCCTTTTTTGTCATCTACGTTGGCTAAGCCACTGTAGCGACCAAGTGCTTATAGCTTGCCGATGTTGTCTCTGTGGTAGCATATTTGGATACCCCGTCGATTAACGTAGGTCCTTATTCAAAGCGACTGAATTTTCGATTAACGAAAATAGTGTGATAAAATTAGTAGTTCAGTGTTAGTACAATTTTAAATTTGAATGAGCCTCTAACTTCAAGATTGAAAACCCTGTGACGAAACACCTGTAGGCACGTTCCAGTTTACCCACTTGAGAGCCGATTCACTTCAAGATTTAGAGTTTTACCGTCTTATAGCAAATATTTCCAAAACCTTTTACATTTATAACAGTATTTCTATTCAATCCAGAAAAGTATTCATCGAGATTAGCGTAAATATCCAATTCCAATGCAGTTTTAATTAAAAACCAACCCATACCTAGTAGTCGATCCGGAACTAAATGAAAATGCAAATAGAATATTGGCCGATAATTGTAAATCAACTTACAATCGCAGTAAACCTAAACACTAATAGGACAAACATTGGTTTTCATGCTGTCGCATATACCAGCTGAAGGAAATCAAATGAGACATATTGGTCCAACATGCATATCACAGATGGCCAACAGATTTAAACCAATAATAATCAGCGGTCGGACAAAGTTTTCTAAATGGTTATTTATTAGTTTGCAATCAAATTAAAAACAGACTGGATTGTTGTGAAACTATATCATTTCCAGAGAAATCTCTATTAAGTTATGTCTAAAGCATATTGTAAAATATTTCAATGTGAGTAACAAGAGATTTAAGTGTGAATAGTTCTAATTACAGAGAAAACTATGGAAACCTATCTTTCCAAAAACAGCACAGGTACGGTGCATTTTTTCAAATAAATACATCGAATGTTTTTAAAATTTTTCTCAATTCGGACTTTTATTATTTAGATAATTTGTATTCATTTTCTGTTATAAATATATATATATATATTTCTGTTCAGAAATATGTAAAGTTTTCAGCTTATCTGAATATAGGTACGCAATAAAAAAAAACAAAAATTTACATTTACACTATTTCACGGGCATTAGTATTGATATAAATTAACAAGGCATTTAATTTGTATGCGTAACTTGTACTATGCATCTAAATAGGAAAAGGCCCAATTTAGTCATCATTAAAACTAAGTAAAGTTATTCCCACGCTGCGCTTTTTTTCCTGTTTTTACACGGATACATTGCCCTTCTGAATAGTGTTGCCATAATCTGTTTTATTAGTATTTTCTAGAGTAGTCCGGTGAAGCTGTTAAGACCTTGCTAGGTCAATAGCGTAGTCACCTTCTGAATAGTGTTGCCATTATCTGTTTTATTAGTATTTTCTAGCGTAGTCCGGTGAAGCTGTTAAGACCTTGCTAGGTCAATAGCGTAGTCAGTTCGAGAAAAAAAAATAGTATTTTCTAGTATATTCAAACAAATTATTGTCAAGGGAATTTAAATTATTTTATTTAAATTCTTATCTATTTATTTTAGTAGAATATTGTGCTTATTGTATCATTTCATCAACAATTCACAGTTTCTATTTGTTCTTCTTCTAATAGAGCTTCTAAGTTCTATTTCATATTAAGTAGTGATCAACAAGCCAACAGCTAAATGAAACACGTGGTTTTGTTATTTTATTGAAAATCATGCTAAGGGTCTACAATCTTCATGATGTTCAATGTAATATATGTAATCACTACATATAATTGCACAATTCGAGTTAAAGTATAATCTCGAGGTAAAAAGTATTTTCAGTTAAATTACAGGACAGTCACATTTTCGAGCCTTATAGAAGAGAGAGTTGTGTATGCGTTTATTACGTATGCAATCATCAACGTCTGGTAATTTGATGTCTAATTATATTGTATAAATATTAAAAGTATTATTTACAGTTTTAATAGACTATCGACTCTTTTATAAAAGAATATGTAAGAGCCCATATATAGATTAGACAAGAAATGTATGTCATATTAGGTAATTAAAAAAAATTTTTTTTCTCAAAACCAGGCTCAAAAAAGTTCATTTAGATGCCAAAATAGGCCTCTGAAAATATGAGCCCTTAATATTAATATTAAGGATGTCTGCATCGCACTTTTCAATTTCCCATAAGAATAACACAGGAAAAAAAACCTTCTCATTTTTATAAATAATGAACCATAAATTGCCCTGCAATTTCCATCGAATATTTTTGTAGAGAATTGAACGCTCTACAAAAAAGTTCTGATATCATTTTTCGAAGAATCTTATTCAAAAGTTATTCGAGATCAAAGTCAGATTTGTGATTTCTCGTTTTTGAAACTTTGCATCATTCGTTTCATTGAGATCAATTTTTTTACTGATTTTTAATTGAATAACAGTCTTAAAACTTCAACTTAAACATTTCATGATAAGATAAATCACACGAGGTAATTTTTATGCGTAATCTATTTAAAAATAATTTTTCAATAAAATTACAATAATCTTTGATGACAAAAGATAACAGTTTTACTTTTTAAAAGTTTTAATAGAAGAGTTTAGAAATAAACTTTCAGTTCGCTTTAAAACCTTGAAACTAAGAAATTTCCGAGTACTACAAAGAAAACTGCTAAACTGATAATGAATTTAAATTTCGCCTCAAATAACTTTTGAATGAGACTCTTCGAAAAATGATATCAGAACTTTTTTGTAGAGCGTTCAATTCTCTACAAAAATATTCGATGGAAATTGCAGGGCAATTTATGGTTTATTACTTACAAAAATCAGAAGAAAAAAAATGTTATTCTTATAGGAAAACAAAAAGTGCGGTGCGGACGTCCTTAATATTAATATTAAATGCTCATATTTTCAAAGCCCTATATTAGCATCTAAACAAAACTTTTGAGCCTGGTTCCGAAATAAAAAAAACATTTTTTTAAAACGCCCTAATGTCATATATATGTGAACATAGGCACAGATGTATATCTGTAAATGTAATAAATGCATGTTATTAATTAAATTAAATAGTAATATTTGAGACAACTATGACGTATACAAAAATTATGCTTATTTTATTTGCAATACATACATTAGTCAATAAAATAGTAGGTTAGTTCCACAATGTGTTTCCATATACATTAGACACACTACGATGAACTGTCCGTTAAGGCTATATAAACGACCAAAAAAACGCAATACTTAGATATATATACACAATTATATCTCGATGAAAAGCTCAAAAGAACAACATTTATATCCACGGCTGACGACGAGTAAATGGAGAGTTCATACCGTAACAAAAGTTCATAAGATTTCAAGAAATGTTTTGTGTTTATTTTGTGTTTTTTATTTATTTATATAGTCAATCTATTATAAAGGATTTCAAAAATAAACAAAACGCTAGTTAATCGCAGTATTATGCTGGAAGGTTTGAAGACATTTTTTTTGTATTGAAATAACTTGTGAAATACACACATCAAAAAAGTCTAAGCAACATGCGTGATATTACAATTTTACCATTTATATTAATTAATTTCTAAGTATTTACTCAAACAAAGTGCGTAGGTAAGTAAACTTTTTTGTTATTGATGACATACTGGCTGGTTGTAAAAAAAAATTTGATTATGTTTTGTTTTTTCATAAAATTCAAATGACTGCGAATTTGTTTGAATTTAAGTGCGTTTTAATTGCTACATTTAGTCTTGATTTTATAATTTTACCATCCATTTAAATAAAGTTAGCGACAAAATTGAATTGTTAGATATTCTTTACGTCATGAAGCGACGTCATTTGATGGCAGATGAAATGCAAAGAGCTGTAGGGATGTTGCAAGCGGGAAGTAATCAATCTCAGGTATCTCGACATTTTGGCATTCATAGAAGTGTTATTTGTCGTCTTTGGCAGCGCTACAATAATACAGGAGAACCCGCTGAACAGCATCCAGGCCGTAAAAGGAGTACAACCACTCGGCAAGACCGGTACATACAACTGACTGCAAGACGCCAGCCGATGTTAACCGCTCGAGAGATAAGTTTGAGGCTACAAATTTCAAGCGGTGTTGATGTAAGTCCTCAAATTGTGCGAAATCGACTGCATGAGTACGGCCTACGAGCTCGACGCCCAATCAGGTGCCCACCGATACGTCACGGGAATCGCGCTCGACGATATGAATGGTGTAGAGAACGCATAACATGGACCCAGGAACAATGGGATAAAATTATGTTTTCCGATGAGTCGCGATTCGGGTTTAAGCCTGATACAAGAAGGGTGCGAGTATATCGTCGGCCCGGAAATACTGAAAGGCTCAGGTGCGTTCAGGAAGTTCATCCATACAGCGGCTCAACAGTTATGTTATGGGCAGGTATTATGAAGAACAGGCGAACTGAGCTCGTTTTTGTAAATGGAAACATGAATGCTGAAAATTACATTGAGGATATTCTCAGACCTTATGTCTACCCATTTGCACAAACCTTTGGCTCCGATTTTAGGTTAATGCATGACAATGCGCGTTCACATACAGCTCGGCGAACCAGTGAATACTTTGCAACGGAGAACATCCGGGTATTGCCCTGGCCTGCACAATCGCCAGATCTCAACCCCATCGAGCACGCATGGGACATGCTCCAGAGACGTGTTTTGAAGGACTTGGACGAAGCGTCAACAACCCAACAGCTGAAGGATTTGCTACAATTCCATTGGGAGCGAATACCGCAAGATGACATAAACAGTCTCATTAATTCAATGAGTAATCGTTGCCGACAAGTTCTGAATAGCAGAGGAAACCATACTTTGTATTAAATTATTCTATTCTTTCACAATAAATACATTTTCTTTAGAAATTTCATTTTGTAAGAAAAAAGTTTAGTTGCTTATGTATTTTAGTTTGTACAGTATATTCTAATATTGTTCATTTCTGTTATTAAAAGAACTTATAAAGACAACAGCTGTTATTTTTACATCATAGAACCCTAAAGATATTATTTTAAAAATAAAATACAACGTTATAATGTGAAGAACCGTCCTAAAATTCAAATTAGTACATGTTGCTTAGACTTTTTTGATGAGTGTATATTATATACTAGCGGTCCCGGCAGACGCTGTCCCGCCCTGACTATAAATAAAATCTTGACAAATTATATACTAAAACCTTCCCCATGAATCATTGTATCTTTGTCTTTGTTGTATACTATGTAATGAAGGTAATCATAAAATCACTCAACAATTTGATAATAAATATATACCATGAAATTAACGTAATTATTTATTTATTTAAAACGCGTCGTAACCTTTTTACCTCCGGTATTAACTGTAGACTAAATTATTCACTAGAATTTAGATTAAAAAATAATTAAACAGGAAAAGCGAAACCCGCCGAATAATCCATAATTTTACATAACAAAAAATCAGATATTACCTTTGTAAAGAGTGCATAAGTGTTAATTACTATTAATTCTATTGGTTACTGATGATTGTATTAATGTACAACGATTAAGAAACATTAAATTAATTGCTGATAAAATCATCAACAATAATCAATGGCATGGCGATCGCTGTCTTCCTAAACATAAATCTCGGATGATTTCAAACGGTTGTCTTGGAAACCATAATGTTGAAAATTGTACAAAATGTTTTTTTTTTTTAACTTTTTTTTTGGCAACCAATCTTTTAGATTATTACTGCCATTGTCGAGTAGTTAATAGTATTATAAATTCTTCTTCTATTCCATTTTCGGCAACCAGTCTTCTAGTAGACCATTACTGCCATTGTCAAGTGAGTATGGATATTACAAGTTTCTTGATATAATTTCAATGAATGCCATTGTCGAGTAGTTAATAGTATTTCAACTTCTTCTTCTATTCCATTTTGGCAACCAGTCTTCTAGTAGACTATTACTGCCATTGTCAAGTGAGTATCAATATTACAAGTTTCTAGATATAATTTCAATGAACTAACAAGATGGTGGTCATCTTATTAGAACCTTCCATGGAATTTTTGTGGCATCTCAGAATTCATGGTCCGTGGCATTATTTTCCATTCACTTCACTTATGCACAATAAACAAACTATATTATACAAAACACCACCAATTTTACACAATATAGAGTCAAGTAACACAAGATTATGAATAAAAAATAAACTCCACTACATGAGCGACCAAGATCCCGCCAAAACCTCCTTACAAAATGTTATTTTTTTGATAACCTAATAGATTCATATTGGCAACACTGACAGTGAAACCAACATGGTGGTAACTGTTGTTGTCGTTTTGTAGAGAAAAACATATTAAATAAATTATCAATAACTATTCACGATGTCATCGACAGAACCGTCGCAAAACAAAACATGGGAGTTATCCCTTTACGAATTACAACGTACACCACAGGAGGTAATCACGGACGCCACCGAAATAGCGGTATCCCCGCGTAGCTTGCATAGTGAACTGATGTGTCCAATTTGTTTGGACATGCTCAAAAAGACAATGACAACAAAGGAATGCCTTCATAGATTCTGCAACGATTGTATAATAACTGCTCTCCGATCAGGTAACAAGGAATGTCCTACATGTAGAAAAAAACTCGTGTCAAAACGTTCCCTACGACCGGACCCTAACTTCGATCTGCTAATTTCCAAAATATATCCGAGTCGAGATGAATACGAGGCTCACCAGGAACGCGTATTGGCGAAACTAAGCATGTCACACTCGCAAGCCTCGTTAGTGAGCTCGATTACTGAAGGTATAAAACTACAGTCGCAGAACAGGCCTCAGAGATCACGGAAAAACCACGAAGAGAACAGCAATCCCTCGAACTCGAACGGGAATACTGATACAGTTCAAAATGGTGGTAGTACGTCGGCGCCTAAAGATACTGCTACATCGAACAGCAATCCCCCGCCGTCCGGCCAGTCGACGTCTAACCCAGCGTCTGTGAGGAGCACACCTTCACCGGTTCCATCCAACGTGAGTTCTTTATCAAAAAATACGAGTACCACGAAAAGGGCAAAATCAATTTTAACATCTGAGAGAAGTGAAGAGAGCGAATCCAGTGATGGCAGGTACACTTTTTCTGTACTAATATCACTTATAAAATTATTTTTTTTAATTTGGGTTTCGGGAGAACCAGTGATCGATTAAAATATATGTATGTATACACATATATAAATCTGCCTTTACAGGCACATCATGTAAAGACTACTGGATAGATTTTGATCATTTTTTTTATTTTTACTTGCAAGATACATGCCCCCTATCTAAAAAAAATCACCTTGATATTCTTATTTAATATGAAGCTATTAAAGTTTTAAGAAATTATAATTATATAAGAGTTACCAAAGAGTAGTGAACCTTTATAAGAAAAGTATATTTTTGCTTTCACTTTTTTAATTTTTTCGTCTGCACATGAAATATATTGTTAAAACAGTAACACAAAAGAAGCTACATGTGTCAGCTAGTGTCAACCTATTATAGGATAATAAAAAGGTGCTGTTATAATTGAATGCGATTGAATATTAATTTGTCTCTGTAATTTACAACCCTGTCTCTGCTAATATAGCATGACTCATTTATTTTGATGCAATATAATTTATTTCTAACTATAACATACTTTACTTCCTAAGTATAACATTTTATGAAATTGGTCAAGTTATTTGTGACTTCAATCAGACAATAAATATATTGATAAAAATATTTTTACTTTATACCCACCACAAATGTAGAAAATTTAAACAAAATAGGTAATATACTTCTTTTTCATATAGGCAGTGTAATGTAATTGCAACAATTAACTTCATTTTTTTATTTAATACTTTACAAACACAGTAACTTACCAGCATGATTATAATTTCAGAACAGAAGGTGAAAATTCTATGGATACAGAGGGTGAAGGAGAACCATTAAATCCTAATGAGATTGAGTTAGTTTTCAAACCACATCCTACTGAAATGACTGGAGATAACCAGCTCATGAGGGTTCTTCGAGACAATTCTGTCAGATATTTAAAAACCACAGCAAATGCCTCTGGTCAGTATTTTTATATTTCATGCATCTGTCATTCAAGACACAATTACTGATCAATGATGGAATGAACTTCTAAAATTATTATGAATTCCATAGTACAAAATTATTTTATGTATCTAACTATATATTATATTTCACTAGCGGTCCCGGCAGACGTTGTCCCGCCCTGATTATATCCTTGACAAATTATATACCAAAACGTTCCTCATGAATCACTTTATCCACTGGTGAAAACCGCTTGAAAATCCGTTCAGTAGTTTTTGAGTTTATTGCGAACAGACAGACAGACGCGTTAGAGGACTTTGTTTTATACTATGTAATGATTTAGCAAGCTATTCATTTACTTTGGTTACTTCCATTGCTTAATATCTTATGGTATTTTGTTGTGCGGGAAAGCAGCTTAGGTGGACACCATATTCCTATTATGAAAACGGGCTGTTCGAGCAATTTATAATATGCAACCTCACAAATCATTAAAAACTAAATTTCAGGAATTTGGTATCTTAACTCTGCTCTCCCAGTATATTTTTGATAATTTAATGTATGTCCACAAAAACTTACGCTTTGATGGATCTAGTAAAAGACCAACATAATTTAAATATGTACTAGAAACATAAACAAATTGGATATTCCATGCTTCAAGCTCACTAAGTCCAAAAACAGCTTTTTAGGTAATAGGTCCAAGACACATAACCAATTTGCCAGATAGTGAGTTCAAGAACCATGTCAAGCGGACTTTAATATCTAAAAGCTATTATAGGGTGGATCAATCTGTGAACGATTACATCTTGGAAATGACGCACCTATCTGTGCATCCACTAAAAACGAATGTAACTATTTATATTTTGTAAAAATATATAACACTACCCTCTGCCCGCAACTTCGTTCGCGTGGAATAGTTACTTTGGGCTGACGCTAACACGCAGCGGAAGCTCTCAAGAGGAAAGAAACCCCGATTTTGAAACATTCTTCATTGGTGTTCGGCTCCTATTGTTCTTCGCGTGATGATATATAGCCTATAACCTTTCTCAATAAATGAGCTATATAATACTGAAAGAATTTTTCAAATTGGACCTGTAGTTTGTAAGATTACCCTCTACAACGTCACAAACTCACAAACTTTACCTCTTTATAATATTAGTATAGATGAAGAGATAAACCATATCAAGTTTCTTGGTAGTTCTTCTCAATGACTGGGTTGTTCTCCGAACTGGTGGTAGCTTTGATATTCAAAAGCGCCTTCTCAGAGCCTAAGTTGAAAAAAGGATATTTTGATTTGATTTTATTTTGTGATTTGGATTCGAAGCTATTCTAAATATAGGTTACATTACAAATACATTAAAAATTGGTAAAGGATCTACTAGAAAAAAAGGTTTGGAAGCCATTGTCCTAGATAATTCTATTCTCTTAAAGAAACAACTCTAGAACTAGGGATTAAGCCATGTGTTAAGTGCCAAGTGTCATGGCAGACTTTATAAACTGCAATTATCAGATATAGAATAATCATTTGTGGGTCACATGAATAATTATCCTGTGTGGGGCTCAATCATGAAACACTCATTACTCACCCCCTACACATAGAAAACCACAAAAATTCATCTATTTATCCCTTCTTTTGGTTATTTTAACACTTTGTATATGTCAAATTGTTTACAATATACACCCTATACTTTTACATAAAACCAAAGTAATTTTAATTGCCATTAGTATTCTTTTGGTTATTTTATCACTTTGTATATAAATTTTTACCAAAAAAGCAGGTCATAATAATACAAGAAATAAAACTACAGAGGAAGTCAGTAATAAAATAACTTTTCCAATTATTGTTATTTTCATATAACAGTACTTATGTTCACGTAACTAAATAAAATTGGATATGTCTTTAAGATTTCTCATAAGTCTCCATAGCATGATTAAAAAGTTTTTAATATAACTTTGTTGTTGTTTTTCAGTGGATCATCTGAGCAAATACCTGGCTATGCGTCTCACATTAGATCTAGATGCGGAGTTGCCAGAAGCTTACAGGCTTTTAAATTTCTGCATCTATGTTGCACCTTCACCCGGCCAGTTTGTGCCATTAGCAGGATCACAGACACTGCGGCAAATCAATGATAAATTCTGGAAGGTTAGTTGATTTCTCAAAATGCAATCTACACAACAGTGGTGGTTCAATATTGATACAAAAAGACATCATGCATGAAAGTTTTGATATCATAAAAAGGCTAAGCTTTAGGTGAAAGACAATATGAAACTAGAAAAATGTATTAGGGACATTTTTAGTACCATGTTGGATTTGAAAGCTTGCAAACTCGCCCAACATCTTATGTTTTTTGTGTTGTATATAAATAAAAAATATTATTTATTTATAATAAACCAAATCATTTCTTCCTCCTTCTCTACTGTTTTTTCCACCGGTGGTAGTTTTGACTTCATAAGTCCTTCTCAGGGCCTAAATTGAATAAAGAGTATTTTGATTTTGAAACAAGCATCTCTAATCATTAAATACAAGTAAACCACTGTTCTGAGCTTAATGTATTATAATATTTCACTATAGCAATACTTACACTTCATGTGCAATTATAGTTATACACTGACCTATAACTAGATATCTATCATGTTTAAGAAGTAGTAATCTTTCAGTTTAAAGTATATTTTTCTCTAGGTCTTTAACTTTTAGTATTATATCTACCTAGTTGTATATCGAAACTTAGTACCTAGTAATATTGATATGTCAACAATGTTGCCTATTGGTAATACGATATGAAAGGCACTTTGTTCATACATATAGAGAACCTCCAACAATCCAGTGCCCCCCTGTAATCCAACATGTATATTACACGTAGATATATTTGTTGCCAAATGTTTGTTAAACCATGTAATGTTAATAAATAAACTTATTGATTCATATGAGTTCATGATATTCTTGGAAACACATCAATACTTCTATATTAATATTATAGAGAGGTAAAGTTTGTGATGTTGTAGGAGGTAATATCAGGAACTACTGGTCTGATTAGAAAAATAGTTTCAGTGCCATATAGCTCATTTATAGTGGAAGGTTATAGGCTATAATATATCATCACGCTAAGACCAATAGAAGAGAAGCACCAATGAAGAATATTTAAAAATCGGGTTTTTTTCCTCTTGTGAGTTTCCACTGCGTGTTAGAGTTAGCCCACAGTAACTATTCCTCGCGGAAGAAGTCGCGGGCAGATACTAGTATAATTATATTTTTAGTATATGATTTCATATGTTTACTCTTTTTATTAATATAGCATTAATAACACTAATTATATAATAAACTCTATGGTTTTTTTTTACTTATTAAATTATACTACCTATGTCTTGTAGTACATATAGAGTTTTACCACTTTGATATATAATTTCTTGGATTACTAGATACTCTTTTTCAAAAGTTCTAAAGTACAGGGGGTATGTGGCAGTAGTCTATAATCCGAGACTGCCTTGGTTTTGTTAACTTACTTGTGGGTCAACTGTATTCTTATTTTGAAATAATGAATAAAATAGGTGTCATTATGCTGACAACACTCTAGCAGAATTATTTTTCTTTTATCTGTGATATTCTTATGCACAGTTGCTACTATGCTTGTACCCTGAAAATTTGATAAATTTATAATGGTAGGTGTGTTATATTTTTTCATAAGATAGGAAGATTTATCGAGGGTCTTGTATCAGCAACAGTCTAAAATAAGTGATAATAATATGGTTTCTGATCCTTTTAATCGTCCGAGGATCTCTTCATAATATTGTAAAAACACATTAACGGTTGTGTTTATCAATTAATTTTACCAAAAATATTAGTTTTCAATATTGATTTATTGTACGGACGGTTCCCATTATTTATTATGTATTTTATCTAAAATATTGTATACATTGTTACAGGTGAACAAGCCTCTCGAGATGTATTACTCTTGGAAGAAAACCTAGAAGTAAACTACATTTTAGTTATGATATCATAGCTAAAATGGAGAAACGTTAAACTATACACAATGTATATCAAGTTAATATGATAAATTGTATGTTGTATACAAAACATACTAATTGAGAAATGGACTCTTTATGTGATAAGATTTTAAATGGAATTTATCTCGAAATTTTATGAAATTTAAATATAACATAATTGTAAAAATTAATGTAAATTTATTATATTCCGTGGATCAGAATGATATGTGTTAATATTATAATGTATAATGATGTGTATTAATGTAAGGTTGTATGTAGATTCAAGTGAGAATTTGGTATTATTAACATTCTTGTATGTTAAGGATTAAAGGTATATTTAATTAAATGTAGTACCCGATCAGATATATCTTGTGCATTCATTGTGCAATTTTATATATTAAACAGTTCATATATATTGTTGTTTTTTAATGTATAAAATAATTCGTGAAATAGAATAATAATAGGAAGCCCTCTATTATTAAGTCGAAAGGTTGTTGTTGATTCTCTTCCCACATAACCTAGTTGTGTAATGAACCTTTTTGTTACTGATATATCTATTGCTTGATTACCATAGACAATATACACTTGTTTGTAGCAAGTATGACTTGTCTGAGACTCCTCAATACCGGAACACCAATCTTGTTAGAACATTGAAATTATCACAAGACACTTGTGATATTATTACCATTTTCTATATTAGTATATTATCTATGAGTACCTACTCCATAATGGCCGTGATAATCTTGATGATTGATTTCCAAACATAAAAAAAATACTGAAACACCTCCATTTTTTTTTTAATTGAAATCCATTGATATTTCAATATGCAAAGAAAATTCTGTCTATATTACATTATTAATATTTACCTAAATAGTATTTTCTGTTAACTGTAATAATTTTAATAAAGATAATTTGTTGGCAAATAAATTTCAAAGTTGATTTATAATAAATATCTTTATTTTGAAATTTTCAGAAAGCATGTACATAGTTTTTTTTATTTTACATTTTTTTAATTTATGCAAATATTTAAGAGGACGGCAACACAAAAACTAGTCATGCTCTTCACTTAAAAATTAAAAGCAATTATCTTCTTTAGAAAAAAACACTAGAAAGTTCGATATTCATTTAAATATATAACTTAGGGAATGTACTTCTGTGACATTAATACAATTAAAGTTAAAAAACTACAATATAGTTAATTCACCCACATTAAATCAATGGTGTAACAAACGAACGTGCGTTATTTGAGCAATGGTGATATTATTATATGGCGGGAAGTTTAAAACCTCATCAAAAATCAAGGCACGGAAGTTAAAGCTTAATTGTTCATTTTTTATTCGCTACAAAGTGTCTTCTAAAAGCGCTGTATTCTTTGCGAAGTGCCTTAGTCGCTTCAATTTTCAATATCTTGAGAACATCGGTAAGATCCTCTTTGTTTTCTGAATCTCGCGCTATGGTCAGCCTTTCCATTGTAGCGAAATCTAACTCTTCGATTCTTTCCGCTTTGTCGATCAAACTGTCTATTTCTTTGAGGTAAGATGGATATGTCAGACTTTCAGCGTTCTCTTTGAATCCGAGAAGTCTCTCGACCTGTTCCCAAAAATCTAAAGTCCTACGCCCGTCTCTCATCTTCGATGTATACATAAAGTTCCTGAATAATTTCCTACCTTTCTCATCGTTTAATATATTCTCAATTTTGTCTGTGAATCGATCCAAATCAGATTTTGTTATTCCTTCGTAATCGTCGCAACCGCACGAGACGAAACATTTATCCATTATACTGTCATTTGCGTGACACAGTATCCATCTTCCTTATCGATTATTTATTTGTCTTCACATATTTGATAAAACTCTTAATTAAGTGTCAAGAAAATACGTCTAATTTAGAGAACATTAGAACAATAATACACTGTTGCACTACAAAAAACGGTGATTCACATCAAGAATAAAGTGAGGTTAACTTTAATAATAGCCGACGGTGAACCGACTTCACTCAACCTCGTAAATAAACTACGCCCGTGTTGCTCGAAATCCGAATGCGTAATATGCGAACCTTGACGGAGTTCACGACTTCGTGATATCTCGAAGTCGTACTTGCAATGCGCATGCTCCAATTATTGAAGTCTTCAAAAATTCCCGCCAGTCAATGTCACTTTTATTACAAGATACAAAAAAAATCGATATTTTATTATTGCTTTTTTTATTGGACTAAAAATAACAGAACACCTTTGCGCGCCGGTTGTGTAGAATGTGACTTGCATTAAAAACGCAAAGTATTACATCACGACAGGTAAAAAAGAAGCCGTCGTGTCTTGACCTCGAAGCGCACAATTCATTCATGGGAAATTATCCCAGTACGTAGCGTATGTACTAAAAGACAATGGCGTTAGTACATTCATTGCTTCTTGTGAGGTTTATTTAGTTTTTTACCATAGTTAGTAACTAGGTGTGATATAATAAATATATGTTCAGTTAAAATATGGACTAAGTTGTTTGCAGTTTTTAAGTTTTGCAAGTTATTAATTAACCTAAAACAATTACAATTTGATTACAATTATTTCCCAAACTAGACACTTATAGGTATAATGTTTCTCCACTTATAGAGTAGTGTATGTTGTTTGTATAGGCCTGGGGTTCTCAAAGTGTGCGTCGTAACAGCACAACGCGCTTCAGTTTTTTTTCTTCGGAAAGTTATTTTCCTGAGAAGAAAACAGGAACACAAGTTAATCTAAATATTTATTATTATTTGTGTGACTGAGTAATTAGGCTCATTCTACTCGTATTTTTACAAGAGCTCCATAATCCTTACTAATAATATAAGCGCGAAAGTGAATTTGTTTGTTTGTTACGCTTAACTACTCAACCGATCGCCATGAAATTTTGCATATACATTCTTAAGAGTACAGAAAAGGACATAAAATCAGAAAAAATATATTGTTTCTGAAGGGTATAGAGAATGCTTTATGTAGAGATAAACCTGTTATTATAATTAACTTGTTTTATTTGTTATATTTTAATACAACCACTTTATATTTTCAGACGCCATAGTCACCTGTTTTTATTATTTTTTACATCATGTGCAAACTCATCTACCACAGACTAAAAAAGCTTATAAGTGCTGTGCCACACTTTTGTTAACTCCCCCCCTTCTTTTTTTTTTTTTTTTTTTTTTTTTTTTTTTTTCTCTCCCCCTTTTATTTTATATGATTATTGAACCCCCTACCCTCGGGCCCGCCTCAACCCCCCCGATTCCCCCACCTTTTGCGACTTTTTCACTTCCCAACAAACGTCAAAAAAGCCCTCCCCCATCTAAGTTTCCCCCCCCATTTATCCTTTCCCAAACCTCTAACCCAGTTCTAGGATTCAACCTACGTCCACCGACACGGTGTCCTACCACACTATCAATAAGCCATCGTCGGTTCAAAAATGGATGGGTAAAAACAACATTAACGCGGGTGAAACGGCGAACAAAAGCTGATAAATACTAATCCAGGACGTACTTACGTAATTAGTCTTTGGTTTAGATAAATATAACTTCAAACCGTCATATTATTTATGGTATGGATAATAATAGCAATATAAGACTAAGGAAATGGTAAAGCTCGGAATTGATTCTCAAGTCTGTTAATAAATTCTGACTATAGTTGGGAACCTGTGCTATCGATGAGGAAGGAAAGTATTCTACACAACGCTAACGAAACGATTTACCTACAAACAAAATAATTATACAAATACGTAAACGACTCCAAAATGGGTAAACACGTCTATATGTAAATAGGTAGTGTGGAAACGGTTACGAAGTTCTCCCTCCTCTATTTCACAGCCGATTTTCTTCGTTGTTTTTTTGTTTGATAGCTATTAACTAGCTTTAGTGTTATCAAAATGAGCCATCACGGGACGCCTGGCAGATGTGAAATATCGAAATAGTTTTGTATAAGTTATATGCATAAAAGAACAGATTACGAGAAGAATCAGCTATGGCACAATGAAAAGATAAAGCATTACAATTTTTTTCCAGAAAATAATGACTGTTTAATTATTTTATTACATAAATATTCATTTTTATTAAATACAAAAATTCGACCAGGCGCAGGCGCGGTATATTTGGCGGCATTAATCAAAGTGTGTTAGGTCGTCGGCGTGTGCCGCGTAACACCAGTAGAACGAGTGGCCAACAAAACAGTTTGAATCTTATGTTTATATAAATAGGGTTGCAAATATTTTTGAGTATTTCGTTATAAAATAGGTGCAAAGTTCATGTTTTGCGTCGCCACGTCAACAATCAGGTTTACCCTCCGCCTATAGATGTTTCACATCAAAAAACTGGATTTTTTATGGCCGGGATTCAACCACTGCACCAGCACTCGTATAAATAAATCTACAATATTGGTGACTAATAAACAGTAACTCCAATTAATATCGAACAAAATATAATTTCATGTTTTGTTAATGAGGTATATCGTATAGGAGACAACATTTACCTCAAAACTAAATAATAATGAACGTAACCATAAATTATATATAAATAGTATAAAACAAAGTCCCCTACCGCGTCTGTCTGTCTGTCTGTTCGCGATAAACTCAAAAACTACCGAACGGATTTTCATGCGGTTTTCACTGGTGGATAGCGAGATTGGTGAGGAACGTTTTAGTATATAATTTGTCAAGGATTTTTTCATATTCAGGGCGGGACAACGTCTGCCGGGCCCGCTAGTATATAAATAATTTTCTCGTTGTCCTGTTTGTAGATTTCTAACGAACGAAGAATAAACTCAAACGATCAGCAAAATACCTGTAGCTTATTATTGTTATTGGCTGTAAATCTAATTTAGTTCAAACCTTGAGTCTAAAATGTATAAATAATGGAATTGCAATGTTTAATTTTGATAGGTAATATATATCTTAATATATATATTTCTTGTGTGCGTGTGTATGTGACTAACTCCTCCAACGACACCATTTTATGAAATTTTGTGTGCGTGTTCGAGTGGATCCGAGAAGGAACACAATTGGCCCGGAGCGCTCACAATTTTTTTTCAAGCAGGACAACGCCCCTCCCAGTATGTATATATATTAAGGTGTTTGCAAGATAGCGGATATTAAGGTTTGGTTTGCAGAACGGCAATATAAATTTGGAAAACATAGCCAAGACGGCCTTAGTGGTTTATTGACAATTCAGGTATGTCATAAATTGCGAGCAGTGAAGGTGAATATCGACATACATTGGTAAGTGTTCTTTGAACATAAAGGACCGCAAACCCTAACCACTTTAACTTAACTCATACTCGCATTTATAATATTAGTTAGCATGTTTACAATAAATGGTTATAATTTATAAATAAAAAATATTGTTACGACTATAACATTCTTTGTGAGCGCAACACAATCTGTATACGTATTCGTTCTGAGCACCTGAAAAATTATTTTATTATTTCGAACATCGGTGACAATCAAACAGTATAGTCAATACTGTGATACATTTGTCGCTCAGTCTATAAAAAAAGCGGCGTCTTTGTCAGTACATTATCAAGCAAACCCTAACCACTTTCCTGGTCTCCTCGCAATGCAACACAAAAATGTATGGCATCAGCACATATGAAGTTTTTCTAACGTTTTACGGGACTATTTTACTAATTATTGTAAAGTGGGATTACATCTGGCATTACTTAATCTTACGATTACGATCTCATGATACTTAACATTACCTGAGTGATCTGTTCAACTTCAATACTATTAAGGCTTTTTTCTCAAAGAATGTACAAAAATTGTATATTAGTAAGGATTGTGAATTAGTACTAATAGAGACCTATAAATAAAGTCTTGGACTCATCAATAGTATGAAAAAAAATGACTGATTTCAATTTTTTTTTAACGATAACAAAAAAATGAAGTATATAGTTCAACAAACAGAGGAGGAAAAGATACTTAAGTATCTTTTCCTCCTCTGTTTGTTGAACTATATACTTCATATAAGTTCAAGCACAGGGTCAAGCAGATTTTACTGTTGAAAGGTTATTATTATTGTTACTTGAAAGATAGTTTTGTCTTGAAATGATTCCCTCTCATCCGATACTAAAAATTTATGACAGAAAATAAAACCGACTTCAAAAATATCCGATCTAAAAAATGCACCAGAACCTCTTTGGGCATAATTAGGTCTATACCTAAATATGGATCACTATATATCTACCAATGATTTTAATAACTATACCAGTTGACTGTTTAGACACTTGCAGTATTCTAAGATATAAAACTTCATGGTCACATTTAACATACAAAATAATAATATTAAAACAAATACTAATAAACAACCAAGAAAACCTAAGTTAAAATTTGTTCTAAGACTTTCAAAAGTATAATATAGCCCAAGTGCAATGACCGGTGGCACAAGCTAATATGGGCGACATGGATTTAATAACTGTCGATAGTCAAACGAGCAATACACTCTTTAGTTTTGTTTCTGACATCCCCATGTTCCCTTTTAAATGAAAGTGAAATTACCCGACGGTCATTGACACTGTGCTTTAACGAGTAGAGGATTGTGTATAATTTTTGTATTTTTCTATATAATGAGATCAAATATTAAGCACCTATTTTTTTTAATTGATTTAGAACGAGAATCGAGTGCAGAGTGTCCTCCAGGTCTCAGGTGTATTTTCGGAATCGAAGGTCCAATGATAATGAAATTAAAATGGGATCTTCTAGCCCATTTGTAATATGCTTTATAATTCCAATAAAGAATGATCAAAATCCATATATAAATGACAAAGTTCAGAAGCGACAAACATAAAGACACATCCAACCAAATCATTCTGCTTTTTGATGTTGGTTAAAAATAACAAGTGACAGTGAACAATATGTACTTGTATTGTAGAGTTGATGATAGGACATTACGATTATATTAGACGAGACTGCAATCACTATACATAAAGTGTGTTCCTCCGCTGCACTGTGGCAAGGCTAGTGATATCGCGTTCCAGAATCAACCGATATATAACAAGTAATTATGCTGTGTGGTATGTCTTTAAACTCGACTACCAAGCACAAGGTGATAAATCTGTCAGAGTGAATTTTAGTTTGTCGCGTTTCGGGGTCAGTAGGTATAAATCTAACAGCCTAGTGTCATGCAAACTAGCATAACAATGAGTATTACTGATAGATTCTAGATTACTATTTGTTATTTGTAATTGTCGAGACAAGCTATGTATAAAAAATGGATACTTACGTATTAACGCCACCGCACTGCACTCGCCGACCGCTACCGGGGCCGGATCATGCTGTTTTTCTTTCGCAAAACTTTTTTTTTTTAACGTGGAGAACCCTCTTCACAGACATTACCAGGTCCCCGGGGAGGTCCTGAACTGAGTCGATCTTTAATCGACTAAAAAACTCCACGATAACCTACGGCGCACTATGGGAGTGCCTCGGGGTAGCGTAAGCAAGCTCCGAGACGCCCCCGGCGGCAGGCGTTTCCCACGCCGCACCCGCTGAGGCAGCCCGGTTACAAGACTGCCTCCCAGCCCGCCGAACACGTGCAATGGGAAGTCAGGACCCCCGCCCCTTCCCCCCTGGGTTCGGCACGTTTGATTTTTCATCGAGGTTTACTCCTCATCCGCCTCAACCTTCCTGAAGGACCTTCCAGCTTAAATTAGCCTACACTACCCCCCTCCCCCCCCCCCTAAATCGCAAATCTTACCTATCATAACTAAACCGTGACATACGATATCAATCGCATTGCCCCGAACGAATTAAGTATTAACGTCACCTCAACTGAAGTTGGTCAATTACAGATAATATACACCTGGGCCGTGTGATTGATATCTTGCCGTGTATATTAATAGGTGGCCTATTTTTTTCTCAATTTTCCCCTTTCGGTTTGGTTAGGTTCGGCAGCGGCAGCGGTCGGAGAGCGCACTGCGGTGGCGTTAATACGTAAGTATCAAAAAAGTTTCAAAAATAGTACGATATTTCGTACCACCTAACCAAACTGAGACGGTGAAAAATTCGAGTTTAAAAATCATTTTTTGAAATAACGGACACTTTAATAGACATAGTAAAGGCCAATCAATTAGATAAATTTATAATGTATAAGAATTTAAAGGAATATTTACAGGAATAAAAATTTACAATTCCTTCTAGTGCCTACCCATGCTACTAGACAATTCCATAAACCGGATGTGTTTGTAATTACTCCGATTAGAACTATATATTTGAGTCTACGTCACTCAGATTATATTGTAAACTTATTAATCTGAGGACAATTATAATGCTTTAGACTTGAAACGACGTACGAGTATAAATTAAATTGTAACTCCTACTTACTTGCACACACCGTAAGACAGATAAAGCAAAGTAAGGTATTCTGTGATAAATATAATGATTTTTTGGAAAATTTAAAAATAGAAGTGTTACCAGCTTTTTTGTGCCTTCTTACCTAACAATAGACTGTACTATGTGTCTAGGCGTGTCTGCGTTACGTTCCTCTTTTAAAGAAATTCATCTAAATTCATTATTGCATTAAACTTATCTATGCTGCTGCTATATTTATGTACCTAGTGGCTACATAGTGTACGTACGATAGGAGTCGCTACATAATAGATGTTTGTAGGTACACTTCAACATACAGGTATAGTAATAATGTGTATTATTACTAGCTATTGCTCTCGGCTTCGCTCGTCTTAATTAACCTATCTCACGGCATTAGAACTTTTTTCCTGATAAAAGATATTCTATGTCTCTTTCCATACTTCGTGCAACATGTAGACAACATTTCACGATTGGTTGAGCCGTTATGACGTGAAAGCGTAACAAACAAACAAACTCACATTCGCATTTATAATATTCGTTAGGATTTTCACTTCTGATAAAGTTAACCTATATTTATTGTTAAATGAAACTTATGCTGTTGTTTCATTTATGTACCTACTAGCTACATAGCGTACGTACGATAGAAGTCGACTTATAGTAAATGTTTGTATAGTTCAATTAATAGGGACAGTAATTATGTGTATTATTACTAGCTTTTGCTCGCGGCTTCACTCGCCTTAAAATAGACTTGACTTATCCCTCTACAATAGTAAAGATATCGTGTAACCTATTCTGTACTCCTCACAACGTGTAGACAAAATTTTATGATGATCGGTTAAGTAAAGCGTGAAAGCGTACCAAACAAAGAAACTCATACTCGCATTTATAATATTAGTTAGCATGTTTACAATAAATGGTTATAATTTATAAATAAAAAATATTATTACGACTATAACATTCTTTGTGAGCGCAACACAATCTGTATACGTATTCGTTCTGAGCACCTGAAAAATTATTTCATTATTTCGAACATCGGTGACAATCAAACAGTATAGTCAATCCTGTGATACATTTGTCGCTCAGTCTATCAAAAAAGCGGCGTCTTTGTCAGTACATTATCAAATAAACAATCACAATCGCCCACCGACCTCTTGTAAATCAAAATATCGCATAACATAAATAGTGACTATACTGGATCTACTGTGTTAGTTTTAAACTTTGCTAAATAAACTATTATACTCTTTGAGACATGAATACATTTGTTTGTATGTAAATTTATTACTTTAAATTGTTTATTGCTAGACGGAAAGGATCATGATTGTGATACCGACACTAGAGCACGTGTATCGATATCGGTATTGAAACCAAATACTCACTAATGTTTCAATTTAACTTAGCTGTAAGACTGCAAGAGTCTTGCAGGCCCAGTCTTGTCTTGCGCAAGTCTTGCAGGGGTCAGTCTTGGTATTGGGCTTGCAAAAACGCAAGAACAAGACCAAGACTGCAAGACTGCAAGAAATTTTGGGCAACACTAGTAGTTAGTATAGATAAAGTATAGAATTACTATATGGCAATTCCAATACAGAATTAAAAAGATAAAATTTTAGTACACCTGTGCGAAACTAGGACGGGCAGTTAGTATAGATTAATTCTAAAAGAAATTAATTACATGGTAATGCTAGTACGAAATTAAAATCACAAGACTAAGGTTGCTTGATACATTTATTAATATTATGACTTAGCAATCGATCATCACATATTTATCCATGAGATGGAAAAAAGAATTATAGAGACGGTTTAAAAAATGCTTCCCTGTTTCATACATATGCTATTATACCTACACATTATCGCATTAACCATGTCAACATTATAAATATTTTGAATTAGAGAATAAAAGGAAAACCACAAATTATTTCATTTATTATGTTCTATTTCCAATGACTATAACAGAGTTGTTATTGAGAACAACATGATAAACTTTATCTCGGGCTTGCTCAACTAGGACTTTCCGCTTTAGAGTGGATGGTGAAATATCCCAGCCCCACCCGATACGTTCAGGTGTACCCCAGAGCTCCATCCTCACGCCCTCGCTTTTCAATCTGTTCATCAGTGACCTACCTCGGTCTAAAGGGGTCGAGGTTGCTCGCGCTCCCCCGCGACACTCCCATAGTGCAGCGTACGGTTTGCCGTGGAGTTTTAGTCGGTTAAAGTCGCCGTAAGGCACCGGCAGCTGCGTCCCAGCACGCAGTTGGCGGTCGACTCAGCTCAGGCCCTCCCCCGGGGGCCTGACAGTCCATGATGGATTTTCTCTCCACGTTAAAAAAAAAAAAGGTTGTTATGCTGACGATACAGTTATCTACGCTTCCGGCTGGTGGTGGGACTTTCTTAGGAAGCGCATCGAAAAGGCAGTTTTCACACTCGGTGAATGGTTTCGTCGATGGCGCATAGAAGTTAATTCTGATAAGAGCGCCGCGATACTCTTCGATCCAAAGCGACGCGCTAATAACCTTCAGCCCATCAGGCTATACGAAACCGATATACCTTGGGCCGGCGAGGTCAAATATCCCCGTGTTACATTAGATAAACATTTAAAATTCGAGTCACATATAGATAGAGTGCGAAACAAAGCCGCTATGATCTTGGGTCGCCTCCATCCTTTGCTTTGTTATAAGAGTAAGAATGTCTCTCAGACACAAGCTCACTTTGTGTAAGACATGTATCCGTTCTATTATGACATATAGTTGTCCCGTTTTTGCGCATATGTCGAAAGATAATTTTCATAAGTTGCAGGTTCTACAAAACCGCGTTTTACGTAAAGTGACCGGTGCCCCGTGGTACGTCCGGAGAGTCGATCTCCATAGGGACCTAGAGATGCCTTCTATCTGGGCGTACGTAAAAACACTTACGATTAGTTATTTTGAAAAAGCCGTGAATCATCCCAGTCCGTTAGTGGTATCCGCCGCAAAATACGAACCCGTACCGAACGCTGCACATCATAAAAGACGTCCGCGACATATTTTTACCGACCCTCCCGATGAAATAACGGCAGTGAACGATCAGTACCAGCCTGTCTCTCCAAACAGAGCGTGCTCACGTCCACGCCCGCGTAACCACAGATCACGCCGCCGTGGTCTGGGGGTTAATTTCGCTCCTGCACACCAGATTAGGCCCCCCTCGGCAGCGGCTCAAGCCTAGGTCCGTTCCCTCGGCGTGGAGCACTTGAGTGCGCTGCTCGCGCGATGCAGTGACACAAAATCTTACATCACTGCGACAACATTACAAATATCACTTCCACACACGTGCACGCATACACGCTTACACATGCAAGTGGAAGGGTTTTATTGTTTCCCTTATCAAACTGAAATAGTTTAGAAAATTATCCGATACGAAATATATATAAGAGTTGTTGAGATATTAGATAGTATTTTGAACATTTGTGACTTTATTACTAGGTGTCATGG
Source organism: Antheraea yamamai (assembly GCA_036509395.1). Classification (NCBI taxonomy): domain Eukaryota; kingdom Metazoa; phylum Arthropoda; class Insecta; order Lepidoptera; family Saturniidae; genus Antheraea; species Antheraea yamamai. Next base: position 16,383,276 of record AP028440.1, on the reverse strand, counting down.
TTGTAATTAGGTTGAACTCAAAACTGTATTGAAACTTTTTTTTCTCCCTTTCTTAGTAAACAAATAGCAAACAACATATAACAAACAAATAGTAAACAAATACATAAGTATATATTTACGCGGACAGCAGTTAGCTTCGATTTTGTACGTGACCCTTTAGCTAGTTATTGTTGATCGAAGCATTTTTCACTCTTTTCTAGAAAAATGATTTTTCTCGAAATTACTTTTTTATTATTTTTGGTTTTTACCGAATAAAAATGAACTCCAAGGCAAATACCACTCAAAGTGAAACAGGAATATTTTCCTTCTGTATCTTTTATCCATTGAAAAAAAACCTTTCGGTCTTATTTTCAAAATACCACTCTCTGAAACTTTCGAGAATTTACAAAGAACCTCTGAATTTGAAAAATTGAGATGATAAAATATTGAATGTTGTAATCTTATTTTCATGAATTTTTCGCTGTGGTCGCGCGAACTCGAATATCTATGATTTGAAAACAGAATGAAAATGAAATGTTCGCTGTGATATATTTTCTACCACTCCTCTACTCTTTGGCAGTTGGTCCCCGTAAACCTTATATCATTTATTTATAGTTTTAGGTATACGAGGTATACAAGATGTAAGTAATTTTTAGATAGGATTTGTATCACAGACTATTAGATGTACATGTTAATTTTTATTTGTCTTCGGTACATGCCATGTATGTAATTCATACTCGTAATTTTGGAAGGGATTTGATTTTAATTTCAATTTTATATTTTCATAAATTAACAAAAATGACTGGTAAAACTATTAACAATTATTTTAAAAATCCAATTAAGTACGTAATTATATTTACCAGTTCTGAAATCATAAAATAAAGTTTGTTTTTAGACTGGCAATGGAATGCTCATAGTTGCCGTTTTAGCGACTTTGTCGCTGGATCTAGCGGATTTTGGACATGTTTAACGACTTTTTTTTCAATCTAGCGACTTAAAAAATTTAGCGGATTCTAGCGACTATCTGAATATTGAAAATATATAGATATTTTGGTACTAATTTAAGTGTAATTACTGGTAAGCACATGAAGTGCTATTGTTATTTTTGGAATCCCCCTACCAAAATGACGTTCGATATCGGGGTTTAATCGAATGGGTGCCTATCTCTCTATTAAATGATATATCAGATATCGTTTTGTCTTTCACTTTCATTTCACTACCACCGCCAAGAGAAATAAAAAATCAATTACTATGTTACGTTTTCATGAAACAAACCTGTCTTTCTTAGTTTCTTTATTAAATTATAGACATTGATATCAGAATCTATTTGTGGGAATGAAAATCCCTTTAAAAAAGAATACTTATGCTCAAAAGTAAAATAAAAAATATAAACAAGAATGGAAACATCAAGAAGAGTATAATGTTGTTAAAACTCGTTATAACTGATCCCACTAAAGTTTTTTGCTCGTTTTATCACAGTGAAATACTGGCAATATTGTATTTTCAGCATATTTTTTACCACGAAATATTTAGAGACTTCTGGTGGTTTTTAATCATGTATTTTTCAAAATCTAGCGACTTTTGAATTGACGTCTGGAGACTTTTTTATTTCTTAAACGGCAACACTGGGAATGCTACCAACATAGTAAACTTTTGACGTTTAAATCGGCCATTTTGCAGTTTTTACGGTAACAGCTCTACACGTGTTCTGTAGGTTAATTTTACAAATTATAATAAAAGTCTTATAAATAAAGTGTACATTGTGTTCTATAAACAGTCTACACACATTTCAGGTTGCCAAGATGGCAGTTACAAAGAAGCCCGTCGCTAAGAAAGGCCAGTTACACCAGAAGACTGGTAAGAAAGGAGTAAAAGGTGGCAAAATCCGCGGCAAAGGTGCCAAGAGGAAGATTAACCTTAAATTTACTATTGACTGCACACATCCTGCTGAGGACAGCATCCTCGATGTTGGAAACTTTGAGAAATACTTGAAGGAGCGCGTCAAAGTTGAGGGCAAAACAAATAACCTGGGCAATCACGTTGTCATCGCTCGGGATAAGACGAAAGTTGCTATTAACGCAGGTCAGTAGAATAATTTTATTGAATATCTAATTACACATTCAATGAAATTCTACAAAATAACATTTATACAAACATTAAATGTGTTGTAGAAGGTATTGAAAAAAAAACATATATATCAATGGAAATAATTAATAGAGTTCTATGCAATAACTTATTTATAAGCATCAAACTATACTATTGAGCGATATATATACAGTTTTTCTAACCAGTAATCTCTCAATTGTTCAAGTTCTACAAAATAACATTTATAGAAACGTTAGACGTGTTCTAGATGTTATTGAAGAAAAAACATATCAAGGGAAATAAATAATAAGCTTCTATAAGCGTCATCCTAAATGATTGAGCGATATAAATACAGAGATTGGTATAGGTTTTTGTAACCAGTAATCTCATAAGTGTCTACATCCAATGTATTGTTACAGTCTTCTTCAATCATTTTGGTCGCTTTGAATAATAAGCCGTAAGTTTGGTATTACTCTTGATATATTCGAGAGTTTAATACAAAACAAAGTTACAATGTTAGTATAGGAATCTAAAATTGGCATTTACTTATCTGTAAGTTCTCTCGATGTTATAAATATGACAATACATTATTATACTTAAATTTGTGTTCAGAGCAGTCAATAAGTTTGGTGAGTACTAAATTCTGTTAAAATAAGGTTATTTATTTTGTTGTGCATATAAAAATATTGTTAAGTCCTTAGTTATATTTGTTGTGTACCTAAGTACCTAATAAAAATTGATCTATTGAAGTATAATTTTCAGTAAAAGTATTTATATATGTTACATATTGGAATATACAACATATATACATTTAATTTGTTTTTTTTTAACTGCTACGACTTTGTGTTTTCTTGTGCATGTGCACCAGACTTATTGCCCCAGTTTTTTTATGGCAAGAAAATACATGTCACTGAACATGTAGTACTTTTACAGTACACACACACTACTGTGTGTCATATTTTCTAAAACCTTTAATAAATTTAAATTGAATTGAATATCCTTATATTTTTTTTATGGAAATAGCAATCAAATGCCTTAAGTTTGGTTTACATTTTTTTATTCAATACATATGAAGTTGTTTTGTATGTTGTGCATACAGCACCAGACCCCCATTAGGTCCGTTCACTAGGTGTGGAGTCCTTGAGTATGCTGCTCGCGTGATATAATGACAAAATCTTACATCACTGCAACAACATTACATGTATCACCTCCACACACATGTATGCACACACACTTACACATGAAAGTGGAAGGGTTTTTTTTTCCCTTATCGAACTGAAATTGTTTAGAAAATTTTCCAACACAAAATATATTTAAAAGTTACTGAGGTATGTGTGCTTGGTATACATGTATGTTTCAATAACTCATATAAGTATGAGTATGTGAGTAAGATGAATATATAGGTTAGCTTAGAATCCTGAATGGCATGTATCAGGCAACAGCCTAAGTCAGTGTGCTCGTGAACCCTTGAGCTAGTGGCTGAAATAAAATCAGCTGAGTGCCTTAAGAGCTCGTCTTAGTAGTCCGGTGAAGCTGTTAAGACTTTGCCAGGTCAATAGCGTAGTCAGTTCAAGAAAAAGAAAAACCAGAACCCCATAATATATTGATTTATACAATATTCATTTAAATAACTGTATAAAACAAAACTTAACAAAGTTGTGTTTTTCTTTTATTCAAACTATCACAATTTAGTGTTAGACTTGCTATTTCTTTAAGTGATTATATCACATAAATTACTAAATCTAAAAGATGACCAGTCGCTAAAGGATGGTGCTAGAAATACTTATTGGTATATTATGGTCCAAAAACTTTCTGCAATGTTATAGATGTATTTGTACTGTTAGGCATGGCTTTTTGTGTGAGGGAATACAAATACAAAGATCAAAATACAATTTTCTGAATATTTCTTTAGTCTTATAATATAGAAATTACGTATTAAATTAGTATTTTTAATTCCAGACATTCCCTTCTCAAAGAGGTATCTCAAGTATCTGACCAAGCGTTACCTCAAGAAGAACAATCTTCGTGACTGGCTGAGAGTGGTGGCTTCCGCTCACGACTCATATGAGCTCCGCTACTTCAACATCAATGCTGACAGCGACAATGAAGACAATGAGGATTAAGCTGTTTACAAATAAAATAGTTTTACACTAAAATAATGTTTTTATTGTCCCATACCTTTATATACAGCAATTTGTGAACATATGTAATAAGCTTCTAATGGGCTGCTTATTAAACGATTTTTTTTTATATCATAGGAGGTATACCTTTATATACAGTAATTTGTGAACATATGTAATAATCTTCTAATGGGCTGCTTATTTAACGATTTTTTTTTATATCATAGGAGGCAAATGAACATGCGGGTCATCTGATGTTAAGTGATCACCGCCGTCCATAGACACTAGCAACACCAGGTATTCGCAAGTGCGTTGCCAGCCTGTGTCTGGGGGCGAGGGTGAGTAGCGGTGGGCTACCGGCGCTCTCACTGACCGAACGAAACGCAACAATGCAACCTTGTCACTTCACGTCGGTGTTTCTGTGGGTCGGGTGGTAGTGGCGAGCCGGCCTATTCATGCTGAATAGCTAGTAATAGCTTCAGTGTGACTACAACCAACCAACCAACATACACATTATTATATTGGCGAATTTATGTAAACTATTGCATATAGAAATAGTATTAAAACTGGTTATTGTTGAATAACCTCTTTTTTTTTTTTTTTTATCTTATTCTTTGGCCTTTGTGGGAAATTCCGCAATTCTGCCAGTGTCATGTACATAAAGCTTAATTTCTACGATAATGGATCAACAAAAGATCTGAAGTTGATTTAGACCACCACCGTATGACTAACATAGAACATAGGGACAATACACAATTGGGTTAGTAAGTACCTAAACATATGAGTTAGTAAATAAATATGTATATTTTATCATATAAGCATGTATAGCACAAGTAAGCATAATGTAACAAATAATTAGAGCTTAATTTTATTAATATAGATATATTTACACAGAACAGTAATAAAAGGAGTAAAGGAGAGGGAGAGTAGGAATTGCATACAGGTGGGACGGAATATCTCCTGGGGGAGTAAATTATATAGAGAAACGCGCCGATTTGGACAATTAAAAAAAATATGGTCTATATTTCCTTCATCTAGCCCACATTCACATAGCGAGTGATCCCGGACTCTAATTTTTGCAAGATGGACAGGTGTGCAGGCATGATTCAAACGCATACGGCACACGACCGATATCGTACGCTTGTCTACGTTCGGAAACAATGAAAACCAGGGTTTAGTGGGGATGGTAGGTTGTAAATTGCCATAGAATTTGGCTTTAAGCTTGTGTGATGTCTGCCACTCATCATTCCACGCTTTAAACAACTGGTGTTTCATGCTTACACAGAAATCCCCAGGAATGATTTGAAAATGTTCTAGGGAACCTATGTTGGCAGCTTGCTTTGCACATGAATCTGCAGTTTCATTGCCTGGAATGCCCGAGTGACCCGGAATCCAAGCCAAGACGACTTTTAAGTTTTGCTGTTGACACATATAAAGAGCTTCTTTGATTTTTAATATAATTGGGGATCTGTATTTAGATTTGAAGGGATTAGCCAGTACGGCTTGTAAGCAGCTTTTTGAATCAGTTAAAATAATGGACTTTTTGATATCATGGGATAATACAAATTTTATAGACTCTAAAATTGCAATGGATTCACCAGTAAACACTGTTAAAACGGGAGGGCATTTAAAACTTAGTATAATTTTAAAAAAGGGAATCCACACGGCGGATCCCATGTTGTTGTTTTGGGTCAGTTTGGATGCGTCGGAGTAGATTGCTAGCCAGTTCGGAAATTGTGAAGCAAGCTTGTGTTTTAAAATTTTATCGGCATTAACTATGTCATTCTGAATGCCCAGATCTAGGATTATATTGGGCTGATGACACAACGCTTCATAAGGGAGAGAGAAAATAAGTTTACATGGAAATTGCAGAATGGGAATAGTTAAACGGGAAATTTTGATATAACTGCGGAGAATACAAGGCAAATCGAATAAAGAGCTGTAACCCTCGTTTTCAACTATACAAGCCAAATGTCTTAGCTTCTGTAGGAGAGGATGTTGGGAATTTTGATAGAGTTTGAAAAGGAACTTGTCCGAGAGGAATTGCCTGCGTAAATAGAGAGGGGGATCCACGCATTCCACTTGCAGAGCATTGATGGGCGAGGATTTCATGGCCCCTAGAATAATGCGAAGGCAGGCGAAAAAGGGTGAGCTCCCCACCAAGCTCCAGATAACGACCGCAGGATATTAATGTTCTTCTCGCATTTACCAGACACATAATCCGCATGCAAAGACCCAGACATTTTAGCATCCAGCCAAACGCCTAGAAATTTAATGTTAGTTGTCTGAGGAATAACTTCTTCACCCACTTTGATTTTAACTAATGGGATATTTCTCCGCTTGGAGAACACAACCACTGCACACTTTGGAACTGACAAAGATAGACCATGATCTAGTAACCATGGTGAAAGATAGTGAAGGGCAGTGTTTAATCTGGAACAAGCATTGCTTGGGTCCGATACTGTAGTGTATAGAACCAGGTCGTCGGCGTATTGTAAAATGGAACAGTAAGGGTTCACAACTTGGTCTATATCATGTGTATAAAGACTGTACAGCAGCGGACTGAGTACAGAGCCTTGGGGAAGACCTTTCCACACAGTACGAGGAGAAGAAAAGAACCCTTGATATTTGATAATAACCTTTCTCTCCATCAAGATGTTGCATATAAAGAAAGCTAGCTTATCCGGGATCCTCAGCTGAATTAGCTTATTCCTGAGGACAGGAAGCATAACATTATCATATGCAGATGCGATGTCCAGGAAAACTCCAACCAAATACTCTTTTTTCCTAAATGCAACATGCACATCAGTTGTAAAGATCCCAAGACTATCAAGGGTGCTGCTGTCTCGTCTAAAAGCGAATTGAGACTTGGATATTAAATTGTTGTTCTCAGCAAACCATTCCAAACGGTACTTAATCATGCGCTCCACTATCTTAACTAGGGCAGATGAAAGGGCGATAGGCCTTCGACTGTTAGGGTCAGCTGGGTTTTGACCATGTTTGAGGATAGGGATAATGACATGGGTTTTCCAGGGATCAGGGATTTGTTGGGAGTTGTATATACTATTAATTACGCGAAGGAAGTACTGTTTATTTTTATTAGACGATTTTGATATAAAAGAATATGGAATTCCATCTAGACCAGGAGAAGAATCGGAGAGCCCATCTAGAGCCATTTCCAGTTCAATAAGAGAGAAGGAGTCATCCATCATCGTTGAACTGGTACATTGAACTGGGTTTACTGGGAGCATATCTGGAGATGGAACAGTGTCAGGGGATAGTTTATTGATAAAGTCGTCCTTCCACAAGCATTTGTCGTTATGGGAGACGTTATCATTATAAGAAGCACCACGGAACCGTTTGATTTTTCGCCACACTAAAGTAGAAGGAGTTTTAGGTGATAAAGATTCGCAGGATGTGTGCCACCCAAGTCTCTTTTTTAAACGTAATAATCTCTTTACTTTTGCAGAAACTTGTCGAAAACTAAGAAAATTTTCAGGGGTCATCGCATAGTTGAATCTCCGCTCTGCCTCTTTTCTTTCCTCAATAGCCACTGAACATTCAGAATCCCACCAAGGAGTAGGTATTTTGATTTTTGGTTGTGTAGACAAAGGAATATGATTATTTGCACTACTAGTAAGCGCTTCAATGTATTTAGAATAGGTAGGAAGTATATCATCGGGGCGGGGATCAGGAAGAGAGTCTATTATAATGTCAAGGTGATTAGAGTATGAACTCCAGTCAGCGCGGGATAATCTATATTTTGAGAGGGGAGAATAGCAAAAATTCGGATATACTCTACTGGGGATGGAAAGGATAATAGGGAAGTGATCACTACCGTAAGTGGAGTTCAAAGTAGACCATGCTATGAGGGACGAGATGGAATTAGAGCAGACCGACAGATCTACGGCACTATTGGGATTCTGGTTAGGCAAAACTCTACGAGTTGGAGAGCCATCATTTAAGACACAGAGGTTAGTCTCATCAAAAGTGTCTATAAGACACCATGCAAAAGAATCATTGTGACTCCCTCCCCAGGATCGGTGGTGGGCGTTAAAGTCCCCCATTAGAAGAATGGGTGATGGTACAGACGATAAAACATGAAGGATATCTGGAATTAAGGAGCCATTAGGGTGAGGGATGTACACTGATATAAATGATATGTCGAGGACTCTGACAGCCACAATATTGATACCAGGGGAGTGAGGAGGGATAGGGATTAGGGAAAAAGGGAGTGAGCGCTTTATAAAAAGAGCACAGCCAGCATACCCGTCAGTTTTGTCATCCCGGAAGCAAGAGTAACCTGAGACCGCAAAACGAGAGCCAGGCACGAACCATGTCTTCGAAATGGACACAACGGCAGGGTTGAATTTATCAATCAGGTGTACTAGTTCATGTTTCTTGGGGCGTAGACTCTGGCTATTCCATTGAAGGATTACGAGTGAATCCATATTGATGAACTAAAGAGGTTAAGGAGGCAAGTGAAGAGGTAACGTTGGACGGTAAGGAAGGATTGTTCTGGGTAAATAAGTCAATGAGAATCTGGAGAAGGAGCTTGACAAGAGTGTCAGTTTGTTCTGAAGTATGGGAGAGAGAAGAAGGATTTTGCAATGCACAACCATTAGGTAATGCAGGAGGCATAGTACCTACGATTGCCTGATGACCACTTTTATCATACGCCTTACCTAGTGGAGGCCTAGGGCGACGATTAGTAAAGATGGATTTAACATAGGAATGGGAAGTTTGGGTGGGACCAGAGTTAGAACTGTTAGCGGGAGTAGGATGGGTTTGAGGAGGAGTGGTGATGATAGGATGACGTCAGAAAAGGATCTAGGGACTAGAGGAAACTGTTGGGAAGCTTCCTCGTACGAGATTCCATTTAGAGCCATGGATTTCTTAATGTTGACTTGTCTATCATGTTCAGGGCAGCGCTGACTTGTAGACAAATGCTGACCAGAACAATACAAACATGTAGATTTTTCAACTGGAACCTCACATGAAATGCCCTCATGGGGTTGAGCACACTTGTGGCAACGAGGTTTTGATCGGCATTGAGATTTCACATGTCCATAACGACAGCAGGCCATACATTGAATGGTCGGAAATTGGTACGTGTCCACGGGGAGAGATGTATGAAAGGAAAATATTCTTTCTGGGAGTATTTGGCCTCTAAATGTAAGAACAACCGTTTGAGTCGGAACCCAATCAATCTTTCCATCAGTGACGACCTTTCTGCTCAATCGTCTAGCTTTCAGAACCAGACCACAGTGATTAGGTACCACAAGACTCTCGACAAACTCATCCATCGAAAAGTCTACTGGTACATTCCGAACAAGTCCCATTCTGGTAACGTTATATGACGGGATAGTAGCTACATACTTGTGTTCCGCCAAGATAGGGTTACTTAAGAAATTATTGGCGTCCACCACTGAGGAGAACTCTACGGCTATTTTATTTCTCCCAATACGTTTCACACCGTCTGGTGATATATTTTTTATGCTGTGTTTGAAAAGCAATTGACCAAATTTAATTGGCCGGATAGAAAGGCCAGCTGCAGGGTCTGGTTCAGAACGCGAAATTTGAATTATAAAGGGGCCTTTGTCAGAATCTGCATATGTATTAATACCTATGACAATACTAGGGTGTAAGTATATCCGCTGAATAGACGCAGAGCCCATATCTAAGTCAGTGATAGCTTTTTTGCCAGTGGGGGCTTCATTATGGGAATCCGAACGGCGCTTGCCAGTAATTCCTATTGCTGAGGAAGAGGCTGAAATGTCCGGGGGGACAGGGGGATCAGGGGGGGTCACCCTCCATAACGGAGAGTGTATTATATGAAGGGAGACAAGGAAAAAAACACAAACACTTACCACCACCACAAAACCAAAGAACAACACACTATAAACAAAAATCAACTTCGAAATCTATAATAATTTCTATAAAATGGTATAAGTTACAAATAAACACGCCCGACGCTGACAGACGTAGGCCACAGAATCTTGAATAACCTCATTGATTGCCATACTAAATGATAAAAATTTTAAGCATAGATTATTAAATGACATTGCTAACATCTTCAATTATGTAAAAAAAGTGAATTCTCTTAGGAAAACGTTGAAAGTGTTAGTTGGGTTTTCTTTTATTATGGTTAGTTTATATTTTAGAAGGCTTTATGAAAATGTAAACGGACATGCAATCTGCGTTAGGTGGTCAATGCCGAGATCATTCCTACTTAAGATTGAGCTGAAATGTGTCTGTCAGGATTTTTTCTTGTAACATTTTTGTTCGGAAGTGTTTACAATATACGTTCATAGTATTATCTCTGAGATAATTGTTAGTCGGGTAATTTATTATATGGAGGTGAATATTAAAATGTCAACATTTAACAAGCTCTTTATTATAACGTGACGCTTGAAGGTAATTAGCGACAAACTAGTGCAGTGGGTTCTACTTATATTTGCGTTTAATACGTATTATTGTGGTAGATTTCACGTATAGGTATTAGCACCTTTTCAAAGCTGAAATTGAATGTTTTTAGTGGATTGATACTGAAACATAAATTTATGAATTATTACAAAATTAGACATTTAGAATATAATTGTTCTAACAAGTACCCTACGGACACTAATTTACGTAAATAAAATGGTATTCAAACGATACTACACGCTTTCTATTTACCATAAATTACATTTTATTTCAAATATAAACAGAAACGTATTTTTCATTTGTGTTTGGATACGAATGACAATAATTAATATAATTATGATTTTTTTATATTTATCTGAAAAAAATATATATACAGGTCATACCTTTTTATTATGACCTATTCAAATATACTGCCGTGCAATTCATAAACGCATTAAAGAACACGTTAACGGTTTCGAGAAAAATACGGTCAAACTTGAAATTGTATTTGTGGTTACCTGCAATTTGTTATACAAACATTAGTAATTATATAGATTTATAAATATAAGTTATACTGCATTTTTCTCGAAACCCTTAACATGTTCTTTACTGCGTTTACGAATAGCGCGGCAGTATAGTTTACACATATCCGATTTCTGCTTGTAGGTGTTTGTAAGGGATTATCCAACCAAAAAATTAAATTACAGCATTTGGCTACCACAGAAAATATGTTATTATTCAAAATCATCTAAAAAATCGTGTATTAATAAGCGGGGAAATGAAAAATCGATAACATAAGTAGATTTTATTAAAGTTTCAGTAAATATGTACATAAATAATTACAAAAAAAATACAATTTAACACAATTGAGGGTTACGAATACAGTTCACAAAGGATAAAATGTTGAAGCTTATTAAACATACTTTTGTACTAATCTAAATATAAGATTCACCGCCGTGACTAAGTATTGTCTGAATGAGAAATTTACTACAGAAACGTATACACTATACGGTAACATAATCTTGCACTGGACACTTTCGTTGACATTTAGCTCTTAAACACTTTTATGACAGTTGACTTTGACATTTATAATGGTGTTGCAATCCTTTTTTTTTCAATTTAGTGTTGCTAGACGCTTTAATTTCCTATATTAAGACTAAACCAGTGCAAGTTGAACTAAGATCTATTATCTAGTATGAGTTGTTCACTTTCCCGCAGCAATCTCCTTCATTCTGTTGAGTGCAGAACCGGCCCTGAACCAGCTGATTTGTTGGTCGTTCATCGAGTGGTTGAGTTTGATGATTTCAGTGCTGCCATCTTTGTGCTTGATTTGACAATCCACTTGCTGAAATATTAGTATAATTATGTAGCATTTACTAGTACTCTGGTGAATTTATAAAAGCCTGTCAAGCAAATAGTGTAGTCAGTTCGAAAAAAAAAATTACAATTTCATACAATTCTGTTAATTAAATTAAAGTGTAATTTTATACAAGTACCACTTGCTAAAGAAGTTTCACACATTACATACCTCAATTTATGTTACAATAAATAATGAAAGTTGAAGGTCATAACTTTAAGTAGAAAAATATTTTCAAATTGGACTTCTATTTAAAGTGTGGTTATTTAAGTCGATATTCAACTCTTTGGTGGGATCTTGGAATATCATGTTGTGGATTATATATTTTATATATAATCTTGTGTTATTTAGCTTTATATTTTGTAATATTAATGGTAATTTACGTAATATACTTTGGTTATAGAGCACAAATGAAGTGGATGGAACTTGCCACAAAAACTCCCTGGAAAATTCTAACAAAACGGCCACCATTTTGTTAGTTTATTGAAATGAGATCGCAAGAAACTTATAATATCATTAGTAATAATTTGCTAGAAGATTAGTTAACAAAAAAAAAAATCAATATTTATATAATTTGAAAACTAATATTGACATATATTATAACCATTGATTGTAATATCTGTTATCAAATCAGATATTTTTATTTTCAATATATTTAATAAAAGAGGTCTAAACACTAAAAGTGTTAATTACATTATGATAAGTTTCAGAAATATCTTTAAATAATGGAGTTATTTTGAATGTATGCTTGTTTAAGTCGATATTTTTTTGATTTGAAAATTAATTTTGACATATAGTATGACCATAGATTTTATAAATATATATTATCAGCTTATTTTTTTAAATTAAATAGATTTAATAAAGTTTTCATACCTTGCCAGGTGCAAGATCCTTCAGACCAAGGAGCGAGATTTTGTCTGAGGGTTGGATCTTGTCATAGTCTGCTGAATTCGCGAAAGTTAACGGCAGCATACCCTGCTTCTTGAGATTGGTCTCATGGATTCTGAAAAGTCTTTACTATTTAGCACAAGCACTAAAACTATTTAATTAGTCATTTAACTATAATTACATTATTTTAATTTGTATTGATATAACTTGAGAGTGGAAGTCATCCTTGCGGACTTAGAAAAGTCCCTATCATTATGCTGTAGTTTTATCATGATATTTTCCTTTACTGGACGTTCTGGCCACAGAGTAACTTATGTAAATAGAGATGTCACTCGTTTATTCAAATCAGTGTACCTTGCGAAAAATTATTGAACTAATAACTGCGATCTATGCGTGTATAAATAGAACGGTACTGCGACGTTATTTTTAAATCATTTATAATGAATATACAATAGATTCCCACTAATCCGACACTTGAGTAGTCCGATACGTCCAATAAGCAGGTACCCTATCTATGCTCACGCTTGTCTTATCCCTCCCTACGGCATCAGTATAACCTACAAGAATTCTATACTATTTTCCATACAATCCAATAATACGAACATTCCAATAATCCGACACCCTCTGATTTTCAAAGTGCCGGATTAATGAGACTAAACTGTATTATGTTCATATATTTTAAAAAATTAACAGTACTAAATTATAAAAATAAAAGAACATGCATTTAAAAGAAAGAACAAGAATTATATATTTTTTTGTAATAATACTAGAGTGCAGTTGTGACCACGCTATTTTCACTTCTCAGAATCGGATTTGTATGGAAAAGGCTCGTCTATTTTTGGTTATCAATCCACTCTCTAGATGGCACTGTTATATATTTTTTTTGGCAAGTTTGATAACAAAAAATGGTGGATGACAATTAATTTTGACATTTCACATTGACAACTTTCAAATATTTGTTTTCATTCATGTTGTTTACGTATCTGTTACGAGAGTGTGCTCCCTTAAATTTTCTTGCCTCCCACTAACAATTTTATCTATCTCCCGATCTACTTATAAACATTGACTCCTGCATATACATACTTGGATTTAGATTTGCCTTACGATGAATATATTCATTATTACAAATAAAAATGATCAAAAACTTGTATACGATTTACGCAGTACCGCTGTATGCATACATACATAGCTATAAATGTACATTTATAACCAACAGATATTAGTTCGAAACTAATATTATAGAGGCGCTGATTGGAAAGAACGAGTGCGACCTCTATTTATATAATGTACTCTGTGGTTGTGACGTCCAGACGACAAAACAAAAATCAGAAATTATATAACAGCGCCATCTAGCTTACACGCTATAATGTTGTTAGACAACAAAAGAAAATACCTCAAATTACATAACAGCGCCATTTTTTTTACCCCGTCTCGATTATAGGGATGCGAACGATATATCGATGTTTTAAAACATCGATATATTGTTCATAAACATTGACGTTCATGACAGTCGTCGTCCAATGATTTTTATGAACAATCTTGCATCCCTACTCGATGAACGCATTGTCTGAACATGTTAAAAACAAAGATGATCGATGATATATATAGGGTGGGTTACCTGGCGAATGACTTGACGATGATGGCTCGTCCGCCGAGGTGCCTGGGTTCGAGGGCGGCGTGCTCGCGGGAGGAGCCCTCGCCGTAGTTCTCGTCTCCGACGACGCACCACCGCACTCCGGCCGCCTTGTACGCGCGCGCGGTCCCAGGCACCGGCCCGAACTCGCCAGTCACTTGGTTCCTCACTTTGTTCAGCTCGCCGTTCTCCGCGTTCGTCGCGCTGTTCAACAATTATTATTAAATGTATTTAAAACTATCAATCTTGGTGTGTCATGTAGTGACTTTTATATGTAACAAATTATATACCTAAACGTTCCCCATGAATCATTGTATCTATACGTGAAAACCGCAAGAAAGTCCGTTCAGTAGTTTTTGAGTTTATCGCGAACAGACGGTCAGACGTAGCAGAGGACTTTGTTTAATATGTAAGTAACATATAGTAGTAAAATAAAATAAAATAATATGTAGTGATCCATAATCTTCTTTTACGTGACTCTATATTTTTTATACTATCATCTTACGCATTATAGTTCTGTTTTTGTATACAAGTCAAACGAATGGAAAATAAATCTATGCTGATTCTGAGATGTCACAAAAACTCCCTGGAAAGTTCTAACAAGGGGCCACCATCTTGTCGAAGCATGAAAATGATCACAAAAAACTTACAATATTATTACCAAAGAAAAAAGCTGTCAAAATATAAGTAAAAAAAAAACAAATTATAATATAATGGAGTGATGATGGTTTAGTGGATGGTTCAGATCCTTGGAACTGAGTCAGGGTTTTCGATGAAAGAAAACATTGTGTTGAAACCATTGAATAGTGGTAGGGCTATTTCTGGGTCCGTCTGGATACTAAAATTGTCACCAAGCACCTGTTGGTGTGTTAAGGTATAAAAAGGTACCAAACAAACTCTGTTTCTGAATGTGATGTCCAATAGTCAAGTCATAATCAAACAAGCCTCTCGGCAGCTGAACATACATTTGCTGATCTTGATACAGGTCCTATTAAAATAAGTCACTATGACTTTATCACCATAATAGTTGCACCGCTCATGACCCATTTCGACACAATATTCGGTATCAGTTTCTGTCAGCTATCATATATTAATCTACACTAATATTGTGAAGAGGTAAAATTCGTGAGTTTGTGACGTTGTAGGGAGTAATCTCTGGATCTACTGAACCGATTTTGAAAACTCTTTTACCAATAGAAAGCCACGTTATTTGTGAGTGTCATAGGCTATATATTAACCCGTAAAAGGGAAAGACTTTTTTGTGGTAGTCAGATTTGCAAAGTAAAAGATCTGAGAAAAAGCGGTCGAACGAAAACGTTTCTTACGAACGCTGCCTTAACGATGAGAGATTTATGATTGAGTTCTAGAGAAAAGTTGTAGAGCATGATAATGCCTAAAAAAAAGTCAGCAGCAGCATATGTCTAACTTCAAGGTTTTTTTTTATCAGGGCAGGACAACGTGTGCCGTACCCGCTAGTTGTTTTATATATTTCAAACCATCTAATCCTTCGATAGTACCAAACTTTGTCTATCTTAACAATATGTAGTAACTTATAAAATGAGCACTTATTATAACAAACAAATACAACGCACACTTTAGAAATGACATTTTGAAAATTGCAATTTCTTTGCAATTGCAAATTGCAATTTGATCTAATTCCTATAAACTTATAAAATAACAGACTTAGATTAGACTTGTTCTTTAGCTAAACATAAACGGAAATCAGGGTATTATTTACCACTTAAAAAAAATTATATAGAATATTTATTTAAGTTTAAGATCGATATAATTTATAGAAGACTCACGTGATGAACATGTTGTTTGAGATATTATCGAGATGTCCTCTATATTTAAGCCAGGGTCCGGCAGCTGAGATGTGATCGGTTGTGCACTTGCCCTTCACTTTGATTAGTATGGTCATGTCGGTGAGGTCTTTGCCGTCCCACTTGTCGAAAGGTGAGAGCAGCTGAAGTCTGTCAGATTTCGGTGAGACGTCGACTTGCACTTCTACGAGATAAAACTTTATTTGTATAATACACCCATTTGTTTTACACATCGACTACCAGACTGCTGCAGACTAGCTAGTCTATATATATATAAATATAATTCTTCTATATGTGTGTAGGTGACTGAAGTCCTAGACGGTTGAGACTCCTAGACTCTGGGTGGTTTAAGTTCATAATTGGAGCTGGTATGTGACACTGCAGTCTGATTCGGGGATTTTATTTTTTTTAATTCAGGGCAAAACAACATCTGTTGAGCCTGCTAGTTTTACTATAAAGATAATATATATAATCTTTTTGTATGTGTGTATGTAACAGAATGATTAAAAGACTGGAACAATTTTGATGTAATTTTTTGTATGTGTTTGAGTAGCTTCCTGGATGTTTTAGATTCATAATTGGAACCAGTATCTGATGTTGTGATCCGATTAGAAGGATTTTTTGAAAGCAGCACAACATCTGCTGAGAATTCCAGTTTTTATGTATATTCTTCTGTCTGTGTGTTTGTGACTGATCTCCTAAACGACTGGACAGATTTTGATGAAATTTTTGTGTGTGGTAAGGCGGATTCAAGCATGGTTTAGATTTACAATTGGACCCGGTAGGTGGCGGTGTGGTTGACTTTTTATATCAAGGCTGAGCAACGTTTGCTGAGCCTGCTACTATATTATAAAATTGGTTAAAAATATATGACTATAATTTTCAGAGATATAATTGTGTGTTAATACTCACTGCTGCCATCTGCTGGGGGGTGTTCGTACGTGTCCTGGCCGGGGTCGAATCCTTTCGAGGGGAGTTCGTCTGCGAATGGGTCTGACAGTTTGAATTTCTTGCCATCTGTGCCTGTCAACTCGTCAGCCAACGGGTTAAAGTCGAGACGACCTATACAAAAAAATTGCATTGAAATTATCATGTATACATATTAGGGTGTGCCAAAAAAGTCAATACATTTTTTTTCGCTCTCAACCCATATTATCATAGGATACATCCAAACAAAAATTCCGTCTATAGCACCGCTGTTAATTTGAATTTTAAGAGGTCATTCCTTGCACTTTAAATTTTTCTATATAAATAACATACGACAATATTTTTTTTAACATTATTGTCGCCTGTAAACTGTGAAGAGATTTTATTTTGTTAAACTGAAAGTATAGGTCTCCTTGAGAATTAAATTTTCGACGAAAACTTTCATTCATGTGTGTGCGAGAGTGGGTTACGAGCAAGTGATCGATGATCTCCCACTTTTGATTTATACGTGTCCCAAAATTTAATGATAAGCGGGCAACAATAGGTTGACTTGATGTATATACATAAGGTGCATGCCTTTTCCGTCGATTTTAAAAATTAAATTTACATTATAATAACAATGATATTACACCGTTTAGTATCTCGTACCATGGTACTTTTGTCTGTCCTAAGCCATGTAAAAAAGTATGAAGGAAAAACCGATCATACCTCGTATCCTTATCTAAGATTATTAACCCCGGATCACACCCCCCGACGTTTCGCGAGCGTAGGTATCATATGTTTGAGTTCGTGAGCGTGAAAGTTACGCTGTTTCTATACTTTGAAAAGTCTTACAAGAAACGGTTCTCTTTGTTGTTTGTTAGTATTAGTTTTGATATTATTATTTTTCATGTCCTTCAATATTGCAAGTGTTCAACCCGTCACCCGGTATAAGTGTCAAAAAAAGAATTCAGACTACCCCCCCAACGATTTATGCCTGAAGAGCATTAACCCAGCGTACCTGCAATAGACAGGGCGGTGACGAGCTCCGGGCTGGTAACGAAGCAGTGGGTTGCGGGGTTCGCATCGTTCCTGCCGGTGAAGTTACGGTTGTATGACGTCACTATAGTGTTCTTCTCGCCCTTCTTAACGTCACGTCGGTCCCACTGACCGATGCAGGGACCGCAAGCGTTCGCCAACACCTACAAACCGAGTATCCTATAAATTTGCCTCCAAGTAATTCGGAACAACGACAAAAAAAAATGTCGAGGCAGTCATAAGGACTGTCGACAGAAGTGAAAACTCAAAACGATGGAATTTAAACTGTGTTCTCTTTTGACTTTTTAAATAAATTATAGCCTGAATTATTTCAATTTCATAATGTGTAAATTGAACCGCAATACAGTCGGTCACGCTCACTAGCAGGTCATGACGCGAAATTATAAATTTATCTCTAGCCAAAAAAACAAAAGTAAGCCCCAGGTCGAAACCGAGCTACCTCTTTTGTAGTCCGGTGAAGACGTTAAGACCTTGCTAGGACAAAAAAAAAATCTGTCGGCAGTCCTTATGACTGCCTCCATTTTTTTTTATTAAAAGAACAATGATGAATAGACTCACGGTGCCGCCGAAGTCCCTGAGGGTCTTCGCGATGCCGTCTCTCTCGATGGTGGCGCGGATCTGTTCAGAGCCGGGGGTCACGTTGAACGGGATCTTCGACTTCAGACCGTGGCTCAAAGCCTGTATAAATTAATTCATAAAAAATATATAAAAATGCAGTAGCTGGATTAGACTCTCATCTCTTCACTCAGCACTAGGTAAAGTAATATCATCTAAAGGTATGATTTCTTGTTTAGAATATTGTTTTTTATAGGAAAGGTTACATAAAAAATAATTTTAAAAAACAGGTATTGAGTATTACATAGTTTTGGCAACAATATGACTTTATTATTAAAACTCTTGTAGAAAATAAAGAAATGAACATGTATTTACATTATTTTTATTATAGAAATTCTCATATTTTTTATGAATGAAATACGGAAAGGCAATTGTAATTTTTCTATGATCAACAAGCTTGCGAAAACGCACACAATCAGGTATTTCAATAAAATTAAGGACTGGCATATAGACAGACACCTGGTAACAATATGCATTTAAAGGTCAAATTACTTAACCTAAAATTATCACGGATTTAATAAGAGGTTGTTAAAGTTTTAGGAAACTACGATTTTATAGGTACTCCGCGTTCAGCGATGAATGAAGTGGGGACAAGCGATGTGATGCGCATGCGTAGGAAAGGAGAATTAAACTGGTGATATAGTTTCTTTTTGCTCGTTATTTTCATCTGTACGCAATATATATTTGCTAAGGAAGTAAATACAGCAGACCAAGTCGCATGTATGAGCTAGACTATAGATATAATAAGAAAGTAAATCTAACGTGTCTGTATTTTTTAGATTTTTGTGAAGAAAATTGTTGCCGGTGTCTTGGGATAAGTAATAAAATACATTTCAGTCATTTTTAGAAATGTCTATCTGTCTGTTGGTCTGAACATGCATCACTGTTGAAGTACTGCGTTCAATAATACCGCATCAAGAAAATCATAAAGCATATCCTCGAGTAACATTTAGTCTTGGTTTCATAAAAATCGGCTCAATTTATCAAAAGTTATTGTAATTTTAATTACAACGCGACTTAAGTACTAGAGAAAAGTAAATGGACTTAATACATTCAAATGATTTTATAAGTCATTGTTTTTTTACAATAGGTTCCACGCAGACAGAGTCGCGGACATGGCTATTAGTAAATAAAACATACCTCTTTAACAATACTGGCACAACGGCCCATGTCTTCGTACGAGGAGTTGGTGCAGGAGCCGATGAGACCAACGCGGATGTCCATAGGCCAGTCGTTCTTCTTAGCTACTTCGCCCAATTTCGATATAGGACTCGCGAGATCCGGTGTGAACGGACCGTTCACATGAGGTTCGAGGGTCGATAGGTCGATCTCGATTAACTAAAGGCGAGACAAGTTATTTTCATATTAAAATCTGAGACGATAATATTTTTTTATCAAACACAATAAAACTCGTTCAGATAACAGTTGATAAGGAGACCACATTGTTAACAATGATGCATTTTTTAAAATAATAAGCTAGCTGACCCGGACACGTTTTGCTGTGGCTCATAATCAATCATGAAACTAAAGACAGAAGCATATTTATCAATTCTGTGTTGAGAAAAAGTTACCTCTTGTGGAATGTTTAGCAGATGTATAAGGGCAAAATTAATTTCTATTGAAAGAAATAAAAAGGAAGTAAAACAGTTTATTTAAGATTTATATAAGAAAAATATAAAAAAATAACGGTATGTATAGTTACCGATGTAGTACAAAGAATAGACAATAGATGGCGTTAAAACAAATATTAACAAGCGGCAGAAAGTATTAATAGAATTTACCTGATCATAAGGTGCCTTTGCGTCTGGCGTAAGAATGTGCTTGAAGGAATTAGCTGTGGACGCGATATTCGCGCGACCAGTAGATTTTAAATATGTCTCCATGCGAGAATTGTACGGGAACACCTGAATCAATAACATGTAACTCATTACTACATATTGTATTTATAAAATACACATCTTTTAAAATATACTCTGAAACACTGTTAAATGTGTACTTAATTTATTTTAAATTTATTATACTGTCCCTCTTTGTATTGTCAATAGTTACAATGGATATTTCAACACAGATAAAAAACAAGAGGTTTGTCTATGTATATGGGCTTATTACTAGTCAATCAAAAACTTAAGATAACAAAAGCTACCAATGTAATTAGTTATTCTCTAGTTAATTAAATTATAACCATCAGAACAACCACTATAATTAGATAAACAATACTCTACAAACTTAATATTCTCTGGTTAGTCAAATCCAACTATAGCTTTTAAACGAAAACGAAACACACTAGATATTGGATATCTCCTAGTTAGTTAAAACTAGCAAACCTAGCTATAATCTTCAGAAGAAACACTATAATTAGAAATACTCTAAAAAACATTTTTTCTTTCTCGAACTGACTATGCTATTGATGACCTGGCAAGGTCTTAACAGCTTCACCGGACTACATAAAAATCATATATTTCCTAGTTAGTCAAAAAACCTTCAGAGCAATCACTGTAATTACAAAAAGGAAAGACACAGAAAATCATATATTCTCTAATTAGTGTAATCCCAGCTATCCCATTCACAAGTGCTATAATTAAATAGATACTAACACTGGTGGTAGCACCGATCTCAGCACCCATGTTGCAGATGGTGGCCATTCCCGTGCAAGAGATGGAGTCGACACCGGGACCATGGTATTCGACGATTGCACCAGTGCCTCCCTTCACCGTGAGAATACCAGCTACCTTCAGAATAACGTCTTTTGGGCTGGTCCATCCTTTCATCTGACCTATAGAAAAAGTACGAATATTTCAATACAGTATTGCCAGTATGTTAATACGGTTAAAATGGTTAACATTAATGATATAAAGATTAAAATAAAATTTGTTGATCGAATACAAAAAAAAATATCAAGAGTAAAAGAGAAGATATCAGTTTTATTTAGCACCAATATTGGTGGCTTGAAGACTGTACAGTTATTGGCGTTTTAATTAAACACAATGGTTCAAAAATCGCAAAGTCAGATTTATATTTAAATTAGCTTATGCTCGCGACTTCGTGAGCGTGGAATAGTTGCTTTTGGTTAACGCTTAAAAAAACGATTATGAAACATTCTTCATTGGTACTCCGCTCCTATTGTTCTATATATAACCTTGCTCGATAAATGAGTTATCTAACAATGAAATAATTTTTCAAATCGGATCAGTAGTTCTTGAGATTAGCGCGTTCAACCAAACAAACAAGCTCTCCGGCTTTATAATATTAGTATAGATTACATACTAAATTTAGATATACATACATTATTTTAAAAATAAAGAACGCAAATTTGTTTGATAAAGTTTCAACAAAGGTCACCACGATGAACAATGTCAATATTGAATCTAGATAAATATAGACATCTGTTTACGCAGTACAGAGTTATGAATTATTTATTATAACTTGTTTTATGATATTATATAAGAGTTCTATGAATGCCAAATATAGGTTATGTGTGATGATGCGCTACGCGATATTAAATTTAATAGTGTTCTGTACCATTACTATGAAGGTAAAATTTACATGTTAATAGGAGGTGATCTATTCTAAATTTATAAAACGGTATGTTCTCATTGAACCACTGAAACACATTGGATACATTAATTTTATTCTTTATATTATCTTGTATCTATCAAAACAAAACACCTACAGAATCGCAGGTTATTAATAACATTATAAACATAACACAATAGATTGTCTCTCTCTCAAATGATGTCTTCCAATAATATTTTTTAATGATTATAATTTTTTTTTTTTTTTTTATATTATAGGAGGCAAGCGAACATATGTGTCACCTGATGTTAAATGATCACCACCGTCCATAGACACTTGCAACACCAGGGGAGTCGCAAGTGCGTGCCAACCTGTGTTTGGGGAAGGGGGAGTGGGAGGGGGGGGGGGGGGGGTGGTCTTCCCCCTCTCCTCCCACCCTCAAGTATGTTCTCCGGGTTCTATAAGGGTGGTGCTCCCCCCGACTGCCCATTCATGCCCAGAATAGCTCACGAGGCTCTACCACTAAATTCCAGTACATTAACCAAATAATATTACACAAAATAGGAGATATTCGTATGGCAAGATAATTGCAGGAGTTTAAAATAAGTGTTGCTGAAAACAAACACAATAATGTATTTAATTATTAGCATATAACTGAATTTGCACCCAAATTGAAGATTTTCAAACCGGTATTTGATCATGCCATAACCGGAAAATTTCGCATTATGATATCGTAAATTTAAATCATAGTCACAGGTAGCCGCGCCCCTTCAATCAGATAGTAATCATAACAAATGTGTAGGATTTTATTGACGTATCGAGATAAAAAAATAATTCACGCGATAAACTTAATCGAACATTACTTGTGCATTTTACATACTGTATAAACAAAACATTATTTCACACATGGATGTTTGTCCTGTAGGACTGCGATAAAACTGTTATACAGTCCTTATCTAATTTTTTGTTCGTTCCGAATATATATAAATATGCATTATATTGTATAACTTCGAGACAAAAAAGAATAAATAAATGCCAATTTTTAATTCCTATAATATTTTAACTTTCGTTTTCTATAAACTGTTGCCTACATTACGCGAAAGGCCGTCTATATTTTGAGCGGCCAGAAAGATTGACAAGGACTGTAGGTTGCTGTGCACATGCTTGTAAAAGTTTCTTTGATGCAAGCACTCGGTAAGAGTCAATTTATTTTATTATTATTTATTTTGAATATAACCTAGATAAAGTCGCGGGCATAAGTTTGCATTCAGTAAATATTTGTAATCGCATATCGAAAAAACCAAGTTGTTGTTTCGGTCTTTTGTTCGCTCTGTGACATTATTAGACGCAATCTATTACAATCTAAAGTCCATATATCATGTGTGAGCGTTGAGGACACAACTGCGTATTTAGATTCTCTTTTACATTGGTGTAATAATAATGTTTCATAATCACGTTGTTTCAAACGTGATATAAATATTCTTATATTATAAATAATCACAGAGGTTGATCGAATCTTATCGTCTTTGATTTATACATTTAGATATTTACGTATATACGCAATTAATAGATTAATTTCAAGCAAAAGTATAAGTAAGAAAATAAAGTCATAAGTTTCTGAACGATTTTTTGTCGCTTTGACATTGACCGTTCACTAAACTGAAAGAAGTTTGTCATAGCATAAACTAATCTTTTTTGAGTGCGTAATACTAAATCTGTGATCTTTTACAACATTCATTGAACTAATATACTGTAAATAGAAATTATAATCTATGCTCAATGTAACTAAAATATTGAACTGTGTAAATATCAATACTATTTTGATTTAAATTTTCTATATTAGTTACGTTAAAGTTAAAAATTATTTTGATGGTTATTCTTAGACGACAGATATATTATATATTATGGCGGACTTTTTTTTGTAAAAATATGCAATTCCATAGCACATCATTTTGATATAGCTCACAAGGTTCAGCCAGCGAAAGTTATGAAATATTTGATACTAATTTCTTACAATACATCGATATTTCTCATTTTGTAAATATTGATGTATAGTATAGCACATCAAGGACTTTCGGAAAAAAAAGAAAACGATATCAAAATCTATTACATAACTTATAGCTAAGCGCACACTTTACTATTTGTTTTATTATTATTGCTGACTAGCTTTTATTCGCGGCTTCTCTCGTGTGAATGTAAAGTATTTTTATTCTGAACGAAAGTAACCTTTCCCTTACAACGTTTATGCAAAATTTCATAATCATCCGTTGAGTAGTTTTTGGTGTAAAAGTGTAAGAAACAAACTCACATTCGCATTTATAATATTAGTAAGGATACAAATTATTCACATAAACTGTCATAAGAGTTCCTAGTAAAATTAAACAAAAACTACAACAATCATTTTTATACATATACTAACCTATGCCCGCGACTTCGTTCGCGTGGAACAGTTACTTTGGGCTAACATGCAGCGGAAGCTCTCAAGAGGAAAAAAACCCCGATTTTGAAATTTTCTTCATTGGTGCTCCGCTCCTATTGGTCTCAACGTGATGATATATAGCCCATAAACCTTCCTCGATAAATGAGGTCTATAGCACTGAAAGAATTTTTCAAATCGGACCATAGTTCTTGAGATTACCTCCTACAACGTCACAAACTCACAAACTTTACCTCTTTATAATGTTAGTATAGATAATTCGATTGAAAAAAGGCGTCACAAGATGTCAACAAGACAAGTTTATCGTTATCAAGGTCAGATACAAATTTTCCAATTATCTTTGGACTAAATGATTCATTATATAGTAAAAACATAATGATAACATTCCATAGTCTCGCCGGAATAAACAAGTTTACATACCTACGCGCCACGAATTGGCATGGACACATTAATACATGTATTCAGTTATGCCTTAAATAGAACTTGCAAATTTATATTAGACATGCGCCAGTTCATCTCAATCGACCTTTAGTATACCATTTAAATTTGCTGTATAAATAATATCTACACTTTATTCTCTTTAAAACATATTTACCGTTTTGGCTATTTATTTCATATTTAATCTTATCTTAATTTATTATATGGTTCTTTACTAAGATAACCATTGATATATAAAAACCCAAGATGCATAGTTTCGAATAAAAGTAACGCTCAAAACCGTCCCCAAAAACTCAACGATATACCTAAGTAGTTATAGTTATACCATAAACTTATGTTTTTGCAAATTCAACCTTATGCGAATTATTAAAAGATGTTTTTACAAAACAGTGTACAAAAAGTCCAAAGACGTGAGTGACGAGGACTATTTGAAATGAGGTCGGAATTCTCAATTATGCACTCTTTTTATGCGGACGGGTTTGAGACGTTGACTGTGCATCTTGGGTTTTTATATATCAATGAAGATAACACATTAACGCCTCGGCTGATTTTTTAAGATTCAGATCTCAAAATGGCGGAATACCTTTTTAAATATCTGACCACTTTTTAAAATTATAATTTTACATCACGGTGGTATGTTCGGAAAAGTTAAGATACCTATCGCTATAATTATTTTTATGTCAAACTATGAACAAACAATTTAATTATAATAATTTATCTTAGTTTTTGGTATTTTTAAGGTAAGGTGTTGTGATTTCAAGGTAGGGCAGGGCATTGATACGGCCGTGGTTCCGTGCAAACATAATAAAAGAACCAGAGTCACGAACCGCGCAGTCGTTGTTGTGGATAACAGTTATAATGTGAAATAAACGTAACATCACTAGTAGAGCTTTTAGAATTTTAGGTTTTATAACTAGATCTTCCTTATCTTTTAAAAACCCTAATAGTTTTATCTTGTTATTTAACAGTTTAGTTCGAAGTATCGTCGACTATGCATCTGTAGTTTGGTCATCCTGC
This sequence comes from Antheraea yamamai, assembly GCA_036509395.1. Taxonomy (NCBI): domain Eukaryota; kingdom Metazoa; phylum Arthropoda; class Insecta; order Lepidoptera; family Saturniidae; genus Antheraea; species Antheraea yamamai. The sequence continues at coordinate 16,357,001 of AP028440.1, read as the reverse complement.
TACACCATACATTCTAAATCAAAACGATAAATATCAGCTTTGATTTGATTTGCCAAAATGCAAAAAAATAATCATCGTATACTTAAAAAAACACGTTCAAGAGATGGTAAAGACGGCATGCCAAACGCGATCCTCCTACTTTCCATAGTCGGTCGATATATAAATCTCCGAAAATTGACATTGGTCAATTGGCGCTCCGCCATATAGAATATAACCGACCTATTTATACTCGCCGTACGTAGTAACCTTATTAACTGATGTTTCCATAAGAGAGTGACCGATACTTTATTAATTGTACCACAATTGAAGAGATGAGTGGTTGAAGGTGATTTATGTCGTACAATATTCATTTTACAGAAATGCGTTGTAAAATTTGTTTATATCTTGTGACTAGCTTTTGCCTGCGGCTCTGCTTGCGTTAAAGAAGATTTGAGCTGTCCCTTGAGTAATTTATCCGGTAGTTTCTGCATGAATATAACTAGTTTTTGCTCGCGACTTCGCTCGTGTTAATATAGTTTTGACTTATCCCTAGGTAGCGAGTATATTTTTTCGAGTGGAAGGGTACTCTATGTCCTTTCTTGTATCCTTAAAAACGTATATGCAAAATCTCGCGATGATCGGTTGTGTAAAGACGTGATAGCGCAACAAAGAAACAACAACAGTCACATTTGCATTTTTTTAATACTCTATAGGTATTAGCGTTTGATCACGATCTCATCATATTAATGTCGACTTGGTCCAAGATATTAAACACGCGGTACATACGTATTAACGCCACCGCGCTCGCCGACCGCTGCCGCGGCTGGCTGGCGCTGTCTTTATTTCGCAAATCTAACGAAACCGAACCGAGACGAAACTGTTTTGTTTCAACTTAAAAATCATCAAGTTGTTAATATACAAAATTACCGATTATGATTAGAAATTTATATAAACCTGTCTCAATGTCAGAGTATCCCTAAACAGTTTCGTCTGGGTTCGGTTAGACTTGCGAAAAAACACACCGAGAGGCGGCCGCGATAGCGGTCGGCGAGCACGGTGGCGTTAATACGTAAGTACCGACACGCTAAACCTAGAGGATGCTGACTCTCAAGTGTAACTGTCGGAACACACCAACAGGTGCTCGGTGGCAGTTTCTCAATTTGAGGGTGGTAGCCATCGGACGGCGGACTTAGAAAAAGATATACAAGCATGCGATGGTTCTATCAACAATCTGACTATGATGACTATCAACCATCGCTTCAACGCTTTTATAATATTAAGTAAGGATTATGTCACATAATCATTACATAGTATAAAACAAAGTCCCCTACCGCGTCTCTCTGTCTGTCTGTTCGCGATAAACTCAAAAACTACTGAACGGATTTTCTTGCGGTTTTCACCAGTAGATAGTGATTCATGAGGAAGGTTTTAGTATATAATTTGTCAAGGATTTTTTTATAGTCAGGGCGCGACAACGTCTGCCGGGCCCGCTAGTAATAAATAGTTTGGGTACTTTAGTTTCATTTCTAGCCTATTTTCGCTAACCTTGTAAGAACGTAAGTACAGAATATATATAGGACATGACACTTTAAGTCATAACAATTTTAAAAACTTATCCCTATCACCTCTACCCCTCATGTCTTCAATTTTACTCACTCGTGCTCGTAAAATAATTTAGTTCAATATTTACTGTAATTTCTTTAGAAAACAAATAGATAACGCTATTTTCATAAAGAGCAATATACCATAATAATATTTATCTTACAATCAACATGCTGTATAAGGAAGATTACTTTTTCTGCATTCTTAAATATGATGCAAATATTATGTCTGTTTAATTAAATCTTATAAACACTGAAATTTTTATGTTATCATTTATTAATTTCATTTGTAAGTAGAGATGTAAGGAATATATTTGGTGTATGTACTTATTAAAATGACCTATTATAATAGGTAATTTATGTATCTATCTATACTAATATTATAAATAGGTAAAGTTTGTGAGTTTGTAACGTTGTGACGTTGTAGAACTCAAAACTCATTAAATCTTATATACTTTAAAATACAATATCTCCCTACATAAACACCATAAAATTTCAAATCAATTTTTTTTTTTGAGACTCTCTTCACTCCCCAATATCGAGAGTCCGGCAGGGGCTAATCTTATATAAATACAGTGAAACAGGTAAACTTCTCTCTTTTCTCTTCATTCCTTTTTTATTTAATAGCTATAGATGAGCTTTAGTGTTATCAATATCAACATTTTGATTTAAAAAAAATCTTTATTTCGACGTTTGACCACTGACACCTCTTAAAATTACTGAGATTTCCACTTCTATCATAGACGACTTCAAAAAAAATTTAGACATATTCATTAATTAATATAAAACCAATTTTGTTTATTATATTACGCATTATAGAATAACCCAAAACAAAAAAAAAAAAAAAAGAAAGATTATGAATTTCAAATAAGGGTGGGAAATAAATTTTCCCGTATCTAAACAATTAATTTCTTCCCTTTCTAATATACTCAAGATTTAAAAATTTCATAATATCTATTTCACCTTTAATTAAATATGTAAGATTCTAATAATTTAATCTAGTATATGTGTTGGTAACTAATTATAAACACTTCTCTATAATACTTAATAATAATTTTTAATCTAATATTCTAATTTATATGTGTATATAAAATACAAGATACAGAATAAAACGTGTTAACGGGTATTAGTCAAATAATAGACAAGCCAATAGATACATGATTTAGAGATATGCTACTTGCTTATTATATATTTTATGCTGTGAATGCATTATAACGACGTGACTCGGGCGAGCGAGCGAGATGAGTGTATGATCCGCAGTGTCCAATAGAAGCAAGACTGCTTGCGCGTCATTTTTACGTATTGTAAAAATATATTAGTTTTACACGTCGGGTATAAAATGAAAACAACATAAATCGGTTACGAACTAACCAAGCAATGAAAACTGATTTCCTAATATTGCATTATATTAGTATCTCCTCATAACTCAGTGTGATTTCATGCGTATTAGCAAACATTATATTATTAATTTCAAATTTAAATACTTATTATTATGTGTTGTGTTTGAAATAATGGTAGTTATGTGATGTTTTAAATGTAAATATGTAAAAGAGAATGAAATATATTTTAATTTAAATAGCCCTTTTACAGATTTTTAAATCCTATAAATTTCGTATGAGAAATTATAAAAAAAAATGTTATTGATAACTCACGATGTCTGCGTTCATTATTATCATCATTACATAGTATAAAAGAAAGTCCCTTACCACGTCTGTCTGTCTGTCTGTCTGTTCGCGATAAACTCAAAAACTACTGAACGTATTTTCATACGGTTTTCACCAGTGGATAAAGTGATTCATGAGGAACGTTTTGGTATATAATTTGTCAAGGATTTTTTTTAATCAGGGCAATCAGGCCGGAACAACATGTGCTGGATACGCTAGTAATAATATATTTTACGTAGGGTTGAAAAATATGATAACGATAAGTACCACACCGCTTACCCCACTTCTCTACAGCAAGAAAACACAAATATCTGCACGTGTAATTATTAAAAAAAATAATAGTTTCTTTAAACCTTAATAACTTCCGACTCGATAAAGCTTTTGTGGTGATTCCCCTTTTTTTCAGATAAGGATCAAGTGTCTAAGAAATGAAATAACTACAGTATAAACTCGTAACGAATTTCAAGGGACGCATTTTTTTTTGTTATAAAGTCTCTTCGTTATACGGAGCGAAGAGAACAAATAAATGGTTTTGTGGTAAACCAACCAAATATAACTAATTTCTACGTTATAGAAAGTTTTTCGTTACAACAAACGACGTTCTAAAGAGTTTATACACTGTGAATTGATCCAAATCTATCAAAAACTTTTTGAGTGATAAACACATAAAGACAAACCTTTAATTGTGTTATTTATAAAGATCTTTGTGTAAAAACGACTTATATATTAGCGAATATAAAATAATAATAATATAACAAAAAAAAATAATAGTGAAAATAAACAATTCTTGTACACCCCCGGACCCCCTGTGACATTCTGCCACAGTAAAGGCCACTTCCTTCTTACCATAAGTACAATCTATTTTATGAACGACTCCTTATTAATTAAGATGCCTATATACTCACCAGTCAGTTTGACACCAATAACCTTGGGACACTTCAGCTCCCATGGTATATCTGCCATCACATCCACAGCGTCAGCACCACCAACACCTGCATTCAATATTGGTTAATGTATACATGTATTCACAAATTGCATATCAATTTGATAAGTTATTTTAAAAGTTTATTAAAAATGTCTCACCAATACAAAGTCCTCCGAGACCTCCACCGTTCGGAGTGTGGGAATCTGTACCGATCATCAGGAGGCCGGGGAAAGCGTAGTTCTCCAAAATAATTTGATGGATAATACCAGAACCGGGCTTCCAGAAACCGACGCCATATTTAGCACCAGCTGTCTCCAAAAACTTGTACACTTCTTTGTTGAGGTCCTGAAGAAAAATTTTATTATAGTTCCTAATAACAATAATAAGTAAGCCACATAAATATTATATATATACACATATATATTACTTTATACAGTGTAATCTCTTTATAACCAATTTCAAAGGACGGAGCATTTTTTTCGTTATAAAGAGTTTTCGTTCTATGGACGAAAGAGAACAAACAATTAGTTTTGTGGTAAACCAACCGAATTGAACTAATTTACTACCTATAGACAGTTTTTCGCTGTAAGGAAGGTTGGAATTCACACTGTATTTTTTTAATTACACCATCAAAAATGAAATCACATAAAAGCAGTATTTTAAGTTACCACTCTTTAAATTTATTATTACTGCTTAGCCCTCATAGAAAAGCGTAATTATATGTAACTTAGACAATACTCCTATAAAGTCCTCTGTTAATTAGTAAAAGTCTTGTCAAAATCAGTTCAGCCATTTTGGATATTACCAAGGCCAAAGAACAAACATTTCAATTTTATTTATACCTACAGATTACAACATCTATAAGTCCTTGAGCAACGTTGATGACTGACACTGACCTTAGCTCTGGCCAAGTCCTTTTCACCGCCAACCTGGGCTTCTATCAAATGGTCGCAATGAATGGTGGAGGGCACAGCTACACGGGGAAGTCCGGACGAGATAAACTGCAACATCGCCATCTGAGCAGTGGCATCCTGCATGGCCACTCTGTCCGGGCGAAGACGTAGGTAGCTTGTACCGCGCTCAATTTCCTTTTTTAAGTAAAATTATATTTAATAATACATGTATTACTTTAAATATCTACTTATTGATATAAAAGTGCATTTTATATTGGTATATAATATTAAACCAAAACCCTCAGGATAAAATATGTACACAATTGAAAATTATGTACTCATTTCTCGCCTCACTTGCTTCCTTGTAAAAACTACTTTCAATCATTTAGGTAAGGTTGAATTTGCTAAATCATAAGTTTATCGCATAACTATAACCATGTATATGTATATTGAGGAGTTTTTGCTGAGTGTTTTGAGCTTGAGCGCTACTTTTATTTGAGACTGTGCATTTTGGGTTTTTATATGTCAACGAAGTATAACACAAAATTTGTTCTTTTATTTTTACATACATTTTATGAATGTCAGTGAAAATTTTATTAAATATTCAATATAGATTTATTTTGTTATTTGCGAGATAAAAATACAATATGTGTTTAATCATGTTGGGTTGGCAAGGTATGACCATTAAAACACAAGTTAACGCATGACCAGTGAATAATATGTGACGTTAAAGAAGCATCAATTGAAACAATGACATCCAGTTATGGGATGTTTAAACACCTTAGTCATTAATATAGGTTTGAATGCTGTAATGAGCCAGATTTTTAAGGTAAAAATCTGCCATTAATTATTCATAGATGTGTTCCTGCATCTGTACTTGACAGCCACCCTCCTTTAAATGTACCATATTACCACCTTAGCCTGTTTTAAAAATGTCAGATAAGTTTAAGGTCAAACACCAAAAACTAGAATGCATTAAAAAAAATCTAACAGCTAACATTTCATACACATAGATTCACTTGTGACCTGTAAGCTATGAATCCATAAATCACAACAATAACATACAGTAGTGTTATTGACTTATATATTACTATGAACTTGATAATTGACACTATTAATATGTCTTAGTGATAATTTATCTTAAAAAAATAAAGTATATAATACATAGGATGATAAGATATCTCTATATGGGGGTGTGACTTATGTGAATTTTACTTTACTATGTCTGTGAGTATTGATTTTAAGCTTTTTAGGGTTCAGTCGATGAACATGGATTCTGTATAATACATGAATTAAAAAATGTCATATACTTAATTTAAAAAAAATGATAACAGAAGCGCTACAAAACCAGTGATCACGCTGAAAATACATATTGGCAGTGAAAATATGACTACTAATTTAGAAATAATAATAATAATTTGACTCTCACTAAAATACATAACTGAGCCACAATATATTTCTGTTTCTTTTGATGTATTATAGAACATATGTTACTTTCCTATCCTTATTGTCCTCGATAACTAAATTTATTATATAAAAACAATTATTAAACAAAAATTAATATATACAATAATATAAATTAAACTAAAATTAATTGTTGTATTGAATGCTACCCTAAACATATGGTTTATTGGTTAAAAAAAAATATATTATTATTATTTATCATTTAAATTGGTTAAAAAAATTACTTAATCCGATGGAAGTAAAGTATTGCAGAGACTGGCAAAAATAGTTACCAATTAAGATTCATCAACGGCCTCTTAATATAATACTGGAGTGAAATTTGACAGCCCTTAATAAGACTGTGTTATAGGTCTATCATACTCCTGATGTTCGCAATTTTGTACAGTATTAAGCAAAAATGTAGGACTCACCTGGCCTTTAGGATCATCAAGATGTGAGTAAAGAACCTTCTCTGCTAAAGTCATATCACGACCTAACCTTTTTTTTACAACTTCTAAGTTCTTTGTCAACTTCTCATATGGCAGAGGAGCCTTGTCGAACTTCGACATAGCCACCTAAAACATAAAACCATCCTTAAACTTCATAGAACATAGCAAAAACACAGATTTTCTTCATAATGTGGTTACATAACAAGTTTGTTTTAACTGTGAAAAAGTTAGAAAAAATATGTGTTCTTATGGTTTTTTGGTACCTGGGCTGCGGCAGCGGTAAGAGGAGACACGCTGAAACATCTTTGCTGTATTTCCAACAATACAGCCCTTGTCCTGCTACCCTGAAATGAAAATGATATTGAACCTTTACCTATAAATTCCGTTTAAATCCATGATATTGCACATTGTTATGTCTTAGAGAAGCCGAATCGCTCTTGATAAACTATAAATTAACCTCGGCTGACCTACCATCGTTTATTTTACGTGACCTGACCTTTTATTCAATGGAATTTATCACAATTTTACAAACGTTTACGACAGCGATAACAAGATAAATAAACATTGTTTTGATTATTCACGGCTTTTATTCTGTTAATAATTTTAAATAATATACGGTTTCATTTATGGGTAACGTGGATTTATCACGAACGTACCTGGCCATGCAAAACTCTTATACAGTGAGCCATGGTCGCTGGACTACAGAATTATAAATTGGATTAATGACAGGAAATTTAGATTTATATAAATATGCGCCACATGGGTTGGTTTAAATTTCCAGTTTTTTTATTATTCTGCTTTTACGCAGATCACTATTTCGGCTGCCGCAACTGCAAAACTGGTAGGTAAGTACCTACCTAGACTGTATAAATTTTGACATTACATTTAACGAGTTGCCACAATTGCCATTTACTAAAAAAATAGTAAAAGTTATAAATTAATAAAATTAAGGAGAAATAACATAATAAAGTCAATTAATATATTTTAAAATCACCAAATTTTTTTTATTGAATTTAGCCTTATATTTTTTTTTTAATTATGTACATGTTCTAAGGGTTATTAATATTAAAAACAAAAGAGTACTACAAAAAATAAATTTACACTAATATTTTAAAGCTTGAGGGTTTGTTTGTTTTGTTGAACGCGCTAATCTCAGGAACTACTGGTCCGATTTGAAAAATTCTTTCAAAGACAATAAGTGTAGTCTACTGATAAAAAGTATATAGTTATTTTATTATTTTTAAAATATTAGTTTATGTTTGGAACGATTCGAAAAGGGTTGACAGTTCGACAATTCACAGGCTTGTCGCTTGTATTTTAATACTTAGCAGTTTATATATAAAAATCGATGTTTGTACGTTTGTCCTCAATGCATTCTGAAACTACTGATCAGATTGTGATAATAAAGTAGTCGGGTATTCTGGGGACACCCGAGATAGTTCCTGGTCCAAACAATCTATTATATGTATATATAAATGTTTTTTTTATAGATGAAATTGTTTGTTTACAAGAAAGAAAGGACTTTTTCTTCTTATTGAAACATTTTACACTACATTTGATATTATTTTGACATATTTCAATTAAATAACATGTATCACAATTAATCCATTCCATTTGTACCAATGTCATTGTTTAGAAATTTATGTAGTTCTAGTATGGATATGAGGCCATAGCGGGTTCTGGGGTAATAAATCTGTTGATCTTCTTGCTAAAGAAGCTATCCAGACTGGATATTTTGATCACTATAAAACATATGTTCAGGATTTGTCCTCCCCAAACAAGATCGATTTGTTTCTATCATAGAACTCAAACTGGAATATACCCTACCAAATTAAAGGCAAATCTTATGCTTCCATTCAGAATAACATTCCTGGTAAACCATGGGTTTATAAATTTCGTGACTGTTGCAAGTTTGCTGCGTCTACTAACTGTAGACTGAGGATCTATCTGTTAACGTGTGCTCTGCAGTGCATCTTGCAAAGTTCAGAACCAGCGACAACTCAATATGTGAATGTGGGTTGGAAGAAGGCACTCTGAAACACATTTTTTTCAGTTACTCCAATTTAGTATTTCATTCTTTGATATTTTACCAAACTATATACTACGTCTGTCTGATTTTAACAAAGGCACAAAGGTATGTATTTTCTCCTTTTGTCAATATTCTAATTGTATGTGTTTTAACAAAATTAAACTTCAACATAACACAATACTTAACTAACAGTAATTATTATGTAAATATATATTTATTTCAGGCCTGATGTCTAGTGTTTTGTTTGTCTTTGTGTATCTCAGTGGCCTAATCCGAAAGATCTAAATTATATGATAAAAAAGTGACTCTTCCATGACTATTTTAACAATGGTAGAATTCATATCTATGTAACTTCAATATTAAAAAGTTGAAATTTGTGAGTTTGGATGTTCGGAGTAATCTCTGATACTACTGATCCGATTTTGAAAAATTTTTCACTGTTAGAAAGGTATATTAGGCTACTTTTTATTTAGGAAAATATATATCATATAGTAAATGGGGCGTGGAAGTAATAAGGGTCAGAGGAGCAACCCAGGGGATATCGGGAAGACATTTCTTGCCAATATATATAGGATAGTTTGGAGTCACAATTGGGCCCGATAAATTTCGCTACAATCGGGTTCTAGGTTTTTTAAGATTTTTCGCGTTTGGAAATAAAATTGGAACCGGGAATAACCGAAAGTTGCGCGTGTTAGCGTTATTTTTTTTTTTTTCCCTTTTTTTTATTTAAAAAAGAACAAAATTTTTAAATTTGGGTTTTTTTTCCTTTTGAGAGTTTTCGCTGCATGTTAGCGTTAACCCAAAAGTAACTATTCCACACGGATGAAGTCGCGGGCAGAAGCTAGTACATATTATAAGAATGTAAATATAACGTGTACTTTTTTGATTTTCTTGAAAAAGATTGTTGAAGGTGCCTAGGAATAAGTAATAGAAGACATTTCAATCATTTTTAGAAATGCCTGTCTGTTTGTATGAACACGCATCGCTGCTAAAGTACTGAGCTCACAATGAACTCACACTCACAAGAAAATCGTAAAGCATCTACTCAGGAGTAACTTAGTGTGTGTTTCGATACGCGCCGACGAACTAACGCCTTTTTATAAATGCCGCCAAACATACCGCGCCTGCGCGTAGCGATGATTTCTTTGTTTCTATTTCATTAGACAATTGATTCTCGCGGATTAAACGACGTAGTTCTTTTAGTTCTGGTATTTTATGTTTTTAACTTACGAAACAAATTTAAAATTAACAAAAATACTGATTTAGGTAATCTTTATCATAAATTAAAAGTTTATGGTATTCCCGAGAATCTTTGCTTGTGGGTAACGAATTTTTTGTCCGGGTGGAGCATAAGAGTTGTTGTCGATGGCTATGTCATGCCGGCCTGAAAGCGACCCAGTCAGGGACAGCCCCCCCCCCCGGTTGCTGGATATACACCGGCTGATCCCGGAACGCGACACGCCCAAACGTGTCACTATGGCGGGTGTTCCACCTGGTGTACGGTGGTCGCGATCCAGTCGGGTACAGACACCCTACCACCCCGCAATGATATCAATGATCTTTTGAATACTTTTAATATTCGTTGTTATGCGAGAGATAGCACAAATGATGCCGTATAATCGGGGTGTGCAAATATCTCCCAGGTACGTGTGGAGCAAAACCGAACTAAACTTATGTCTGATGTTGAGAGGAGGTTGAGACAGGGCCTCTGAATGGAGAGAGGTAAACCTGGTCCAATTTAATCCTTCAAAGACACAAGTTCGTACGTTTTCTATGAAAAAAAGTCCATTCGTTATACTACTTAAGTTCCAGGGCTCTTCTATTCAAATTTCCAGCAATATTGGGATTCTTAGTATCAGCGATATGCAATTCCGGTTTAATTTGGAAAGCAAAGCTAAATTGGCAACCAAAAAGTTAGGTATCCTCAATCGGTCAAAGCAATATTTCACCCCATAGTAACGAGTTGTGCTCTATAAAGTACACGTACGTCATCACATGGAGTACTGTTCACCCGTTTGGGTTTGTGCTCCTGCCTATCAGCTATCCCGTTTTGATTCCGTGCAAAGGCGAGCTATCCGCATTGTTGACGATCCCAAACCAACATGTGGACTAGAGTCATTACAACTGCGCAGAGACATTGGATCTCTGTGTGTACTATACCGCATGTACAAAAGAACTTTTTGTCATGGTTTCCCTCATCAACGTTCCAAACTCGTAGTTCCCGACGCTGGCTGGTAGCTCATCTACACATTCTAAAACTAACTTAATAAAGCAGCAACAACTGTAACGTACTCCAGAACCTTCATTATGCGTACGCTGACATTGTGGAATGGGTTACCCGGTACAGTGTTCCCTTAGAATTATGATATGGGTCTCTTCAAAAAGGGATTGAAACACACTCTTCAAGCAACAGCGATACCCCTGGTATTGTAGGTGCCCATCGGCGACGGTACCCATTTACCATCAGATGGGTCCTCTACCTGTTGGCTGCCCTTTACCATAAAGAAAACTATATAAAGCTACCAGTGCAGCCTATGCCGATAAAAAAAGCAAAATGTTCAAGAAGAAGTTATTAGCTTATGAAAATGTTTGAAAATTGGTGACAATATTGAACATAAAGTGGAATCTAAGATCAAAGAATTGCAAATAAAAATTATGAAATATGAATTATTTTTCAACAATTCCTTCGACGCACAACACAACACAGCGAATGTTCCCGACATCAACAACACAAACGAGAACGAAGTGATTGCTATGCCAGCTATACATAATTCAATGGAGTAGATTCAAAGCCCATGGACTCAAGATGATTAAGTTTACTTTAATTAATAAAGTTATAATTTTTTGTTTTGTTAATTTCTTAAAATGTTTGACTTGATATTAATTTTTATTAAAAAATAACTTAAATGGATATAAAACTAATTTAGGACCTGATGTTTGAATGAAATAATTTCTAAATGTAAAATTGCAAAATATTTGACGTCACACTAGGGAGGGGGGGAGTCTCACAAATGTGACTAGCTGTGACAAGGACAGGGGAGGGGTCAAAAAATCATGAAATTCCCGTGATGTAATTTATGGATACCCCCATATAAAAGATTATCAAATATATACTATTCCCATAAATAATAGAATAGAATACAATATAATTCTGGGAATTACAGTCGACTGAAAATCAATACATGTTGAGTATTCCGATCTATGTAACTTTTTAAATTTCTTTTGAAACTTTTTATTTTAAATATTTTTTAATATATATAATTATTGCTCCGAGTGCCAATAAATATGAAAACCACACTAATGTTAATAATTTCATTGAAGAAATTCTGAAATTTAAATATTTTCATTTACATTATAATTAACATGAAAATTCAAAAGAGAACACATTTATATCATTGTTAAGTCATAGGCATAAGTCATAAGGCAGTCCTTATAAGTGCCTCGTCTTTTTTATATTTTGTAAAGTTTCAAAGAAAAGATATAATCAAATTTGAAGTTAATATATAAATTTCATATTTAAACTGGCAACTTTAAAAAAAAATTATAATCTATCATTCTTCTGGGACTGTCAAATGTCTGCTATCGTTTATAAAAATAGTAAGAAATTTTAGATATCGAGTTGAGGTTTGATACATCAAAATTTAAATATTATTAATTCCTAGACGTCTAAAATTTCTTTGTCAATGTCTATATATATTCTAATAAAGTGTAAAAATTATAAATAGTAACTCATACTGAAAAAAATGAATGCCACAATACAGGTACACACCCACTTGGATTTTAGTGATAATCGTGTTTATGTTGTGAATTACATTTTCAATATAATAATTAATAACAGTAATATTAACGTGGATATCAATTTAAGTGTTGCAACGTTTGTACTCTAGTAATGAAAACGGTTTTTACTATTTTTTAATGGAATTGTAAGTGTTCATGTTATGTTTTAGGAGATAGAAGGCATAGATGATTACTGGGGACCAGCGTTCAGATCTGTCTATGAAGGTGAAGGGCATGAGGCCTTTGTGCAACAACTGGACGAGAGAATTAAACAACATGATAAGGAAATTGAAAAATTATGTAATTTTCATTACCAGGTATGTTTGAAATAAATATTAATTGTAAGGTGGTAGAGTAAATACTACTGTCTTTATACTCTAATATGAGTTTCTTCTTGTCTAACACATCAGCAGCTGTATTTGTGTGTATGTAATCATTAAAAAAAGTTGTATCCCTATGGTACCATATACATTAATCAAACAAAATATTACAGCTGTTCATTACTTCTACTATATACTGGGTTTAGGGAAATTGTGATCCTAATAATATGATTTCCACAAGATTAGTTTCACAGCAACATTAATGTTGGCATACTTAAGTATTTTTCCTTGAAGAAGGTTGTTTACTATAAATTACATCCAGGTGATACTGTAGCTCGTTAATCTCTGTACCATTTCAAAGATCCTTTTGAAAATTAGTCTTTCATATTTTGCTACAACTGATTACTAAATGTTGCTGCAGAATATAAACTTCTATACTATTCTACAAATGTAGAGGAAGTCTATATGTGTTTCGGACTACACACCTTTCTTATTTTGTGAAATCTGAGAATTTCTCAGCACATGCGTCCAACAGAGGTAGGAACTATGAACTTTGTTATGAAGTTTGGATCATTATGGCTTTGGTAGGTGACAGGTAGTAAAAGGCATATAAAATATGAACTTCAATTTGTTAAATAATAAACAGTAATTTCAATAATGACATTTTTTCAATGTATCTTCAAAGAAACAATATAGTTTTGCCATTACTTATCTTACTAATGATACAAATTTATCATGTCTCCCATGATGATATGAACTATGATGATATGAATGATGATGATATGAATGATGATTATATGAATGATGATGATATGAATGATGATGATATGAATGATGATTATATGAATGATGATGATATGAACGATGATGATATGAATGATGATGATAAAATGATGTATCAAAACAATAAATAAATTTAAGTAAATTCTTACTTACAGGGATTCATTGACTCAATTCGTGAGTTGTTGCAAGTACGGTCACATGCTGAGGAACTACACTCAGAGATTTCCAATGTGGACGCTAATATTAAGGAGACAACTGATAGTAAGGAATATTATCTATGCATATAGTGGGTATCAGGCAGGCACATATCCAAATTTTTGGTTTGGGTAAAGAATATTATCTATGCATATAGTGGGTATCAGGCAGGCACATATCCAAATTTTTGGTTTGTGGGGGAGGCGGGGGTGAAAAGAGACAAACGTCTCTTGTTCAAAACAACCATGTGAACTCTTACCACACAGTGGGTTATGATCTCGTATATTTTATGTAATGTCAGTTTTGGGGGATGATAAATCCCACCTATCCCCACCCCTCTATATATGTGCCTGGTGGGTATCATAAATTAGGAGAAGCAGCATAGGTAGTATAATAGTACAAGATATTCAGATATTTAAATATTACTTTAAAGTATTTGTCTGTAACACTATTTGGGAAGTACTATAAAAATAAGGTTTTTAATGAATGCAAGATGTACTGCATGGGATCTTATAATATAAATGTAGACTATTGAAATCGGAAATATTATGTTTCTAATGATATTTATCTTATGTTAAATTGATCTTGGTGTATCCCAGGAAAATGCAATGTTTAAGAAGACTTGAGTTGTATATTATAGTTATATATATATATATATATTATAGTTATATAGTATAGTTGTATATTGTATGGTAATTTTAAATTAATAAAACATCTAGTACAATTATCATTTTTCCTCCATAAATCTGAAAGGCAGGTAGTTGTAAGTCTATGCTCTATGATTTTTATTGGAAAATAGTTAAATTTTTGCTTTGAAGAAATAGACACAAATAAGAAGTATGACCAAATGTTTAGTCCGTTTAATGAAAATGTTATAGTCTCATAGGCATTTACTGTTGTTTTGCTGTCTTTTGTAATGTATCTGTTATACAAATTTATTAATAATAGATGTACCCATGACTTCCGTCAGCATGGAATATAATGTAAAAAACACTCTTTCCTTCTTAGATATTATTTATTTCTCGTACTAAACTCGCGCAATTTTTTTATTCACTAAAATCCAAAAGGTACAGACACCTTTGATTTAAATTCTTATTATATGTATAGATCTGTGTTAAAAAATTATGAATAATGTACTATGTTTACTACAAGTTTAAGAGGAAGAGGAACACATAAAATTGAAAGATTTATTAATTGTAATTTAATAGGTATGTGTGTAAGGGCTGCTGAACTAATAAGAGCTCGTAGAGTGGAGTTGAACATTGCTGCAACAATAGAAAAGATGGAACTGTGCCTACCACTTCTAACCACATATTCGAAATTGAAGTCACAGGTGGAAGCAAAAAGGTCTGTATAATTTTTTATTTTTCTGTGTTAGGCATTACATCTATAATTTCTATAATGTGAAACATATTATGTGTTTGTTGTAGGTAAAATCAATAAAACTATTCACTTATAATATTTGAAAACCATCTATAGCTTTTTGTTCATACTGTACACAACAGCCAGTTCTTACCTGTGAACCATAGTTTCATTACATTTTTCAGGTATTATCCAGCTTTGAAAACGCTGGAACAATTAGAGCATGTTCTATTGCCACGTGTCGGTCCTTACAAATGGTGCTCTCAGATATCCGCTGATATACCACGTTTGCGGCAAGCTATACGAGACGCTTCTATGGCCGATCTTAGAGTCTTCCTAGAAAACATACGCAAATTAAGTCCACAGGTGAATGTTACTGATCAATTAACTAAATCTGACATAACCAAAACTATGATATTTGTTTCTATAAACTTTATTATTTAGAAATATGTAACTTTATACACATGCAAACGTGAGACAAAACATAAAACACAGGAAGAATTTTAAGACTGTAATTTGGACTAGGGCAGTGGTCATGATTCTGCGCACCACACATTGAGTGAGTGTACCGTCTGGGACGTGCCACGCAGCGAGATAGTCGCGGTCATTGGCCCGGATCTCTCGCTCCCGACTGTCGTTTTTAAGATGGTCGAGAGCGAGATCGGGTGGATCTCCACCGTCTCGTTCTGCGAAACAGTCATGCTCGCAATGGAGGCTGCGGCGAGGGAGAGGGAGCGAACGATTAGACTCCCCTCCCGCGGCCGACGAACTACGCGGCGGCGACGGGTAGGCGATGACCTTCGGCCGCCGTAATTGTGGCCTGGGGGCGATAGATACGGGCCTGTCCGTCGCTCCGGGCAGTTAAACTGCACAGGAGGTGCATTATGCATTATGCTGATGCGGCTCCCACAGTTCGTCAGTGGGGGTAACACCCATTCCCCCTTGAGGGGTCCACCATCTTGACCCCTCAGGCCGCAGTTTGGGCCCCTTAGGAGGAGACAACACCTGTTGGAGGAGCAGACGTAATGTCGATTAGGGAGTACCTGCTCCCCCGGCCAAAAGGGGTAAGAAGGTACCATGGGGTTTTTTAAAAAAAGGGGCAGTGGTCAACCATTTTTTTAAACGGGCGATAAACACGTTTTTCTCGTAGTGTCGCGGGCCGCAAACTACAAATATTTAGGTATTAAATAAAAACACGTAATTTCAAATTAACAACGTATTAATGTAGTGAAAAATGGTTGTCCAATAAAACGAGCTTGGTATAACCTGACTGTATAACGTGGTGTAATCATAAGGAACACGCATTGCGGTCGGTTTATATAGGATATTTACTCAGCGTGCTCATAGTTTTTCTAATGGAAACAGAATTTAAAATAACTGAAAGTAACGTATAATAGGGTGGGCTGAATACAAAGACCCGGCGGGCCGCAGGTTGAATATAGCTGGACTAGGGTCTTTTTTTATATTTTATCCGTGTTATTACAAAAAAGTTAAATACTTGGCTTAAAAAGGTTTCGAATTAAATGCACCGCGCTCGCCTGAGGCAAGTTCGCGTTATCCTTTTTCGCAAGGCTAATCCAACGTAACCAAAACGAGACAAAAGAGCAAGATGCGGACATTCAGCGACCGCAGTGCATTTAATTCGAAACCTTTTTTAAGCAAGTATTCAATACGTGTTTAACACCGTATAGGTTTTAGCGTTTGAGCACAATATCACCTGACGTTAAATGGCGATGTGGTCTAATGTGGCAAACACGATAAAGCTAGAGGGGCGGACTCACAAGTATAACTACCAGAACACACAACAGGTGCTTGGGTATAGATTTTCTACTTGAGAGTGGAAACATAGAAAAAAACATGCTATGGTTTCACTACGGTGTCTTCCTTCATTGGATACTCCGACTCAATTACAAGTAACCGAACCTACATGTTATCCACTAAGTCGTCATCGCTTCATCGGATCTATTGGAATTTTAAATGTTTCTGCATTGAATATGTGGATAAAATGATAATTTATTCACAGGTCGGTTCAATGGCTTTGAAGCAAACTCAGGATATGATGGGGAGAAGTTTAGCCAACATCGTCAAAAATAAAAAAGGTAACTGATAATTTATATATTTTAAATATAAATTAAAAATTGTCCTAATTGACAGATTGTCATTAAATTTTTCAGTTGCCATTTCTTTTCATTACATGCCTGTACTGTTTAGTAAATATTCGACCTCATTTTCTTCATTAGCAAACCCATGCGAAGCTAATTAAAGCATAATAGTTGCTATACATCTACGAGATGACATGTTATTTTATGCACATTTATTTTTCTATTATACATACTTTTAATATTTTTTATTATTATACTAGTTTTTGTATCTAGCCTTTATTTCATCGACAATTAATACTCCGAAATATGCCAACTTTATTAATTCAAGCCAATTTACACCGATTTACGTGATACCTAATCTTGAAGCCGCGCAAGCGAATTCTGTTAGAACAGTCGCCAACGTAGAACAAAAACCACTCAGTGAGTGAGTAACCTGAAAAGTTTTGTACGAAAACAGTGGCAAGATAGAATGGGTACTTGGAAGTACTGTGATTAACCTAAACCCGCAATACTGAAAAAAAAACAAAAATGCAGTCGTCGGGAATAGTCTAAAGTTTGCTAGTTATCTGTTACCTAAAAATGACTATAGCAAGCATACCATATATCTTGAACAACTTCGTTTTAAACAGAACGGTAGTACTGTTCAAACAGAAACTATAAATAGCCTACCATAGTTAAAAACTACAGAAAAATTGTAAAGCTAAAAGATGCACCGATCAGACCTCGTAATTATTACATATATAATAATTATAAATATATAGTGGTACAACAAAATAATCCGAAGGAGGGTTAATGTAAGGCAAGCGGCCTATCTTAAAAGTTAAGCCAAATCATACTTCACAACGTGACAAACATGTTGTGCTGACCCTACGTAGGTGGGATAAGAGTATGAAGAAGGAGAACATCTATTTACCAATAGTCGAAGATATAACACGTCCAGTGCCTTTCCTCCTAAGTTATGCAACCGTTTTTTTTAAATAGTTACTTCTATATTATTTATACTATTGTTAAGTGTTTATTTATAAGTTTCTATTCATCATACATTACTCTTCAAGCATTTACCATGTATATACACATAATAAGAATTTAAATCTAACGTGTCGGTATACTTTCGGTTTTCGTGAAAAAAATTGTTGCAGGTGTCAGGAATAAGTAATAGAATTACATTTCAATCATTTTTAGAAATGTCTGTCTGTCTGTCTGTTTGTATGAACACGCATCACTGCTAAAGTACTGGGTTCACAATAAAACCTCATAATTTCAAAATTATAAAGCATATCTTCGGGACTAACTTAGTCTTTGTTTCATTAAAATCGGTCCACACACCACACCACACACAAAAGTTATTGTAATTTTAATGACGCCGCGACTTAAGTATAAGAGAAAACTAGATAAGCAAATGGACTAAATACGTTCAGATGTCTTTATTAGTCATTGTTTTGTACATCAGGTTTCACGTGGACAAAGTCGCGGGCACAGCTAGTCTATAATATTTGTATAGTAAGCAATACATTTTATAACAATAAAAAAAGTAATAATCAAAAACAAATGAGTCCTTAAATCTCAAATTGAGCTAAATCCAATTTAGCCGTTCCTAATATTTGAGGTTATTTTTCAACTTCTTCAAATTTTGGACATGCAAAATATGAAGATCATAAAAAATAACTAGAAACTTTATGGTCGGAAAAATTTTACGTGTAACGACATAAATACAGAAAATTATCTTTAAACGTGAAAAAAAACTTTGTGCTCCTTATTATGGTCTACATTCGACCAATTGACGACTATTACTAAATACCCATCTACAGAACTGATAATTATGTATGTTTATCACATGTCTGTATGTCTGTTAATATACAATTGAATCATTGGAATTCATGTTTTTTAACAGATAAAGATGTGCTTGGTGTATCAACTAAAGATAATATCGGCCCTCAATGTCCACATGATTTGGTTGACTTCAGCCCGTTGCACAGATGTCTGCATATTCACACTGTATTGGGTGCTAAGAATGATTTTATACAGTACTATAGGTAAGTAAAACTATAGCAAACAATTAGTTTAGTCTAGTAAAAATACTAGGATACAATAATGTCTAGCAATATATTGCATACTAGTGATGCGTTTCGGCTTGGTATGGGTGGAACGTACTTATGTGACGTAATAAGTGTCTAAAATGTTTAGATCTGTTTTTTGGTGTTTGATATCTAGAGCTCATAAAAGTCATAGGAGTGCTTAATTGTAAATCTGTGATATCTTCTCACATAATCAACATAACATATAGAGAGCAGTTTTGATTTACTTCATTATTCAACGAAATTAAATTATTTGAAAAAGGAATAAATAAACCTACATTAACGCGAGTGAAACCTCAAAAAAGCAGTAGCAAATAATAAATTGTTTGACTGAAGAAGGCGTTACTTTGCGGAAATCCATCATTATATATTATAGTGGACACTACTATGCACTTCCGCCTGGGATTGATTGACCTCCACTACGTCTAAACGTATTTCGCTCCTTCACGGAACATCTTCAGATCGATGTTGGCTCTTGCGATGCGAGTGGGCGAATAGCGTCCACTGTAATATTTAATAATAAATGAATTATTGAAACTCATATGTTATTAATATGTCCTTCAAATAAAAGAAAGTCGAAGCAGTCATAAGGACTGCCGACAGAAATGAAAACTCAATACAATCAAATAATTGTGTTCTCTAATGAACTTTTAAAGTAATTACAACGTGAATTACAATATTTAAATTTCATAATTTGTGTATTGAGATTATACCATATACTGAACCATAATTATATACATTTATATACGATCTATTAATTAATCAAACATATGATGAGCTGCGAAATATCAATATTAGATGTACACAGGTCGCTATACTACGAGTCGCTAGTCTGACGCAAGCGCATTACGTTCGGTCACGCTTACTACTATGTCATGACGCGAAATCATGAGCTTATGTCTTGCCAAAAATAACGCTCAACGCACCTCAAGAAGTTTTTAATTCAAAGATATTTTTTTATTATTTTGTAATAGATCCCAGCGTAAAGAACAAGCACGTCTCGTTCTTATCCCATCATCGGCGAATCTTCACGACTCCATTCAAAGCGTCAAGAACTATCTCAATGCTGTCCTCGGCTTCTTCATTCTCGAGGAGCACCTGCTAACAGCTGGTGCTGGGTTGGTGTCCAAGGACTGGTTGCTAGATATGTGGGGCATGTCTATAAAGAAAGTTGCCTCTACTCTCCGGACCAATACCTCGCTCATCACTGATCCAACGCTCATGCTCAGCATCAAACACCAGATTATGCTCTTCATAAATACGCTCAAGTAAGAATTATTTAGATAATGCTCTTCATAAATACGTTCAAGTAAAAATTATTTAAATAATGCTCTTCATAAATATGCTCAAGTAAGAATTATATAATTTTAGAAAGGATTTTAGATCAGTAGTTAACGGGTTCAGACAGCTTCGATAAAACATTGGTTTGTTGAAGGAAAACTTTGTAATGTAACTATAGTATGACGGTGGAGCTTTTACTTACTCCAAACACCAGATCATGTTCTTTATAAATATGCTAAAGTAATAACTATTTAATTTTTAAAATGATGGGTCTGTAGTTAACTTTGATCAAATGTTTGTTCGTTGAAGGAAAACATTTATGAAGAAACCATAAAACGGTTGATGGTGATTTTACAAGTCTTCTTCGATAAGGCTACTTATAATTCTATAAACTACCATCCACAAGCTGAATATCTATTTCCAACAATATATGGGTATGTTCCGTCGGCTTCATTTTGAATGGCAACTATAGAGGTATTATAATTCCATCGACGGTTGTTATTGTCGCTTTCGGCAACTGGATATACTCTGGCTGGCTCTGATATGCAAGAAATATCATTACATAGTATAAAACAAAGTCCCCTACCGCGTCTGTCTGTCTGTCTGTTCGCGATAAACTCAAGAACTAATGAACGGATTTGTATGCGGTTTTCACCAGTGGATAAAGTGATTCTTGAGGAAGGTTTTAGTATATCATTTGCCAAGGATTTTTGTATAATCAGGGCGGGACAACGTCTGCCGGGCCTGCTAGTGTTATTATATTATATTCTTATATAACGGATGGTAAATTACTGACGCTATTAATATTCTGCTGTAATTATCCGTTATTGAGTGTTCCAATTTTCGGACCAGTGTTATTTATACTAATGTACGAACATTATGCTACGACCAATATGTGTGAAAAGGAAAACCTGCATGTTGTTTATATTACACTTTTTTTTCAAGATTAAGCAGGAATAAAAAAATTATAAATATGCTATATAAAGAAAATAACAAATAAGTTTTAATGAAACTTCCATGCGTTCAGTATTTACATTATACAATAGGGCGCACACGATGGTCACCTGCTCGAATTTCGATACTCGCAACCATTTACGCAATTCTATACAGTAGAAAGAGATAGGGTTCGAAATTCGCATATAGGATACGTAACGCTTTTTCTTTACGTGACGTTTTATACCGGTCAACTCCTGTGGTAAGCCGCGTTAAGAAACTTACTTTTAATAAACATATAAGACATGGCTTCTGTGGAGTATTGAAGTTATTTTGCACTTAAGAAAGTTACAGGCATCAGCTGATTATTAGTATGTTAATTAAGCATTGGTATTCTTCAGCTTCTGTATCGATGTTATTTTACACATAAAGAAAGTCACGGGTATCAGCTGATTACAACTTAATTAAGTTTTGATATTATTCCCAATTTTAATAATGAACTCTAATCTCAGATGTTACGGCTTGCCAACGGATCCCTTGCCGACGTTGTTGCAAGAAATGGCGGAGCATTATACCGAAGTCCTGATGCAGAGATGGGTTGTAGTCTTCAGGGATATATTAGACAACGCATCCTTTTTACCCATTGAAGTAATATGTTTATTTGATTTAACCTTGAACTATTCATTTCAACAATGAATAAAGTCCATTTCAAATAAATTTGTTTTTCTTTTTGTTTTGCTTCAGGTGGAAGATCAGCAACAGTACGACGGAGTGATGGACAATTTCCCATACGACGGTGAGGAATTGGAAACCCAACCGTTTCCGAGGAAGTGAGTAGATGGACACTACTTATCTCTATTTATTTATTATTACGAGTGGTCTTGAGCTAGTTGCCCAAACAAAAATCGGCTGAGTGCCTTAAGCTCTCGCCTTAGTAGTCCGATGAAGCTGTTAGATCTTGCTAGGTGAGTAGCGTAGTCAGTTTGAGAAGAAAAAAACAAACTAAATTTATGTTTTTAGTTTTTTTATGTTTATTCCTCTGTACATTTTATTGTTAAGATAATACGCGAATCAAAATTTAAATATATTATTATGTGGCAATGGATGGATATACAAGTATCAGGGTGTATTAGCATTACAACATTTCCTTTATTGTAAATTTAGGCTTACTGTTAGATTTGTGTATATGATTTTATTGATAGGTTTTTTTTTTTTTTTCATCTCCTCCCCCCCCTTTTTTTTTTTTCCCTTTTTTTTGTATTTTAAATCTTTCTTTGAGCTCTTTTGGGTGTTTTTTTTTTTTTTATTATAAGTTTTTTTTTTTTTTTTTTAAAAACTTTTTTCCCTTTTTGGCGGTTTCTTTCCGGTCCTCTATCTATTGATAGGTTAAAACGTTACTTTGTGAAAGTCCATCATAAGTATGTACTTTATTGGATGTTACTTTGCACATCCGCCTGGAATTGATTGGCTGCTGCCACGTCTCACTGCTACAACGAAACATTTTATTTTATTTGCTCGATGTGGACCTGAAAAAGATAAAATAATCCCTTTATTACTAGTTTCATAGTTACCTTTTTCAGACACATGCTGAGTGAATAAAATGAAAGGTTTATTGTTGCAGTGAGACAGCAACCAATCAATTCCAGGCGGAAGTGCAAAGTAACATCCAATCAAGTAACAGCTTCATCAATTAAACAATCAAATGTACTTTCATCCAATTAAGTACGAAGCTGTAGCGAGACATATACCTACAGCAAACGTGATATGAGTATACTACAATAATTCATACGAAAAAGCAGATGCGGCATTGTAAAAGTCTGAGATTAGTCGCTTTTAGAGCGCGACTACTAAAAACGTGTCACTCATGTGGCGACCACATGGCTTCCTGGGTGTGTTATAAACTCACCGAAAAAGTGCACACACAATGCTGCAAACTCTTATTATCTTTGTTTATTACTTAGGTATTATTGTAATTTCTTAGTTTCGGTATTATTTTTCATTTATTGTTTACTAGTTGTGCCCGCGACTTCGTCCGCGTGTAACCTTATGTAAAAACAGCAAGTGATAAAGTCATTTGAATGTATTAATTAAGTCCATTTACTTATCTACTCTTTTCTCGTACTTAATTCGTGCCGTCATTGAAATTGTAATAGCTTTTGATAGATTGGACCGATTTTAATGAAACAATGAGACTAAGTTATAACCGAGGATATGCTCTATGATTTTCTTGGTGAGGTTTTATTGTGAACCCAGTATTTTAGCAGTGATGCGTCTTGATATAAACAGACAGACAGACAGATACACAGACAGACATTTCTAAAAATGATTGAAATGTAAAATACATTACTTATTCCTAGACACCTGCTTCCTTATTTTTATCCTTGCACGCATAGTATTTGAGATCTCATAAATATGCCTGCTTCGTCAAATAAAGGGGATTCGTAAACTTGCTGCTAAAGCGTTTACTAGTCAATACAATCAGAAACAGATCTTTTAGTTAACTCTAAACCTTCTGATATTAGCAACTTGGCAGTCACAATGCCACATTCAGCTAAAAATCCAATCAATTTTCTTCTTCCATAGGTTTCCGTTCTCATCGATAGTGCCTGCTGTTTACGTGCAAGTGAAGGAGTTCATATACGCGTGGCTCAAGTACTCCGCCGGTTTGGGTTTGGGTGGAGGGAGACGAGCTGCAGCCGCGAGACACTCTGCCTCACTTTTACTGAGCCGTTCCTTCACTGGCTGCCTCTCTGCACTCTTCCGAAGGCCTCTTCCCCTCATACAGCTTGTCCAGGTTATTTAAAAACACTAAATTTACTTAAGTGATGAAACTTCATAGTTCATGGTTCCCACGCACGTGGAACCATCATACGGTCTTATGCAATGTTGTGTATTGTCTCGCTTCCGCTATCGTGATTTACGCAAAGATGGAAGGAGACATACACATAATATATCATTTGTTTTTGGTACGACAGTTGCAGAATTGTTATATACTTCGTTTTTTATGTAATCTTTATGTGATTATTAATAGTTGTTTCTATTTTAAAAATTTTATTCCAATTTTTTCACTTAACGTGGAATTTACTGATTGATTAGGTAATTGATATTTTACGTTATTATAAATCTTTGGATTAGTCATATAAAAACAATTGTATTTATTTATATGCTGAAAATTTTTTTGGCAAAACTAACATTTTACTTCTATTTAGCTTTTAAGAATGTACAGCTGTAGATTTCTTTGAAATAAATAAATATGATTTGCGTTGAATGTGGGTATCCGTGTAAGTTTTTTTATAAAGATTTTTATTTTTCTTATTTCTGTGTTCACTTGTTTCCATATTTCTTCTTGTGATGTCTATATCTGTAACATATTTATATTTCCTGTATCATGTCTACTTCTGAGCAAATAACTCATTTTTGGCAACATTTTTGCTTATGAATAGTTTATTTATATCTTTTTTAGTATCCGCTGAGTACATTTTGTTAAAAAATAAACTATATATAAACCATATCCCGGCTTTGCCTACTTTGGAAGCAGTTTTGAAAAAAGTAAAAATGTCTAAACGTGAATTAAATAAGTTTTTTGACTTTTTCAAAATTATATTTGTAGATAATTGTGGATACACAGTATTTGGAAGACGCCACGGTGTGCCTTTATGAATTTATCAGCAATATTACTGGATCCGAGCTCGTCACTACACAGGTATGCCGAAATACACTTTTATTAAATCGCTAGCTTTTGCTCATGGTTTCGCTCGCATTAATGTAGATTTGTCATATCTATCCTATCCTACGTACCTATCTCGAGGCCAATTCCTTTTTTTTAAGTACTCTATGTTCTTTTTTATACCCTCACACGTAGTAGTTTACACGTGAAAGCGTAAGCGTAACAAACAAACAAACTCACATTCGCATTTGTAATATTAGTTGGGATATTATTTAGTTGTACTTAATTTATGTTAATACTAGCGTGCCGGCGGACGTTGCCCTGCCTTGAAAATTAGTAAAATCCTAAAAGTCAACCGCAGCGCCACCTGCCGGGTCCAATTATGAATTCGAATCGTTCTTGAATCCACTTGAACATACGCAAAAATTTGATCAGAATCTGTCCAGCCGTTTAGGAGGAATTCAGTCACATACACACGGACAGACGAATTATATAAAGGTTTTCTGCTAAAAATTATCACTAGCGGTTTAATGATATATGACGATACTTATATATACAGTGTAAAACTCTTTATAACGAATTTCAAGGGACCAACCTTATTTTTTTTTCGTTATAAAGAGCTTTCTTTATGCGGAGGGAAGAGAACAAATAAATGGTTTTGTGGTAAACCAACGAATCTTTTCATAATTGTATCGTCTACTTTTACTTTTTTTTGATATATGCTGTAATCAACTTTAATTAGTGACATAAATAATTTTTAAGTATTTGCAGGTATGTTTTAGCTTCTTTTTTTATCTGACAGTTGTTGATTCTTTACGATAAATAAATAAATTGAACTAATTTCTACGTTATAGAAAGTTTTTCGTTATAACTAACGACGTTATATAGAGTTTACACTGTATATATTGGCAACCCAACAAATATATTTTTAATTTATTTTTTCTCTGTATACATGCAACACTGATTTGTTAGTTATAATTAAATGGCCGCGCCACATACATCGTTGTCCTCGTTTTAATTCCAAAAACCCAGTAAAACCTTACATACAGTCCACTATCCATATACCCATTCTCTTTCGGTATATTTATGTGGTATGCTTGAATTGGTTGTGGAAATGGAAATAGAAAATTGTTTTTCGTATTGCAGGCAGCGGGTAGTATGTTCCAAGCGGCTCGTGATGACGCAGAACAACAGATTTGCGACAAACTCGAGAAGAAAGTCGACGAGTTTCTAGATTTAGAGAATTACGATTGGCTGCTCGGTGAGTATATTCTCTGTCTCTTTCATACTTTTGAAAATGTTCATACTAAAACTTTATTTTAATTCGTAATATATTTAAACATTTTAAGGTGTCTGGATTCCTCTAAATATCGTTTTTTTTTCTCGAACTGACTACGCTCGAACGGACAAGGTCTTTACAGCTTCACCGGACTACTAAGGAGAGCGCTTAAGACACTCAGCCGATTTTATTTGGGTAACACGCTCAAGGGTGCACGGCACACCTCGGCTTTGGCTGTTACTTGGGATCCCGGTCTGACCTAGCTAAACTATTCTAAGCTATTCATACATATATTCGTTTGTGAATCATACAATCGAAATTGCATGATTCACAAACGCATACGTGTATATCGGAAATGAAACGAACTAAACTATTCGATTCAGTTCGATATCTAAATATCGATAAAATATACAATGCTATAGAAAAATCTAATAATGCCACTTCTAATACGTCACCTAATTAATTGTCAATTCAGTGTAGAATTTTGTATTACCCTTTCGAGTTTGTGTTATTATACTAGTATATATATATTAGGGTGGTTTTTTTTTTGCGACTATTTTTTTTTCTTTACTCCATTGACGGAATATCGTTCGAACTATTAAATAAAAAATTCCCACCAAAGGACGGCTCTTAATTCCAATTTTAAGTACTCGCTAAATGAATTTAAAGTTTTCTCATATAATTAACACGTAAAAATAATGTTTTTTGCTTAAAATATTTATAGCTTGGAGACATTTCATCAAAATTCTTTGACCATAGAAAGAAATTGTAGAGGGATCCTTCTTCTTCAAAAGCCCTAGTAGCAAATATTTAATCTTTGATGTATGTGGTCAGTAAAAATTTTTATAGTCGATTTTCACTCAAAAATTGTGGTTTTTCGACTTTTTCTCCAAATCTATTGACTTGACGCCAAAATTGCAAAGGACCTCTTTTGAAGAGAATTTAATTTCCTACAAGATAAGATGACAGCCAAGCTCGAAAAATAAATTGTCTTTGAAAAAGATTTGATCAAAGTTAAGAAAACACCGAATTAATCTATTTTATTGCAATTTTTATTTTTGTTTTTGACATTACAGCAGAAACAAATTATAATATATTAAGTTTTGTTTAAATATATTAAGTATCGTTATTCTGACTCTTAAGATTAATTTCATACTACTGATCCATAAATAATTTTTTTTTCTGTTGTAAAATCCAATACAAAAATAAAAATTGCAATAAAATAGATTAATTCGGTGTTTTCTTAACTTTAATCAAATCTTTTTCAAAGACAATTTATTTTTCGAGCTTGGCTGTCATCTTATCTTGTAGGAAATTAAATTCTCTTCAAAAGAGGTCCTTTGCAATTTTGCCGTCAAGTCAATAGATTTGGAGAAAAAGTCGAAAAATCACAATTTTTGAGTGAAAATCGACTATAAAATTTTTTACTGACCAGATACATCAAAGATTAAATATTTGCTACTAGGGCTTTTGAAGAAGAAGGATCCCTCTACAATTTCTTTCTATGGTCAAAGAATTTTGATGAAATGTCTCCAAGCTATAAATATTTTAAGCAAAAAACATTATTTTTACGTGTTAATTATATGAGAAAACTTTAAATTCATTTAGCGAGTACTTAAAATTGGAATTAAGAGCCGTCCTTTGGTGGGAATTTTTTATTTAATAGTTCGAACGATATTCCGTCAATGGAGTAAAGAAAAAAAAATAGTCGCAAAAAAAACCACCCTAATATATATGTATATATATATATATATATATATATATATATATATATATATAGTAAAGGTAAGGTATACATATATACATTACGCTGAATTATTATATTTAAGTTGGATTGACACAATTATATAATTTGTAAAGAGAGAAAAATTACAAATACAAAAGTTTTTGTGACAAATTTTCTTTTTTTTTACATAAAATACTGTATTCTTCTAAGTGTATTTTCATAGCTTATTTTTTTTTAATATTATAACAGCCGGAAAAATGTCGTCAATACTCAATCAGAGTCATCTCTTGCGTGGTAAAAATACCTGTCTATATTTATTTTTAACAAGTTTAGATTATATATTTATTTATTCGGTTGCGATTGTTGGCAACACTAATTAAGAGTTATCTTTCAGAACCAAATTGTCTTTGTGTTTCTTACAACAGACGATGCTTTGGCGTATTACATCGTTGATTATTGTTCCGGTGGTGGCTGTTGCCAACTATAATGATGTGTCACCTTATAGATAATAAAGTGCTTATTGTGTTTCTGATAAGTGACGATGATTTGTCGGATTATATCGACGTTTATTGCTCTGATGCTTTTTTTTTTTTTTTTTTTTATTGTAGCTCGGCAAAGTGACTGTACTGTGCCTGATGGTAAGCACAGTACAATCCAAAAACAATGGCGACCACCGAAAGACATACTATCTATCGCCGGTCGCCGCTGTCATGCCGGCCTGAAAGCGTCCCAGTTAGGGATAGCCCCCCCCCCGGTTGCTGGATATACACCGGCTGATCCCGGAACGCGACACGCCCAAACGTGTCACTATGGCGGGTGTTCCACCTGGTGTACGGTGGTCGCGATCCAGTCGGGTACAGACACCCTACCACCCCGCGACAGACACCCTACCACCCCGCAACAGACACCCTACCACCCCGCGACAGACACCCTACCACCCCGCGACAGACACCCTACCACCCCGCAACAGACACCCTACCACCCCGCAATGCTGATTATTACCAACGCTAATTAGAGTCACTTCTTTGCAGCAAAGTGCTTATTGTATTTTTGTCAAATGACGGTGATTTGTTAGATTATATCGATGTTTATTGTTCCAGTGGAGCCTACGGGACAAGCGTCTTCGTTTGTCACCGACATGCTGAGTTATCTATCTGGAGTGTTAACGTCATTGGAACAGTTACCTGAACGTGCCAGGTAATTTCTCTAATTTTTATTTTAGATTTGTTGTAGGTAAGGGTTGAATAACCATCTCATTTGGCCTTTAGTGTCAAAATCAAATACTTTGTGAAGAATGTTCGTATAGGTCCCTTCGATATTTTGGCCCGATCGAGAGGAATTCTGCCTTCAAATCATGTAATGACTTTGTAAAACGTGTTAATTTCAAAACATTTAACGGATTATAAAATTAAAGTGACTCTCTTACGTTTAAATCGTGACATTACTAACGTTTCTGACCTTTACTAAGATGTTTGTTGTAAGACACACGATGAACTTCGAAACTACTCAACCGATCTATATATAAGTAGGCATTTATGTAAAATTTGATCCAACTTAAGATATAGGATAATTTATATTTCCATTAATGGCGTCAATATTTTTTAACTATTAATTAAATGGTTGTCAATGTTGATTGTTGCTAATAATTAAAAGTTTCATCAGTCTCGAACAGATGGCGTTTTAAATTAGTTTGTCGACATAAAACTGTAGGACCGACTGTTATAGATATGGAGACAGTGTCACTTTTTAATTTAGAAACTAGTTTAAACTAGAATGCATAAGATTAAGAACGAGTATATCAGAGGAAGTTTGAAAATAACACCAATGACAATTTGAGGAGCAATCGGTTAATGTGCAGATTATGAGAAGATATGAAAGTCATGTAACTAGAAAATGGTTAGTAATGGTGGTAGAGCCACGCTGAAACTATTACTGGTTTCAGCATGAATGGATCGGCTCGCCCGGGGTAGTACCACCCTCTCATAGAAAACCGACGTGAAGTAACAGTGCTTGCATTGTTGCGTTTCGTTCGGTCAGTGAGAGTGCCGGAGACCCACCTCCCCTCCCCTCTCCTCTCTCCTCTCCCCTCTCCCTCTCCCTCCCCTAACCCTTCCCCCAAAGGGTGGTAACGCACTTGCGACTCCTCTGGTGTTGTTAGTGTCCATGGACGGTGGTGATCACTTAACATCAGGTGACCCACCTGTTCGTTTGCCACCTATGACATTTTGAATATGTAGGTAGACGGATATAGAAGAGTAAAGGAAGATCGAAAAAGGTATGGATGGATCGTGTGAAGAATGATATGTGTATAAAAGGTGAGAATACAGACAGAGGAGAGTGGAAAAGGAAAACACATTTTGGCGACCCTACTTCTGACCCACAGCAACGTGTGGCCGGGTTAGCTAATTATTATGAACTATATGGGTATATTAGAGTGGCGGCTGTGAGATCAGCAACGAACCGCATAGCGACTCGTCTGAGGAACCTCCTCCTGGACCCAGCGGTGCGGCAGATATCCTCTGGAGCGCTCTACCAGCTAGACCTAGATGTGATCCAGTGCGAGCAGTTCGCAGCCGGGGAACCTGTACCAGGTCTCAAGGAGGGAGAGTTATTGGAGCATTTCGCCAGTTTACGGTCAGATATGACCCTCATTTTTTATCGAACTCGAAGAATTAATCATAATAATACCTTATTGGGTTAGGGACTGAGTATAATCTCATGTGATGTTCAGTGACAATGTGGCTTCAAGTTATGATAACACAGTATAGAAAGGCTGTGTTTGGGTGAGGAGCAAGTCCTTGTCTTACATATGTTCTTGGGGTGCCCGTTTGTGGTGAAAAAGTTGCTTGTTAGGTCACAATTATTTTATTTCATCTGTTACAGTGGTGTTGTTTTGCAACGTAACTAAGTACTGCAACACGAATGACAATCCAAGTATTTAATAAATACAATTTTAATTTAGATGTGCTGATACGCATATAATAAGTCGGGCGATATGCAATGTATGCAACCGTAAGGTCGTTTTATTTATTTATTGCTAAAATTTTATCTATTATTTGTTTGTACGGTACCATTAGAGTGCAATTACAAGGAAAACCATCACAATAGAATATATCAAAATAGTGCCAGAAACCCCCATCATTCGATTTATGTTCCAGTGTAATTTGTGATAATTTAAAGCAAGTTGCTTATCCTTTATGTTTTATCGTTTGACCATAATCTCTCCTGATGTTAAATAATGATATGGTCTAAGGTTATAATCAAACTAAACCTAAAGGGGACTGGCTATCAAGTGCAGCTGCCGGAACACAACCATAGGTACTTGAGAATATTGAACAGCAGATTCACAGATTGACAAATATCGAAAGCTCTTTCACCATGCTATGGTTTCAACACACGTTGTTTTTTTCCTTTATCGAAAGCTCCGACTCCTTCATGAGAATTTGAAATTCCGAATTTGAATTCGAACAACGTCACGACGTCACAACGTCCTAACATAATAATAACCATTGAGTCATTTAAAAATAAAACTCATCCGAGTACGGCAAAGTGACAGCAATGCTTAAAGACAAGCACTGTGTAATCCAAAACCACGATGTATATTGAAAAATCTAGAATCCATTTTTTTTTATTGTATCACGGTGACTGAACTATGCCTTATGGTAAGCGCAGTACAATCCAAAAATAATGACGACCACTAACAGACAATCTATCCACCGTCAGTCGCCGCTGTTGGACTGTGTAAATGTCTCTTCACGTTAGGCCTGAAGGGCCATATGTTATAGAAAAAGGGAACACACAGGCCGGGAGATTGTTCCACAATTTTACGGTACGGCAAAGATAAGACGTTGGTAATAACGGTGTGAATTCGTAAATGTTTCTCTATGTTAGGCTCGAAGGACCACATGTCATGTGAAGGAGGGAACACATTGACCGGTAGATTGTTCCACAGTTTTATTGTACGGCATAGATGAGACGTTGGTAATAACGGTGTGAATTCGTAAATGTCTCTTCATGTTGGCTCGAAGGACCATATGTCATATGAGCGAGGGAACACACTGACCGGGAGATTGTTCCACAGTTTTATAGTACGTACGTATGTCGGTGTGAAAATTAATTTGAATTGTAACAGGCAACTCTTGGACCTCATCACCGGTTGGGACTGGTCATCTTATCTCCACGATGTGGGCATAGAGGGCGGTAAATACGCGCTAGTCACTCCGCGGGAAGCGGCGACTCTACTCGAGAAGCTGAAAGAAGCAGAACAGAAATCGTCCGTCTTCTCCGTTCTCAAGAAGAACGAAAGAGATAGACGGAAGCTTCTCGACACCGTCCTGAAGCAGTTGAAACAACTGCAGAATCAGGACGGTTCGTGAAGTAAAGCCTATCAGAGCCCGTTGGCGCAGTGGTTGAGTACCAAGCGTGGGGTTCTGAGCTCTGTTCCCGGTTCAGGGCAGGGTTGTTTGATGTGTGTTCCTTCCTTATCACGCAGTTATTACAGGAGGTCGTCTTTTCAGAGCAATTAAATATCTTAAATCACAATAACAAAAAAAAAGAGATTCTTCAGCCTTTGATCTTTTTTTTGTTTGCAACCAATCTTCTACTAGAATATTACTGCTATTGTCGAGTAGGTAATGATATTACAAGTTTCTTGTGATCATTTCAATGAATTAACAAAATGGTGACCGTATTGTTAGAACTTTCCAGGGAGTTTTTGTGCCAAGTCAGTATCCATGCTCCGTGGTATTATTTCCGAAACACCTCACTTGTGCATAATAACCAAACTATATTACGTAAAACACCACCAATTCTACATAATATATAGAGCCAAATAACACAAGATTATGAATAAAAAATAAAGTCCACTACATGACATTCTATGATCCCGCCAAAAACTCCCAGTCTATAATTAATTTCTAGATCTTTCCAACATAACCCAATATACTCGGCAGGAATTAAGATACCCTTTATTCAAATTAAACTTACAAAACACTCATATAAGGGGAAATCTATCACGAGTTAGTAAAAAAAATTCGTAGGAATTAAAAAAATCCTGATTATTTTCCTATGTGAATTTAAATCATCATGCTGACCTGTAAACAACCTAAGCGTGCAACTATGACTAGTGTATGGTAGTCTCGATCTAGTTGGAAGAAGTTGGGGTGAACTCTTTATTCAAATTAGAACCCTTATAAAAAAATTATATAAATGGAAATCTATCACGATTTACTAAAAAGCAAGTGGTCTTCGGTTTGAAATTAAAAAAATTGTCTATATGCCATAATTTAATGTGAAAGGACTATTTCTAGTGATTTTTTACACGGAAAATGTATGTCATTTGTCATGTGAGGTTATAAAAATATCAATATTACATTAACATTTTTTTTTCAACCTATTTTAATTTATCATCTTCCGAACTATGTTTTGCGTCATGCATAAGACATACTTCTTTTTCATTTAATTTTACATTGTTTTAAGTGAAAAGTGAAAGAAGCTTGGGCATTATAGACATTTTGTACACAGAGTATATATGTCATCCCGACGTTTATAGATTATAAATATATCTCATAAATCATAAAATATAACTAAAAATAAAATATATGTGTGCGGAGTTGTCGGCACATTTATTAAACTATATAATCGTTGTTATCTATATCAAATATTTATCTTTGTAGTGATAGTTATGCATTTATAGAATTTAGAATGAATAACAGATATATACACCTGATATGAATGTTTATTTATCTTCTAATGTTATAATAAATTATTTTAATAAAGAAGTCTTTTATTTTTTGACTTTATTTTTAGTAATTTATAGTAACACGTTATATAAAAGTAATATCATATATACATATAATAAAAATGAAGTGTCTGTATGTAATATCAAAATAAAAAAATATAACAGATTGGGTATGAAAGTATACATGCTACTGATACTAAAAATGCAATTTTTAACATTTTTGTCGGTCTGTCTGTTTCTCTGTCTGTCTGTTTGTTCCGGGTAATCTTCGAAACGGCTGGACCGATTTTAACAGGAATTTCACTGCCAGGTAGCTGAAATTACAGGGGGTTATTTTGGCTACTTTAAATTAGACTAGCTATTAACCGCGGCTTCGTCCACAATGCTAACTCCAAAACGGTTGGACCGATTTTCACGGAATTTTTACTGGCAGATAGAAGACATAATAACAAGTTATTTAGTCGTTTTTTAATTTAGACTAGAAACGGTTTGAACGATTTTTACGGGATTTTCATCGACAGATAGCGGACATTATAAGAATAAATTTAGTCTATATTAATTTAGATTAGCTTTAGCTGTTAACCGTGGTTTCGCCCGCAGTGCTATCTCCGAAACGGTTCGACCGATTTTTACGGGACTTTCACTGACAAATAGCGGACATTATAAGAATTCATTTAGTCTATTTTAATTTAGACTGGCTGTTAACCGTGGCTTCGTCGGTAGTGCTATCTCCGAAACGGTTCGACCGATTTTTACGGGACTTTCATCGACAGATACCGGACGTTATAAGAAGTAATTTAGAGTAGCTGTCAACCGTGGCTGCGCCCGCAGTGCTCTCTCCGAAACGGTTCGAACGATTTTTACGGGACTTTCACCGACAGATAACGGACCTTATAAGAAGTAATTTAGTCTATTTTAATTTAGACTAGCTGTTAACCATGGCTTCGCCCGCAGTGCTATCTCCGAAACGGTTCGACCGATTTTTACGTGACTTTCATCGACAGACAGCGGACATTATAAGAAGTAATTTAGTATATTTTAATTTAGACTAGCTGTTAATCGCGGCTCCGTCGGCAATGCTATCTCCAAAACGGTTGGAGTGATTTTCATGGGACTTTCACCGGCAGATAGCGGACATCATAA
The DNA here is from genome assembly GCA_036509395.1 of Antheraea yamamai. Classification (NCBI taxonomy): domain Eukaryota; kingdom Metazoa; phylum Arthropoda; class Insecta; order Lepidoptera; family Saturniidae; genus Antheraea; species Antheraea yamamai. The sequence goes on along the minus strand of AP028440.1, from coordinate 16,321,635 downwards.
CAAGTAATATAGTGTTTTTTAATTTAGACTAGCTGTTAACGGTGGCTTCGCCCTTAGTGCTATCTCCGAAACGGTTCGACCGATTTTTACGGGACTTTTACCAGCAGATAGCTGATCTTATAGGAAGTCATTTAGGTTATTCTATTTTAGACTAGCTGTAACCTGCGACTTCGTCCGCATGAAATTTAACAATAAATATGTTCACTGTAAACATGTACGTAAGACGTGCGTTGTACTGGACTATAATAATAAATATAATTGAAATTCATATATGTATGTATGTAATTTGAATTATATTGTTTTTTTGGACAGTTCGGCTGCCATTTTTTAAAAATTACCGCGCTTTCCTCTTCTTAACTCAATAATCATGGTAACATATAAGACTATGGTATCAAGATCAATGAGCACTATTTAAATTATCGAATATTAACGACTGCTTAGACATATATCAAGTATCATATCTTGATTTATATTTATCCAAGATTTCAAGGCGTCAGTCAGCTCATTCGTTGTTTTCAATTCAACATTATAATCATTAATAGTAATTTTGAAGATAGAAGGGGTCTTTCTAATAAGACATTAGATCATAACCGTATTACTTATTGACAATATGGACATATTATATCATTATAATAATATTTTTAAGTCATTGTTTCATTAGCTCCTTATACTGTATAAGTGAGCACTGAGGTAGTTATATGGTGGGTTAAGGTTCCAAATATGATAAACCTCATTTCACACACTGTTAGTATTTATATATCTAATGTATACGTTACATGTTACTGTAAGTGACGTGCGTGTCGTACTTATAATTGTTTTTAAAGAGCATTTCTATAATTGTGCATGGTCGCAGAATTTTAAATTTCTTTAATACTATTTAAAAAAAAACGCGTGCGAAGCGGGTACAGCTAGTAGTTAATAAAAGTAAAATATTTTTATTTATACTTTTCATGTTCGTTAATATTAACACTTATAGAGCATGAGATTATTATAATGTATACATATTAATATAATGTATACTTATTAATTACTCATAATTAAAACGAACAAGCACGCCCGCGCATCGTGCTGTCGCCACATTTAGTGCACAGAATAATAATACTCCTAGCGGAAGTCGATAGTGCATCGGCGGGCGTCTTACCCTAGCATCTTTTGCAGAGGGCGCTAGTCGTGTTACCATCCACGTACTGCCCATCTGACATTTGCGCGGGAACCGAATATATTTCCATTGCTTCGCGTTCCATATTGCGTAAAAAATTTAATGGCACTTAAGAAAATCTTTTCTGAATTAGCTATTTGCATATCATCTTCTTAAAGTGTAACCACAAGTTTATACAATTTAAAATAATGAGGTTTAAAGAGGTAACACGCTAAGGTAATCGCAACCACAGAATAACCCCCGATGTGTTTGGTAATGTATTTTATAGTTGATGGTGGCCAAAAATTGCACGTAAATGTCATTACAGTATTTATACATAAATTGACGTGGAGTCTGCACACAAGTTCATATACCTAGAACTAATATGCCAGGGTGCGGAGAGGTGAATGGGGTCTGTCGAGGTAAAACCGCCCCGGCCGACAATGAAAGACTTTAAATTCATATACTTGAAAAACATAATCGTTCACGTTTTCATTGTACATTTTATTTTTAAAGGCACTCTAAGCTGATTTCTAAATGCGGATTTAGTATGTGTCCTGCTAAGAAATTCTCATTTCATTTGGGGATATCAAACGCAGGAAAGAAGGGTGACCAACTAATGATAAGTTCTTGTAGCAGTTTAGAGAAATCGTAAATCTGAGGCCAGTAGCGTGTCTATCTTCCCTATACACAGTTATAAATAAAGGTGTAATTTTGAATGGACAGCTATAAGAGTACGTATACCTTACCCATTGTAGACACAACAAAACGTTAGACCATGACTTTTTTGAGACGTTTTGTATGTGAATATATATCTGTGAAGATATTTAATGAGAAATTTGTAGTTTACAGAAAACCCTTTTTTATACGTATTAAGATTGGTTCATTAATTGAGGCTCGAGTACTTGAAACATCAAAGATAGTCCAAAACATTTTGAACAATTGAGGCTTCTTGCATTCCGTTATCACATAAAAAAGAGAACATTAAAAATGCACCGGGCTACGCATTCTGGTGTCTCTTAGACAATTAGAACATTCAAAGTTCACCAGGGTAAACTTTCCATCTCACTCGTCTTTAAAAAAATTATAACATTGAAAGCCCAAACGGTTATGAAGTTTGTCAGATCTCTTAAATAATTAGAAAATTCAAAGTTCACACCTATTTTGCCGTTCATAATAATAAACTCAAAACTGGCAAACAATTAAAAGCACACCCAAAAACTGGAACACGAGATTGCACAATACAATCTACATCAGTATCTAGATCAATGCGTCAGATCGTATCAGTCGCTTGGCTTATCGTATGTTGCGCGTGCGCTGAGCTACGGAGGCAAGGTCGGGCGGAATCGTGACCTCAGCCTGTGCTAACTCACAGCTCATATTTTTTATGCTCCCGTGGTAGGGTTTTGTTTAGTTAATTATAGATTATAATAAACATTTATCAGATATATGCCTAATATGGTTGTTCAGAGTTTGTGATTATAATTTTTTTAGGTAATAAAATCTAAAATACTTTATTCAGTTTAGGCCCTGAGAAGGCGCTTATGACTTTCAGAGCTACCACCGGTTCGGAAAACAATCCAAGTCATCGAGTAGAACCGGCAAGAAACTAGATCTGGTTTATCTTTTCATGATATATTTTTTGTACAAAACAGATAGTTATATTTGTTTTTAGTGGATGAACAGAAGTGGCGTCATTTCCAGACGTCACCATCGTTCACATATTGGTTCACCCTAAAATAGCCTTTAGACATTAAACCCGCTTGATATGGCGATTGGCTCACTATCCGGAAAATCTGCAATGTGCTTTGGGACTTTGTTATAAAACATAACACGATCACCTAAAAAACTGTTTTTGGTCTTAGTGTAAAAATGTACTGCAGTTTACAATATATTCTAAAAAGACTTTTTTATGTATGGGGTTTCAGGTAAGCATATTTGTTTTTTACTTTTCAACTTCTTTCTGAATGTCAGACAGCATGATGTATAATTTCTATGCAGCCGAAATATCGAACCGTCGGATGGTGGGAAGTAGCAGTTTGAGTTTTTGGCGGGATCTTGGTCTGTCATGTAGTGGATTTTATTTTTTATTCATAATCTTGTGTTACTTGACTCTATATTGTGTAAAATTGGTGGTGTTTTATGTGATATAGTTTGTTTATTGTGCATAAGTGAAGTGAATGGAAAATAATGCCACGGACCATGAATTCTGAGATGCCACAAAAATTCCATGGAAGGTTCTAACAAGATGGCCACCATCTTGTTAGTTCATTGAAATTATATCAAGAAACTTGTAATATTGATACTCACTTGACAATGGCAGTAATGGTCTACTAGAAGACTGGTTGCCAAAATGGAATAGAAGAAGAACTTGAAATACTATTAACTACTCGACAATGGCATTCATTGAAATTATATCAAGAAACTTGTAATATCGATACTCACTTGACAATGGCGGTAATGGTCTACTAGAAGACTGGTTGCCGAAAATGGAATAGAAGAAGAACTTGAAATACTATTAACTACTCGACAATGGCAGTAATAATCTAAAAGATTGGTTGCCAAAAATAAAGTTAAAAAAAAAAAAAAAAGTAGCAGTTCGCATTATGTCGCAACACAATCTATTATGGGCATAAAACAGGCACAAGGAGATAAAATCTTTCTGTATACTTTAATGTTCTAAATCGTTTATTTGTGGTCATCGTTAATGTATCACATGAACCCTCACTTGACCTATGGTGGAGAGCTCTCTGCAGAAGCAAAGCTGGTTTGCTACGAGTTTCGGCGCGATAAGCACTAGGTGTGTGGCTAACGAGGCGGTTCACAATATTTTTTTAAAGAGTACAGTATCAAGCTCCTTAAACAGGATTAATCGGCAGGATTTCTATCATAAGCAAAAGATGATTAAGTTAAAGGCAGTTATTGAGAGGCTGTAGAATAGACAGAATACCAGAAAGGTGTTTTTATTTGTAGGCGTTTCATCGCCATTTTCAACTCTTCCCAGGTCACGTCAAGGACATAGTGACTAGGCTAGATGTAGCCGTAGGCGAAGCGTATTTATGTAAAATAAGTTAAATATTTTCGAAAGCTTTCTCTGGGCGATCAATATCAAATGATGTATTTTTTTGTACAATATTATTGAAAATAGTACAGAATGTACGTAAGGTTCTTAATTGTGTTATTTATGGATGTGAAGTTATTGCAAATATAAACTACAAATATGTTATTTAAAAAATACTATAGAACGAAATTAAGATAATTATATGTTGTTATTTATCCTTCAAACATTTTATTTATAACGCCCACTTGTGATAATTACAAACCGTGCCGTGACAACCCTGAGAGCGCCAAACGAACGGCATACATCAATTTTGAGTAATGGTTACGTCGCAAATAGCAGAATGTTATCAGATAGCGAGGCCTTGTTATGTCGTGACTCGCCCACCGCTGATCGCGAGGCATACATAGAAACTTGTTAGTTGAAAGACTATTTTTTAGTACTTACCTGGCTAGGTGACACTCTTTAATTGTAAATCTACAGTCGAACACACCTATCGGTTTGTTCCGACAGTTTTAGCTTATCTTGTAATTAAGTAACACGACACTTGACATAAGGTTTTATTTTAGTCAACATTTAGTTTAGTCCAGCTGATACTCGTGACTACATCTGCATTGAAAATTATTGTAACAATATATTTTTTATGAAGAAAAGAAAAACACTACACCGCTTCTTCGTGTCAAGAAAAAACACATGGACGTTTAGTGTTTATACCACAGTTTCTTAAAACTTTAACAACTTTATATTAACTGAATCTATTGCGATAATTCTTTTTTTGGAAAAGGACAAAGTGTTTAAGGCTTAGTCTAAAAGAATTGGAACGAAATCTATCAACTAATTTTTAAATGATGAGTGAATAACAGCAGATGTCTATCATTTTATTCATATACCATTTTACCCCCTCCCCAAACCTAAATTCTTTTTAGTTTTCCACGCGCGCCGGGGTTTTTTTATTTTATAACAGAAATGATATAGGCGGGCGTTTAGAACTATTCCAACCGTCTCATCACACTTTTGTAGTTTATTATACACTTACATTCACCCGCGGCTTACTAAGCGCTAATAAAAATTAATAAGAATAAAATAGTCTATAATTGAAATGTAAATATCTAAAGGAATTATTGTTACGTAATGTGTTTTCGGCTTTGATCAACAATAACTAGATATCGGGTCGGCGCGGTTTAGTTTGTTTGAAACACAGCCAATGTAAGCACGTTTCACATGCCGCAGTGTATTCAAAAGATGCAAAAATAATATCCGAAAAAGCAATTTAACGGCCGGAGTATTTTACTTTCGCTAAATACATGTTGAATAAGTTATATTTTAAGCTTTAAACTAACAAATAATATCAAATTTTGAACAAAATTACCGATTTTAAACCTGTGGTGCAAATGGTTGGTCAAGGCTCTCCAACCACGCACAAACACTCGCAATAACGGGAAAAAGTACTTTATTCATTGCGTGTTAAGGTTGAATTCACACTAAATGTTGTTTATGTTGTCTTTTCATTTCTGAGGGGAGTAATTTATTGCTTTGCTCGTTTTATCGTAAGTTTTAGATAATATTTTGAACATTTGTGACTTTATTACTAGGTGTCATGGTTGTAATTAGGTTGAACATAAAACTGTTTTCAAACTTTTTTTCTCCCTTTCTTAGTAAACAAATAGCTACACATAAGTATATATTTACGCGGACAGCTTTTAGCTTCGATTTTGTATGTGACCCTTTATCTAGTTACTGTTGATCGAAGGTTTTCGGTGGAGGAAAATATAGCAATGTAAATAGCATGGTATAATACGGCAATGGTGCCGAACCCCGCGTCTGCGGGCGCACTTGCGTTAATCTGTAATGCACCCGCTGCAAGGTTTCCAAAATACGAACTTAAAAATACCATTTCTTAAAATGTATGATGTAAGATTTGATTTCCGTGTAAAAAAAACATGCACTAATCGCGCTGAATTTTTTTTTATTGTACACTTGCTTTGAGAAAGGTTGGCCACCGCTAGTGTAGGATATCCTCTAATGGCTGTGTACCCAGCTTGCCTATCTATAGTAGGACGAAGCGTGGCTTTCACTCGTCAGGCTGCCGCAGGGGTGGTTTTTGAGGAAGACAGCAGGTACCCTGACCACCCCTACCATGCGGCGGACGGTACACCGTGGGGTTTTAGTCCGTAGGAGTCAGGCATAACCCATTCTCTCCCCCAAGAGGGTGTCGTTTCCATAAAGGGCATTCCACGTTAATAAAAAAAGGGCATTCTCTACTGGTTACCTACCTACTTATCGCTTTGATTTTTGCCAAACAATCCCATCTTTGCCCTACCCATCACTTATTATGAGATGATAATGTTCAAATAACTCTATACATCGTTCACATAAGTGTTAAAATAGGGATATTGGATAATGTTTCAAAGATTAAAGTCGGTCTCTCGTTCAACAGGACGTGGCATGGTAAAGTTTGTAGATAAAAACTTAAAAGGCGATCCTGTGCGTGGTAGAACCCATTGTATCGTAAAACACGATGCTATTTGATGTGCTTTACTTTGAGTTATAAAGTTACGTGTTTAAATAGGTATTTTTCATATCGCTATGATTAAAAAAAAACAAAGCGTATATCGTACACAACACGCGGAGGCAATGAACCTTCTTTGGCTTTTATGTATTAAATCATTACATAGTATAAAACAAAGTCCCCTACCGCGTCTGTCTGTTCGCGATAAACTCAAAAACTACTGAACGGGTTTTCATGCGGGTTTCACCAGTTCATAGAGGGATTCATGAGAAAGGTTTTGGTATATCATTTGTCAAGGATTTTTTTATAATCAGGGCGGGACAACGTCTGCCGTTCCGGCTAGTTATAGTATATACGCATGCTCGTCCATTGGTCGAACTTCGACAATAGAGAAAAAAACATTTTCTTATTTGTTTATGTAGTCCGGTGAAGTTGTTAAGGCCTCGCTAGGCCGATAGCGTAGTCAGTTCGAGTTTTTTTGTTGTTGTTGATAACACTAAAGTGCATCATTGGCTACAAAGCAAAAACAGAATGAAGAAAATTGGTTGAAAACAGAGGAGGGAGATGTTCTACTGCCAATTTATATGTAGATATGAAAATGCTCATAACACTACATAACATGAAAACTATATACTGTAAGAATACCAGTAGTATAAGTACTTCACTATATATTTAATCATTTTAGTATACTATTAGAAACAGACAGACAACTATACATTTACTGATTTTAGTATACTGCTAGATTAATGCCCGGTTTCTGAGGTACTTTTACTGTAGTTTATCTGATCAATAGCGTTGTTCCTACTGTCAATTTATATATAGATCTGAACACACAATCCTACATAAACTGTAAGTATACCGTAATGGGCCATTTGACACTCTAGCTAGTGGATAAGTTGCTTCACTATACATTTACTCATTTTAGTATACTCAGAAACCTAGCACTAGACAGTCAAACACATATCTACACTACTTTTAACGCAAAACGAAGTTTTTTTGCTACCGTGCCATAAGAAGTTTTAATCTAGTCAGTTATTATTAAAATTAATAAAATGGACTCTTTTCTACTACACCTACGGACGTTCTCTCGCCCAGATAATAAAAAAAAACCTTAACATACGTAAACGTTCCTCATGAATCATCTTATCCACTGGTGAAAACCGCATGAAAATCCGTTCGTTAGTATTTGAGTTTATCGTGAACACACGTACAGACAGACGTGGCAGAGGACTTTGTTTTAAAATATGTAGTGATTACATGTCACTACATACCAGGGTATCATATATTACGTGTAACACTTAACCCCTAAGTAACAGCATCAGTCGACATACGTGCAACACCGGAGAAGGTTGCAGGTTGGCATGAGAGCGACGATAGCCATGGCTTGTAGAACGAGAGGTTGTCACTGTTGTATTTTGTATAGTCTTGTTCTTACCATTGGGTTTAGAGTCATTTGATGTTCGTACTTGGAAAAGAAACTAATTTTGTTTTTGTAAAGTTTATTTCATTTTCATAATTATTTGATGCAATGTTTTGTGGATGCCGTATTGCCGGTAGCTTTTCGCAAATAAAGACTGATTTTGTAAATACTAGAAAAAACAACAAATTTCTCATTTATATATTTTACAGCTGGCATTAAATTCATAAGAAATAAATGCTTACGTCACATTTAACTTTATTATTGATTCTGATAAACGAGTGTGAGTTTCGTTTGTTAATACCCCCTCCCCCCCCCCGGGGGGGGCCCCCCCCCCCCGCCCCCCCCCCCCCCCCCCCCCCGGCCGGGCCCTTCCCCCCCCCCCCCCCCCCCCCCCCCCCCTTTTCTCCCCCCCCCCCCCCCCCCCCCCCCCCCCTCCAAAAAAAAAAAAAAAAAAAAAAAAAGGATCAGCCAGAGTTAATTCTCGAAACGCTTTTACCAGTTACTTTCCGTAGTAAATAAAAAAAAACAGGGGTGTCGCAAAGAAACACGATAAAAGTGAAAATTTTGTACAAAAAAATACAACAAAAACCCAACGTCATGCGATGTTCCAAGGCGATCGCCTATCCAAGTATTGACCGCACCCGACGTTGCTTAACTTTTGTGATCGGAAGAGAACCGGTACTTTTAACACTTTACCCGACACAGTGTTTATAACACCCACCAGTTTTCGTCCCGCAAAAATGTTGCAGATCAGAATTTGAAAGCCCTCTCGTAAGATGTTTTACTTATAATAAAAACAAGATTTCCTATCCCCGATCCCCCCCCCCTAGTATCGTATAAATTATTACCTTATTAATTTTAGAACTGGCAATAATTGACTACGGAAAGCAATAAATGCTTACGTCACATTTAACTCTATTATTGATTCTCACAAGTAAGTTACCTTGTCCGTTGCTATTGTTAAAATATAGTTTCGAAACACTGTGAGCTTATTTTAAGTACTTCATAAATCATGCACCTTCAGTAGTTCATTTGTGTACATACAAAGAATAGACCACATGTTATTATAATATATATGTATGTGTTTATTAGATCGCTACGTGGAGTAGTATCTCGTATCGTCTCATCTGCCAATTTTTTAAGATACTAAATCAAAATCAAAAGTAATTTATTAAATTTAGACTCTGAGCAGGCGTTTATGAACGTGAAAGTTACCACCGGTTCGGAAAAACAACCCAGTCGTCGAGAAGAACCGGTATGAAACTGAGTTTTATAAATATTCGGAATCTGGTAAAAAGTACATTGTTACCTAGTTTTTTTTGTTAGTATACGGAAAGACTGGCAAACTCTCAACTGCAACTGAATTCGTCCCTTTTTAACATCGGTGTTGGATTACAGATCTCAGGCTGATGAAGGGGGGGGGGTCCCCGGGGACCCGCCGACCGGGGCGGGGCGCAACCAGCACCCCATACCCACATAGATAAGCTTCGGGGCGCCATTGTTCTTCGATTCTCTGTGCCCCCGCCCGCTTAAAAAAAAAAAGCATCATGTGCAATTCCGTCATTTTGTCGGGTTACTGTAAAAAAAGTCGAAGCAGTCATAAGGACTGTCGTAGAAGTGAAAACTCAAAACAATGAAATAACTGTGTTCTCTTATGAATCTTTAATTAATTATAATAGTGTGAATCAAAATATTTAAAGTTAATAATTTGTAACCCCCTTTCCCCCCTAATTATAAAAATCTTTACATCCTCTATCTACTGTGAAAACCGCGTGAAATCACAAATTTATTTTCTATTTTCCATCTATTTCCTCGAACAACAAAGACAAAATTATGTCACCACGCGCCACAGGGCCCAATACAACCCTTTTTTTTTTTTTTTTCCCGGGGCCTTTCTGTTGCGGGAGAAACCCGGCGGCGATCTAGCTAACGGGGGCGCCCAACTGTACTGATCGTTCACTGCCGTTTTTCTCGGGAGGGTCATTGCGCACGCCCGCGCAGCCGGCGCGCCGCGCGCCCCCCCCCACCGCCAACCGCAGCTGCGCAATCGCAGCCCCCCCATCCCAGCGTACGCGACGTTTCCTAGGGTAGAAACGCGCGTAAAACGTGGTATCTGGACGCAATACATTTTGAAGCGCGCGAGTCGACTCTGGACAGGCTCTAACACAAGCAGCGCAATACGATCTGTCACGCTTACTAGCATGTCATGATGCGAAATTATAAATTCTCTCCTGCCAAATATACAGTTCAACGCGCCTAAAGAAGTTTTCTCTGGAAAATATATACATAAAAACTTCTTTACTTGTTACGTTATCACCGTGCATTTGGAAAGTCTCTACTTACATATATCCAATAACTCGGACATATGACTCATATGTCACCGAAATTGGCCGAGGTAAACGTATGCATAACATTAACAAAACCAATGTACCTATTGACAATTAAAAACATGAATTATATCATTGCTTAAATAGAGTATGTTTGCGGGTACAACTGGCATTTTGACCTAAATGGTATTGAACGGAAAGGTTGAACGTGTTAGACCAAATTAATCATGTCGAATTAGGCGGTTTATTTATGATTTATTATTATATTTACGAGCGGTAGAAGTTTGTTATGTTGTTCAATTATGAAGGGAGAGTTAACAACACGTAGGTATTGACGCATGGATTTTTGGACGTCACAGTAAGGCCGTGTACATCAAACCGATATAGGTATAAGAAAAAGTTTTTACTACACTTTCTCAATAACTTTGATAAATTTCGGCATCTGCATTCACAGATTAAAAACGTGTATAGTCAGTAAGAAAATGAGCTATATGAGGCTACTCAAGCGCCAAAGGGGGCCTGCGAAGATGAATTGCGGCTTAAACAGCGAGATAACAGGGACAATACACGTGGCAGTAATAGAGTCCGTCGTGATATACGCTGCGGTCGTATGGTCAGAAAAAAACGTATCTAACCGACATCAAAAAGCAACTCATTATCTGGGACTGGGTCGCTTTCAGGCCGGCATGACAGCGGCTTTCGGTGGTCGCCATTGTTTTTGGATTGTACTGTGCTTACCATCAGGCACAGTACAGTCACTTTGCCGAGCTACAATAAAAGAAAAAAAAATTAACCTATTTTAAAAATAATATAATATACTAAACTAATACATAAACATTGGAGGGAGTGAAAAAGTTTTACTGTTGTATCGCAGGAGAGGGGTGGGTCAAAAATGATTAAAATACTAATTGTGTTAAAAATAACGACCCCTTTACAGAACACTTTTTTGATAACCAATCGACTCAGTTTAGTGTAGGATCAATACAATAATGGATTTATTAAGATTGGAGTATTAGAAATCGCAGATAATCGCTATTTATCGCAAAAACCTTTCCCATAAATCTGATAGGAAATCGTCGCATCTTCGATAATCTGACTGATGACTGAGATTAGAACTATAGTATTTTTAAGCTACGATTATAAATAACACATTACAGTGACCATTTAATATTTATAGGACTTTTTTCATATAGGGATATAGATACATATAATTTTTCATAGGATATAATGACTGCAAGCATGCCATTTGTTACTTTTATATGTTAAGCGCAATTAATAAAAAAATACCCGTTACCCGTACGTCAAAGTTACCCGTTGATGAAGCGTAAAATCTTTTTCAAATGCAGATGAAAATATTTTGAAATTTTTAATAACAATTTAAAATGATAATACAGTTATCGTCATAGATATAATTTATATTTCAAAAATGACTAACAACAGTGTCTGCGTCTGATGACTCCACCTTTGGCACAGCAGACCTTGGGAAGAACAGCACGGAAATCTCAGTCAAAAATAAACTTAAAAAAACAGTTATTGAGATTATTGTATCGTGTAAGAATAAACCTTCCCGGATATATAATTCGAGGCAACACGTCATCCGCGGTAACATTATTACAGCAAGCAGATATTCAATTGCTACAGATAATATACTCAAGGTCCGTCCGCCTACATCCGTCTTCGGCTCATAGAGTATGGCGTGGGAATGCTATTGTTAATTTTGCATATTACAAAATCGTAATACATGTGAGAAATTAACGTAAATTTTATGTTATATATACATATGTATATCTACCTTTTTTTCACACCATTTCCTACTAGGTTAGGCAGAAAGAATGTAGTATATTACGTATTTAAAATCACTTTTGTTGTCATCACATTGGTTGATTATATTATTATTATTCTATTTTATAAACTCTAATGATATTATAAAGAGGTAAAGTTTGTGAGTTTGTGACGTTGTAAATTATTTCAGTGCTATTCATCATCATTCATTCATCGAGGAAGATTATAGGCTATATATAATTACGCTAAGACCAATAGGAGCGGAGTACTAATGAAGAATGTGTCAAAATCCGTTGCGTGTTAGCGTTAGCCCAAAGTAACTATTCCCCGCTGACGAAGTCGTGGGCAGAGGCTAGTATATTATAAACCCGAAAGAAACTATCTGTCCGTATATTATCTTTTTATAGCTAAACTTATGAATTCATCACAAAGAAATTAAGCAGAGTTACCCTGTGACCTGAAGAACGACGTAAACTATGTTTTTACCCAGAATATTCATAACCCATAATACCTTTTCTATATCTTTAACTAGCGGGCCCGGCAGACGTTGTCCTGCCCTGATTATGAAAAAAATCCTTGACAAATTATATACTAAAACGTTCCTCATGAATCACTCTATCCACAGGTGGAAACCACATGAAAATCCGTTCGGTAGTTTTTGAGTTTATCGCGAACAGACAGACAGACAGACGCGGTAGGGGACTTTGTTTTATACTATGTAATGATTCATACGAAGAGAAGTTTTTATTAATGAAGTTAAAAAATATACTTTTGAGTGTACTCTGATGAAAATAATGTTATTAGTTAAAAATTATGGCGTGAGTTATTACGCCCTTCCACTTCGAATTGTTTGGTCGCTGCAACGGAATCATCGTCCTACTGCAACAGAAAACTGTTATGGAAGAAGTAAAAGTAATTAGAAGGCATCGTTGATCGGCGGCTGAACTCGACGTTGGCGGATGAATGAATCTGCCGTCGATATATACGTGTTTCGTTCCATCACGGAACGTCTTCAGATCTATTTCACTAACTTTTAATGATATATTTCCGCAAAGTAACGCCTTCATCAATCAAATATGATTAGGTAAATGATATTTGAAAAATTCTTAGGAAAAACAAGCAAATGAAGTGTCAGAAAAAAGTTAGTTTCTCTATAATTTTAAAAGACTGGGATCTAAGAGAGACATACGTCGATACAGTTGTTTTGGGTAGAAATTTAAGGGTATAACAAATAGATGTTTTAATTGAAGACTGGTTTCACTTTAGTCAGATCTTGTTGTATTATCGACTGTTCATTTAAATTTGGAATATACTCCAAATGATTTTTTAAATGTGTTAGTCTGAATCACATGAATTCGTGTTTTTTAAAACTTTGAAATGCTGGAGAGAAGAGGCTCCTGACTTTGGTAGTTCGGAGAAATCTGACATAAAGATCTGAATTGCATACGAGACTAACAGCCGCCCGTGACTTCACCTACTATTATATCTTTATACATAAATTTCTTCGGTACGTGTGTATGTCACTGAACTCCTCCTAAACGGCTGGACCGATTTTGATGAAATTTTGTGTGCGTGTTCCAGTGGATCCGAGAATGGTTTAGATTCACAATTGGAACCGGTAGGTGGCGCTGCGGTTGAAATTTTTTTTTTTTTATTGTCAAGACAGGACGACGCCCGTCCGGCCCGCTAGTATTTATATAAAAGACTATAATTGCGCGCAACCGTTAGTTTTGTCGTTCTAAAATAAACGTAGCCTGATTTACTCATTGTAATATCAGCTATCTGCCAGTGAAAGTCGCGTCAAAATCGGTCAAACCGTTTCGGAGATTAGCCGGAATAAAGAAACAGACATATAGATACACAGACAATACATTTTAACAACTGGTTGAAATTTAGAAAAAGCTGATACTTTGATATTATAAACTAAAACTTCAGTTGTATTTTGTTTTATACTAGCTTCTAACCGCGACTTCCTCCGCGTGGAATAGTTACTTTGGCTAACGCTATCACGCAGCGGAACATCTTAATTGGTGCTCCGCTCCTGTTGGTCTTAGCGTGATGATATATAGCCAATAGCTTACCTCGATAAATGAGCTATCTAACACTGAAGGAATTTTTCAAATCGATCCAGTAGTTCCTGAGATTAGCGCGTTCAACCAAATTAATTAAAGATACTCTCTCGTTATTAACTCGAGCCTTCATTCAAATTACAATAACTTATGATAGAGTGGACCGATTTTAATGACACAAAGACTAAGATATTCCCGAAGATATGTTTTATTGTGGTTTTATTATGAACCCAGCGCTTTAGCAGTCATGCGTGTTCATACAAACAGATAGACAGACAGACAGACATTTCTAGAAATGATTGAAATGTATTCCATTACTTATTCCTAGACACCTGCAAAATTTTTTTTTCACGAAAATCGAAAAAGTACAGACACGTTACATTTACATTCTTATTATATGTATAGATATAGATAGAAGATAAATAAAGATAATGTAGGTACTTTTAATAAGCTGCAAGTAAGCAGATGTTAGAGTGAAGATGCACCAATTTGCCGCGGTTCGGAAAAGTCACAGGTCAGAAGCTCAGTTTTACGGGATAAAGGTATCATACGTAATCGATTGTCAAGGAATTCTGAAAGGAACGTTTTCTGTGTCAATAATGGTGATCGCATTGAAAGGGCTTTTAAATTTGGTAACAACAGAGTTATAATTTGTTACGAAAGTAATTACTGTTAAGGTGAATTCGCAAATTGTTAAGTCATTGGGAGAACTGGTCGGTTATTAAACCCATTGTCGGAAATCCGGCAGTATATCTACAATGAATCACTGGTGATACATAGAGCACTGGATTTCGTTGTGAAGTATGAGTCACGTTTTTGGTCTTTTGTAGAAAAATTCAAATTAGTATATTTTTTGTATCGCTGTAAAATGAGGTATAAATTGTAGTTACTTGTTACGATTTCTGTGATAATCCTATATGTTAGGTAATAAATTTCAAAATAATAATAATATTTGATTCTTTTTTGTCTAAAAGCTCTCCGATCCGCATTGAAAGATAACATATCAAATCTTCTTAATTCCGTCAATATAACTTTTGACGTTTAGGTATAATTAATACTACTAGTGGTCGCCTAGTGATCAAAATTAGACCATAATTCATTATTACATTCAGTAAGACCAAAGAGAATAATAATTATTTCAGTGGTTTCATAAATTTACTAAAGATAAATTATTTATCAATTAATTATTAATGTATATTATGAACTTACATATTATGTTATTGTAACATTAACCTACAATTTTACCAGTTAATTTTAAAGGGCATGTAATGTATGGAACGTAGGTCATGTTAAAAATATTGATGTAGGGTGAAAAAAAGTAATTGGAACGTGAGAGTAAAATGACGGATGGCGAAACGTCTTTTTCATTTACATGTGTGTATTTGTTGTGTTGTGTATTTAGTAGTATTAAAGTATGTATTGTCTATATATGTCTTTTTATTATTATATGTGCTACCTTACTGTATTTATACCATTTACATATTAATAAAAAGTAATGGGTTATTAGCAAAGTTATTTGAACAAACACGGTACTAATCTTTATGCAATTAAATATGGTAATAATGACTACAATAAAGACTAATCTTATAGTTATTAATTTTGTTACACATAATTATAAATCAGGTGATATCACTTACGATATTCATTGAAATAAAATTCTTTTTATGTCAGTTTTGATCTACATAAAATGCGTGACGTAATTAAAATATTACTCACAGAGTGACACAAACAGCGATGTTGTTTTATGACTTACATAGGTTATCTATCTTTATATATAAATTTCTTCTGTACGTGTGTATGTCACTGAACTCCTCCTAAACGGTTGGACCGATTTTGATGAAATTTTTTGTGCGTGTTCGAGTGGATCCGAGAATGGTTTAGATTCACAATTGGACCCGGTAGGTGGCGCTGCGGTTGACTTTTGGGATTTCTATTTTTTATTATCAAGGCAGGACAACGTCCGCCAGGTCCGCTAGTATTAATACCAATAATTTATTTAATCTTATGTTAAAATAGAGTGTCCATATTTTATTATAGTCGATTTATTGATTACTCTATTTGTCGCTGCGAGGTTCAATTTATGTGGAACAGTCCAGCGGCCTAAAATTTGTTACTCTTTAGCAGCACCCGCGGAGCATGTGCAAGGGAATGAGAGGTACACTTCTTGCAGACGCGATAAACATCAGCACCCCACTAATATTATTAATCCGAAAGTTAGTCTGTTTGTTGTCCGTTTACCCTTTAATTACTCAACCAATCATCGTGAAATGCACACACGTTGTTGGGACAGAAAGGGACGTAGCCTTCATCATCAAAAATACGCTGTTCTCGAGGGGTAGATCAAATCTACATTAATGCGAGCGAAGCCTGGAGCAAAAGCTAGTAATTTATATATCGATTTTAAGTGATTAATGCGGCAGATTTTTTCTTGCCTTCTAAAGCCCAAGGTATAATGTTCGAGATGAGTTAAAACCCGGGGTTCGAAATGTTGTACAGTATGTTTTTACATGTTCCGGTCGATACATTTTAGTCTCTTTTGAAGTGAAACTTCTTTATCGACGTAGGGAGGAGTTTTAGAGCATGTAAAAACGTATGTAACGTTTTTCGGTTACGCGCCATCTTAATTTCTGTACATTTTTCCGTTACGCGCCGTGTTTGTTTCTAAAGGTGCGGTCACAATGATCAGATTCCATTTTTTTTTTATTTTTTTTTTTTCTGTAAAGTTGTAAATATAGTAGATCATTTTTCGAAAAATGATGTCATAAAGAAGTTTCACTTCTTACGTGTGTATACTGATACACGCACGTATTTTTTTTTTAAATGAAAAACTCAACCAATATTTTTAAAATGCACATTGGGCGTGTAGATGATCCTGAGTTTTAAATGAAAGAACATTTTTAGACAATCTTTTATGAAATTATTTCATTAATCACAATAGGTGAGATTACAATTGCCGCGAAACTTTAAAAGTAAAATCCATAAAAGTTAAATCGACATCATACTGTACACTGGGCTTCTAGGAGAGATTTTTTTCAAACTTGGAGCTGAATGCTACGTTTTAGTTTGTACAATATACATTAGGTCTTACGAGGCTAGAATAGCACGTAACAGACCAACGAAATTTAGTAGAGAAGTTTATTTGACTTCGTTTTGCTCGTTTAAAACAAGGCATTACGATGTGTAAAATTTATTATAAGGTCGTAGTTTTAATTACACTCCGAATATCTGTTTATTTTAAAAATACTTTTGTAACATTGACTTCAAATACCAACTCGTACATTAAGAACTTACTTAATTATTACTTAACACGTTCACTGCGTAGATGATTTTTTAAATTTATTTTTTTATACGATAGGTGGTCGAAATAACCTCACATATATCACTAGCTGCTGCTCGCGACTTCGTCTGCGTGGAATGTTACTTTGGACTAACGCTAACACGCAGCGGAAACTCTCTAAAGAAAAAAACACGTTAAACGATTTCTAAACGTCCTTCATTGGTGCTCCGTTCCCATTGGTCTTAGCGTATAGTTTATAACCTCCTTTGATAAATGAGCTATCTAACACTAAAATAATTTTTCAAATCGGGACCAGTAGTAGACCAGTAGACCAGTAGCGTAGTAGTACTGAGATTAGCGCGTTCAACCAAAGAAACAAACCCTGCAGCTCTATAAAATTAGTATATGTTATGAGGGGTTCATTACCCTTTCAGATGAAAAGTAATTGAATATTATTACGGTAATTTAGTGTGAAAGACATATCATTCACCTCTAATCACGTTCAATGACCATGTTAAAAAATGACAACATTTTTAATTGGAGTCACTTTATATTTACATATTATTTATTGCAGTAAAAACACGTTTTAATATAAAAAAGACTAATTACATGGCGCTGTGTAATTATATAAAATTATATATATAACAACTAAAATAATAATTTGATTGAAAGCAAATAGAAATATAAATATCTGTCTCTGTTATAGAATGCAAGTAAATGAAATAACATCAGGAACTACAAATGTAAGTGCAAAGTGTCATTGTTTATTTATTTAGATAAAATTAGCGCTATAAAACATTGGGTAAAACAAATATTTTAAACATTTATGGAGTCATCTTTTAACACAATAATAATTTTAAGAGATTATAGTAAAATATAATTGTCTTTTTCATACACGTTATCGTAAGGGTTGTCCATTAATTGCGTTTTTAAGGAATTTTTAACCCCCTGTGAGATGTCGTGAGATTTATCTTGACCCTTATTTGTACTGTGAGTATAAAAGCTTTCGATTTGCTTTGTTTTGGATCGAAAAAAAAAACACAATTTGCTTTATTATTTTTCTTTTTTAACTTTTTGATTATTATTACATTTACGTATTACTTTACATATGTTATGGATTTTAATATATGTATAGAAGAATCGTGACAAATTGTGGCATATTTTAGTCTAGAAATATGTTTTAATTTAAATCAATCTAATTTTCTAGCATTTTTATCGTACAATATACGTGATATTTGTAAAAAGCCCCATACTTTCGCACGTGAGATTTCGTGACATTCGGCTTGAACACGTTCCGCCCCTAAACCTCGCAAGTCATTAATGGACGCTATCTTTATTAAAGCTACGCTTGTCGAACTGTATAAGATAACCCTACTTTTTATACTGCTTAACACACGCAGGTGGTCGTTTCAGTCTCCCATCGCATTGAAAGTGTTAAATCAATAAACGATTTTCTACATAAGCCGTTGCGACGTAATCTGGTTTAATATACCGTAGGTGTGAACCACTTTATTTAAATTCTTGTAGTGAAGGTCGGACGTAAATTTTATATTGACCACAAGTGATAGACTATCGATTACCACCTACAAGGTATACACGTTTTACTTAACATCTAATTTATTTTGATCCATTACATAAGCATAGATTTCATAACGCTTTTAATAGTCAGCGTGTAGTTCGGTAGGTCACCGGACCGATATAAATAAGCAGATAAAATTTCATAAAGTATTGACAACTGCTCACGACTTGGTTTGCGTTAATCATAATAAAACTTAACCTAGAACTATTAGTTTAAACATAAATTGAGGATTTTTGGCGGAATTTTAGACTTTCATGTACTGGCTTTTATATTTTATAAATAATCTTGTGTTATTTGACTCTATATTTTGTAATATTGGTGGCATCTTTTTTTTTTAATTTTATTTTTGCAACCAGTCTTTTAGATTATTACTGCCATTGTATTACAAATTCTTCTTCCATTCTATTTTTGGCAACCAGTCTTCTAGTAGACTACATAAGATGGTGGCCATCTTGTTAGAACTTTCCATGGAGTTTTTGTGGCATCTCAGAATTCATGGTCCGTGGTATTATTTTCCATTCACTTCACGTATGCATAATAAACAAGCTATATTACATAAAACACCACCAATTTTACATAATATAGAGTCAAGTAACACAAGATCATTACATAGTATAAAACAAAGTCCCCTACCGCGTCTGTCTGTCTGTCTGTTCGCGATAAACTCAAAAACTACTGAACGGATCTTTATGCGGTTTTTACCTGCGAATAAAGTGATTTACGAGGAACGTTTTGGTATATAATTTGTCCAAGATTTTTTTATAATCAGGGCGGGACAACGTCTGCAGGGCCCGCTAGTTATGAATAAAAAATAAAATCCACTACATGGCAGACCAAAATCCCGCCAAAAACTCCGGTGGCATCTTATGTAATATAATGTACAATAGTGCACAAGTGAGGTGGATGGCAATTAATACCACAGAGTATGAATTTTGAGATGTCACAAAAACTCCCTGGACAGTTTTAACAACGAGGCCACCATCTTGTTACAACATTGAAATTATCACAAGACACTTGTATTGCTATTGCCTACTCGACAACGGCAGTAATGATCTAGAAGTAGTAACCATGGCATTGTACTAAGTGACGCGGTCTATTTCTTAAATTTCTGTTAAATTATGAGGGATATATCGGGAACAGTTTTTCACATCCAAATATTTTTGTACGATTAATTGTAACCGATTCATGTCTATATCCAAGGATGTCTGAATTTAACGGTGTTACTATGTCCATCAGTTCCGATCATACGACATAAGACATAGATGTTTTCGTTGTTTACAACGGTAGATAGCCGACAACCCTCACACGTCACTAAGATTAGCACGTCCGTGTTGGAATTTTCCAAGCCATAAACAATATCTCCAAACTATAAAGAGTAGATTAGGACGGTGCTTCATTGCCAAACGTAGTTTGAAGATGAGCGATACTTTGCTGAGGAGTCGAACTGCACTTAAAGTTATAATAAATCCAACTAAGAAATTCCCGAGTTACATCCATGGGGTAACATATATACGAAATAAATGACACAGGCTGCTTTTAAAGCTATTGCATTTTGAAATGACGTAATTACTTTTTAAATATTATTAATGTAAGTGACGATTTCCAGAAATTTCTAGTGCACCCCGACGTATCAGATTTTACCATGTGTACCATTTATCTGTATATATTATGATACATAATCTAAGTAGTATGGTGGTATATTATGACACTCATACGTACACACCCACTTGTATACAATAGTAAGATACATAGGGAGAGAAAGAATGTCGTGTGGAGGGAGCATAACACCTTTTTCTTATGTGACGATTTCCTTTTCGTTCGTCGTTCGCGTGAACTTCAGTTTTGATTTTGTTAGACACACGTCGTTACATTGGATGCAGGTAATTTTATTCGTGTAACAGTGTATAAGTTGTAGGTTAGCCGCACTAATGCTTTATGTACCAGTAAGCTGATCCCTATTTCGTATAATCGACCATGTTAATGAGAGTTCAATTTAAATTGGACACTTGTATATCTCCAAAATCATGCATTATTTTGTAGCTTTGTGTCCATGTAAACTTCCAATTATAGTTGTAAGAACTACAGAGAACTAATGTTTTAGACAAATTGACGGAAGCGCATTTCTAGAATAGCGCGTATTATTTCAATTAAGTGTTTTGTTTGTGAATCGATTTGAATCAAACAAACATTAAATGTTACGGAAAGCTCACCACAATATATCAGTGCATTCAATTCAATCAATTCCATCAAGCCTTTTATCACACGCTAATGCAAAAAGCAAAGCGACAAACAAACAAAAATTTTAAAAAAGAAACAAATTTTTGGCCTTAGTAACATAGTATAACGGGTATAAATTATTTTTAATGAATTAAGGTACATGTCTCGATTACGATTTTATTATATGTATAAAAGAGACGAGAGGCGTTTTTGATTTTATTTTTCTTAATTTTGCCCTTAATGTCATTGCAACACTTATAAAATCTTTTACTGTATTATAAAACCTATTTGGAATGAAACGTTTGACATTACGTCTAGTTGTTGTCAAAACAGAATCGTCAAAACTGACCTTGACGTATAAAATAACCGCTCTAATAAAATTGCCGTCGGTCATTTGGTAGTGGAATACGCGGATTATCTATAGCTTCAGGTGTGGTACAATTTAAAGCATTCTATGGTATACGGAAGCGTTTTGATATTACGTTTGATGCTAAGTGACAGAGATGGCAATACAGTAGAAAGAGAAGGGGTCAAGTGGGAGTCATCATAGGTTTTTGATAACACATTTTCAACATGGTAGCAGTTTTTGGCGGGATCTTAATGTGTCATGTAGTGGCTTTTATACAAGATTATTCATAATCTTGTATTTTTTTACTCTATATTTTGTACTATTGGTGGCTTTTTACGTAATATAGTTCGGTTATTGTGCACAAGTGAAGTGGATGGAAAAAATACTACGGAGCATGATGTTTGAGATACCACAATAATTCCCTGGAAAGTTCTAACAAGGGAGCCACCATCTTGTTACAACATTGAAAGTATCACAAGAAACTTCTAATATTATTACCTACTCGACAATGGTAGTAATAATATACAGGATTGGTTGCCAAAAAACATTACGATATATAAAGAATATAATATAAGAATGCAATAGCAAAAACATAGCTATTAATGCACTACGTTTTCTTTTAAAATTGATACTAGTGTATATTCCGTATTTGTTTGTCGCCTATTTTTTTGTATTTTCGATTTGCCATGTACTGTATTCTCAATTCTGTTTATATATAAATAGGCAGATACAAAACAGTACATCCTCTTACTTTATTCCTTAACAGATTTTCTTTATTTTCTTTGTATAATATAGATATTGACGAACTTCAATATTATCATTTAAAAAAGTTGAAACAATTCTTTTTTTTTCCTTAATATTGATACATCAAAAGTTAATTAATCTTGTCAAATGTCAACCAGTGGACAACCACTAGCTTATATAATATCTATTATATTTTAACTATGAACTCCAAATCTTGTTTGTTCACCACGGTACGTTGAAATATTCTGGAGAAGACTTTTATGTTGTTCATTTTGTCATAGCTCAGTTATTTATTAAAATAAATAGTAATTGCAAAAAATGTCAACAACTGCGTGCGGATCTGTTTGCATTTCTAGCAAGAGATATCATTAAAATATTTAAATTTCAGTTGGACCACAGATATCAAAACCGGAGTTCAAACACCTGCCGGCGGTTTACACAACCGTTCCACATACGCGACAAGACCAACATTTAAGCTATCTATGCCTTAATATTCATTACATACTCGGACCATTGCAAAAGGACACCATGTTGTATGCTAAAATGTTGCGATACTGCGCAGTGATAGCGGAGCGACTGGTTCTTTAGCGAAATGTTGCAAGTTCGAATCTGAGTGACAGCGGCAATTTCAAAATTCAATACCGGAGTAAATCTTTATAATAAGAATTAGAGTTGTTTAAAGAAAGAAACACCCGATTATAAAAACAATGATATTTTTTTAGTTATATTAATGAACGAGGTGTTGAGCTGAGGACCGAGATTAAAAACCTCCCGCTCCCTTTATTTTTTACGTTCACAAACATCATAATTAATCATCGTATAGTCTACATAATTTCCACAATTAAGACGAATCTAATGATATCTCACACACTAAATTCCCTTAACCACAATGTCTGGAGTGAACCAAAGACATAGTAGTACTTACTACTGATGCACGTACGTGCATACATGTGCACAACAAAACATTAGCTTCCGTTTACGTAGTTGGATAAAAAAACGCAACATTTAATCTATGTATGAAGGTACGGCGATAACAAATCCGCATTGTAGCATAATAATAATAAAAGTTTCAGTTTAGTTTCAGATAATAGTGTGTCTATTTTACATGAAATTATTAGTGTACAAATTCTTAACCTAGTATTGGTATTACAACCTACCGTCATGCTCAGAATGCTATTAGGATTACGTCTGAATCGCCTCAATATCGCGGCAGATCGCTGACGCATGATGGCATGAAATGGATGATGGAATGAAATGGTATTGTGTGACAAAGCTTCGGCTATTTGTTGCACTAAATTTAACGTCAAAAGTTTTTGTGATAAATTATTAACACTTACTACTAACTTGAATTATAAATAGTAAAACCATCTGCTGAACTTCTTTATTGTCAGTAAACCTTCTGGTTCATTATTGTTCTGCATCTATCGTTACACAGCCCGAAAGTTTGTAACGCCTGGCGATAATGTCTTTCCGCGCTTGCGTTTAATACGACCATAGACTTCTGGGCTATACATGCAGATATGGTTGTAGCATAGGGCATAAAGGGCCTGTAAAACTGTGAATTTGCATGCGAAAAATGTGTTTTATGTTCTCTGAAGCATATATAATTGTAACCATTTCTATGACAAGACTATTTTACCGAAGACAATTTTTATTATAATTGATTCCAGTATTGATTATATCGTTTTTCCATGCACCATTGTTAATCGTATACGAGACGGACGTTAAATAATATATAGTTTGAATGGAATTATATAATACTAGCGGGCCGAGCGGACGTTGTCCTACCTTGATAAAAGTGTGTGTCTTTATGTACACGCGTTAGAATTTATACTTCTTTGGCGTAACAAGATAAAAATCTTTACAAAATTTTTATCTTTCGCCTTATTCTACGTTTGTAGAAAAAACGATACTAACAATAGAAAAAAGGTATTTAATACATTGAAAGTTTTAAGACTAAGAAATACAAACAACAAATACAAAGAAAGAAAATGTTGACTATAGCTAACTTCAGGGTGTCGGTTTTTCGTGACGGTGTGCGCGCGCATCGTAATAATTTCAGGGTGTCGGTTTTTCGTAACGGTGTCCAATTGTGAATCTAAACCATTCTCAGATCCACTGGAACACGCACACAAAATTTCATCAAAATCGGTCGAGCCGTTTAGGAGGAGTTCAGTGACATACACACGTACAGAAGAAATTTATATATAAAAGAAGATTAGTATTATATAATAACCAACTTTGACAATGTGAAAACAAAAAGAATAACGCTGTCATAGATTTAAAATGTAAACAAGACGGTTGCCATAGCAACTGTTTCTTTTTTAATATCGTTAACAACCAGATCAATATTCAATAAGTATATATTATTACTTCCTATACCTACTGAGAGAGGCACATATAATTCCGTTGTTACTCAATATGACAAAAGTAATTTAAGGTTGCTGTCAACATAAAAAATATATAATCGTAATCTCGAATAATTTATATGATAATTAATGAATATGGTAAGGGTTTTTCAACATATTTTTTTAAATTCGGAACAAACCGAAAATAGCCTTGCGACAGATCTACTTTTTCTCATTTACCTTGTATCATTAATTTTATTGGACCCGTATTCGAGAAATATATCCTGGGAAAGGACACATGGTCACGAGATACAATATTTGATTGGCAAATATACGAGTACGTGATGCGCACCAGGAAACAAATGCGCGTATTAATGAAATCCTGAACACTTTTTTAATTAATATTAGGCTTGGGAAACTACTCAAAAGTGCAATAAAGTATTCAATCATTCATTCATTCACATCTTTAAATAAGACTTAAACATAACGTGTATGCCTTAGTAGGGTTTTGGGTACCCGTTGTTATATTCAGAAGAGATACAAAGAGTCTCTGTCATAAAACTTTTGTAAAATACAACAAAGTATTACTAGTTTGCTGTCCGTCCCGGCGTCGCACCCGCGTACTAATGAAGTAAACGAGACAAAAACTTCCCTTTAATCTTCAAATTACCGTGCAAGGAAACAAATTGTAAATTAATCATTTCCACCATAATTTAGAACAATACTTTTTAATCTATGATTGGGAGAAAAATTAAAAGTTGGCTTTACAAAAATGTAAAAGACGGTGAGACGTGGACAAAAGAGAGTAGATTGAAATTTTTTTCCACCCCTTAGATGTTGACTTATCAAAACCGTAAGGAAAGGACAAACGTAGGCATACGACGTACTTCAATATTTTAATTTTTTTTTGCATTTTGGGACACGCATTTTTAATATCTATCATAACTTTTATATAAAGGTGGGCAAAAAATTTAAATGATAGAGAAAAATCGTCAATCGATGGGCATACTCCTCTACGAATTTTGAAACTCTTACCCGAAAAATTTGGGGCCAACTTCTCGGAGCTCACGGTCTGGACTTTAGTCCACTATCAGGTGAGAGAGATTATTCCTTGCCTTATTATTGGTGAGAAACGTTTCAAAGGTGTAAGCATTGATGCCACCGGTAGCTTACTGCCTATCCCATTGGTCCAGCTAGCAACCTTGAACTGCCCCTACGGCAACCCGACGGAGGATGGTCGCTGAGCTCCGTCCTTATAGGCAGGCAGGCTGGGTACACAACCAGCCGCCTTCCCTCGTTAGCCCAACCTGTGCAGTAAGGAGATGGGCCCCCGGTTCATCCCCTCAGGTTCGGCTTCGGGTCGTCGTCACAGCGGTCGAAATAAACAAAATTTCAAGTGTGCTTCCACAGTTCAAATAATTAGCTAAATTACTTAAATTTCTGTAGTAATTTCTTTTGTAACATGTTTTCTTATTGATATTTAAATTAAAATTTCAACGTAGCATCAAACTACTGTAATGTACATTAGTAAACAATATGTTACAGCTATGTAATAATTCATTAATTAACATAATTATAATTACAGATAGATGTCTAAATAAGTATGTAATATAACCTCACACGTGTTTCATAGGAATTTCTTGCAAAATCAACGAAATGTTACGATTAATTGTAACACCCCGAGGCGTGTTGCGATGACTCGATGAACCTTCAGTAGGTAGAGTATCATTATGTACGAGTCGTGAATAAAAGTTAATGAAATCTAGTATATATGAAACTGAGGTCTCGTCATGGATTCAAACTGCAGAACTAACCTTCAAAGTATGGTGTGTTGTAAAGCGTAGGAAGCGGCCTTTTTTACTTATAATTTAACCCGTCTCCGCGTGGGTACAAAGAACACACAAACAGACACAAAAGGCGATTTTTTTAAATATTAGAATGGTAACTGGTACCCGTAACTCTAAAAATGGAGTAACTTGGTTGATAAAAAATAATTGTGGGCTGTATTTACTTTTTTTAATTGCTATTTATTTTATGATTGCTTAGCCTATGTGAATGGATATGCATAATTATATGGAGCCTAAATAAAACTCTTTTTTATCGCATCTACCACGGTAAGTGTTCATAATTGCTTGGACTGATACCTGCTGCTTTCCACTACCGTACAATTCGCTTGAAACTGAAATGTCATCCACACCACCTCGATGTGTGGGGGTCTTCTAAGGTGAGGTTCTCAAGGTCATTTCTGCCTCGTACTTCGACCCTGTGGAATCGACTCTAAGCAGCGGTATTCCCAAACCATTACGAATTATAAACCTTTAAGAAACGAACGTACACTTTTTTAAAAGACAGGCAACGCACTTGTGACTCCCCTGGTGTTGCTAGTGTTTATGGATGACGGTGATCACTTACCATCAGGTGGCTCGCCTGTTTGTTTGCCCGCTATAATATTTAAAAAAACTCTGAAATCTTCTCTATATAAGTTATTAAATATTTATAAGTAATTTTATAAAAAAAATAAAAATTATAAAATAGATAATTTATTTTAACAATTTGACAATGTAACGCCTAATTTAATATTTATTGGAATATATTGGAATTTATACTTTTAGGGGTATCGAGTCTCTTTGTATATTGTCGAAAATGTATTTGAGCCTCCTCTTTTTATTTAAATTGCTCCTTAAATTATGATACTACGGAGGCGATAAATTTTGAAATGAAGTCAAGTAATTTAATATTTCAAGAACTTAAAGTTGCACAACATAATGCATTGTGAATTTGTGTTTCAATCCACGCAGCCACCGGGCGCGTTACAAGGTATCAAATGACCGAATCCGAACAGGATGTTTGAATCAGTGAAGGGGATGAGGACATCAAATAACCTGTCTTGTTTTTGAAGAACACAAAGCCTTTGTGCGGTCGTTTTAGGTCATGATTAGGGTTACCACAGGTACTTTTAATGTTTATAGCAATTATTACATTATGTAAATGCGGGCTACTCAAAATTAAACTGCTGGTGATCCACCTCAATATTGTTAGACTCTGAAAGACTGCAAGTATGTGTTATGCAGGGTTGTCGTCTAGGTCACCGCCACCAGAGATCAGCACAAGTTTCTTTCGGCTTCTCTTTCACAATTACCGCGCGTTCCTTTGATAAAGCCTCCTTTTGCCGTTGGTAGTGATGAGGGGGTAATTCTGGCCTAATTATGGATCAAATAAAATTTAGTTATTTATTCATTACATTTCGTTTTAGTTACTTACTTCCTAAAACAAAATCTGTGAATAGTTCTAAATCGACGAATTTTTTTCGAGATCGTCTGAAAGCACTCACAATCGACCGTTTGAGCACGTATGATGTAAATAGTTAAAATATCAAAAAGTTGATGGTAAAATAAGTCTTCATTGATATTACAACAGAGACATGTGCCGACAATGATACGATTGTCGCTGTGAACGTGTAAAAGAAGTAACCATCGGAAATATTTTTTTTATACAAACAGTACATAGCCTGATGTACAATTTATACGGTGACGTATAGGTAAATAAGCACTGTATTCATAACTTTAGGTTTAACATTTATTTTAATCGTTTTTTTTTATCATAGAAGGCAAACGAACAGAGGGGTCACCTGATGGTAAGTGATCACTGTCGTCCATAGACACCAGCAATACCAGCGGAGTCGCAATTGCGTTACCTGCCTGTGTTTGGGGGAGGGTGGAAGGGATAGTGGGCCTCCGGCGCTCTCACTAACCGAACGAAACGCAATAATGCAAGCACTGTTACTTCACGTCGGTTTTCTGTGGGTCGGGTGGTGTTGTGTTTATGAATCGTAAATCAAACTACACTGTGTGGCTTCTATAATACAACTGGTTTATTTAGATATACCTACATACTAATTGACTATCATATACAACAGGTGGTACTAACCCGGGCGAGCCAACCCATTCATGCTGAAATCAGTAATAGCTTCAGCGTGGCTCCACCACCTACAAAAATATATCGTATATTACAATATTCTTCATTCACTCACTTAACGATTGACCGTACAATTGTACATTAGTAAATACAATAAGTTCCTTTATGTAATTTAATATTCTGTAAAGAGATTAAGT
The DNA here is from genome assembly GCA_036509395.1 of Antheraea yamamai. Lineage (NCBI taxonomy): Eukaryota > Metazoa > Arthropoda > Insecta > Lepidoptera > Saturniidae > Antheraea > Antheraea yamamai. Next base: position 16,292,706 of record AP028440.1, on the reverse strand, counting down.
GGACTGACAATTGTGAATTTTGGAAGAGGGACTGTCGGTGCTACATTTAAACACACGAATGGTCTTAGTAGGCCGAGATGCTATATTTTTTGTCAACATCTAAGAACCAATGTATGTTATTCGTTAATAAAAATAATGGCAACCCTAGTTATGATCTAGTACTTGATCTGCGATTACAAGCAAATAAATTGAAAACTTGATCCGTTAATAATACCTACAATTTTAGGAATATTGAATTACGCTCGCGACTCCGTTCGCGTGAACAACAAAATTGTTGTTAAAATGTTAATAAATAAAGGTTTTTAAACATTACCGTGTTATTACAAAAAAAGTTTAGACACTTACGTATTAAATACACCGCGTTTGCCGACGGCGGCCGCGGCAAGATCGTGTTATCCTTTTTCGCAAGTCTAACCTAAATTAACCAAACAGAGATAGAAGAGCAAGATGTCGAACGTTCGGCGAGCGCGGTGCATGTAATACGTAAGTATGCAAAGTTTTTTAAAACAAGTATTCAATACGTATTTAACTTTTTTGTAATAACACCCTATATGGTTAATACCAGGGGATGCAACTTGGCTAGACTCAAGGTTTACTGTTTACTAGATAAACCAGGTGCGAAGTACCAATGAACATACCTCTTGAAATTTTAAATGAAACAATATCATGTCTGTATACAATCACGTAGTGTTTTTTTATTTTATTAATAGGGTAAAGGAGATATGAACGATGATGCTCATTATACGAGTATATATATTCACATTTACGCAGAAAGAAGAACGCTTCATAAATACGAATGGTAAAAATGAATTTGACGAGTGAATTATCTGGCGTTAATTTTTATTCAGTTTTATAAATTCCGGAACGCAGGCAATTCTGATATCGCGCTGAATGACGTCGCTTTGCCAGGATATAATTTTCTATAGTCTACATGAATTGGTGAAAACAGTAGGAATCAGTCCTTTAACGATTTTTCTTTTGTTTAGTATTTAATCGCGTGCTTTAACGTTATCAATAAAAAAATGGAAACAGTTTTTTTTCTTATTGTCGACGAGTCGATGCCTTAAACTGTAAGTCTCTATTGGTCACATACTTCACGATCCTTACGTTTACAATCTTCAATAATTGTAAAATAATCAATACAGTATTTAAATCAAACAGAAATATAGATAATAATAACTATATATAAAAAAAAATTGAAGAAAGAATTTTGTACCCTTTATTATCGTCGAAGTTCGACCACTGGACGATTACTAATATTTCATATACACATTATATACATATAAACGTATATTTATGTATGTTAGTTTATCAAACTACTTGTCAATCGGTCGCCTGTCATATGTTAGGCGAAACCCTGACGGATGTTAACCCTGGATGCAATTAGTGGTTGCAAGCTCTCACTTTATAAAGGCGTGTTCACATTGAGGCGAAAATCAACTGTTAAGTTTTGTTTGATTTAATTGCAATGATTATTTTAGAAGTTTTTCTATAGGGATTTTAGCACCACAATGGTGAACTCTATAATGGAGATAAATTTTGTTTCGTAATATTTTTTATATATTTTGCTTCGTCTATAACTATGAAGAAAACCCACTCATCGAAAGAAAACGGCAACAAACTCAGTTTGGTTTATCTTTTTCTTATTAATATTTTTACTATAAGTCTTTGTAGTTACAATCCTTTTTAGTGGAACCATACATAATCGTCTCATCTCCAGACGTCACTATCGTCTACCTGATTCTAAATGATGATGTTAGTTTAAGACGTTAAATCTCTGGACTGCCTCTTAAGTGCACCTGGTGGAACACATCTATAGAGTTTTTGGCGGGATTTTGGTCTGTCATGTAGTGGATTTTACATTTTATTTATAATCTTGTGTTACTTGACTCCATATTGTGTAAAATTGGTGGTGTTTTATGTAATATAGTTTTTTTATTGCGCATAAGTGAAATGAATGGAAAATAATACCACGTACCATAAATTCTGAGATGCCACAAAAACTCCATGGAAAGTTCTAACAAGATGGCCACCATCTTGTTAGTTCAATGAAATTATATCAAGAAACTTTTAATATCGAAATGTCGATACTCACTTGACAATGACAGTAATAGTCTACTAGAAGAGTGGTTGCCAAAAATGGAATGGAAGAAGAACCTGTAATACTATTAACTACTCGACAATGGCAGTAATAATCTAATATATTGGCTGCCAAAGATAAAGTTAAAAAACAAATCTATAAGTGTTAGCAACAGATTTTAAAATTGATGCTTATAAAAAGCCCTACCACTATGCTATGATTTCATCGACACATTGTCCGAACACGCTAACTCCTGAACCATCATTGCTTGTGGTAGGTCTGTTCACGTTGCGTTTTCTGGTGGCAACTGAAAACTTCTAAACCCAATAAATATTTATCCATTTAATTTCTCAAATAATAACTATTTAGTACAAGCTCGTACTAATAATTAGTTCAGTGAATCTTGTTAAAGATGGATGTAAGTCGTGTTTCATAATTGCTGTGTAGTAAGGACAAGTAATGATGATATATGGATAGAAATAAAACTTTATGTGTGTGTGAACACACCTTACGTAGAGTCACTGTATAACACGCGACACTGGTATGCATTACAAAAAGGACAAACCACATTTCCTGTTTTAACGAAGCCACGAAAATTTCGCGACGAAGGTCGAAACCATAAATAACACTTAGCTCGTAATTGCTGGTTACATATTACAGATGTTATATATTAAAAGGTTATTTTTAAAGTTTACGGTCGTAATTATTAAACTAGAATTTCCGTGGTCTTTTCTTGTATACAAATTATGTAATTGTATAATTTTTATAAGGAACAGTTAATTACTCTGTATTATTTAATGATTCTTTCTCTTAACATAATTTTAGTATTTATTTTCTCAACATACGGCTACATTAATGATAATAATAATAATAATATCATTTATTTCAGACTCATTGTTACATCCATATTTGTGGGTACAGTTATAGGTTTAAAAAATTAGTACTAGTAATAATAATAAAACAGAAAAGTAAATTATAAACAAAAATACATACAACCGAACGTAGTAACCTCTTCCTTTTTCGAAGTCGGTTAAAACACACAGAACACAGGATATAACATTAAGTGGCAGGTCCGAGTGGAACCTCCGGTGATGGAGGAAATTCACTGTACGACTGTATGTAGCCGTATCCAGCGAGCCAGCATCGGAGAGTCCCACCGGTCCATCAGCGCACGTAGTATGCTGTTGGGGCTGTCGCGCGTGCGGCGCATGATAGAAGCGCAACGTTTGCGCATGATCGCCGCAAAGCCGTCAATATCAGCATCCGCGAACATCGCGGAGGTGCTGCAGTGGCGCGGCAGCCCCATCAGCACCCGGAAAGCATTATTATACTGAACGCGCAAATCACTGTATGCCCGCTGTGTATAGTCAACCCACAGGCTGCAAGTGTAAAAGGACTGACAGTACGCTTTAAAAAGCGCAAACTTAACTGTCTCTGTACACGATGAACACCTGCGGGCCAACATATTGCATTGGACAGACAGCGCCCTGCACTCCCTATCCACGTCCACGTTATCCTTAAGGTCCTCGATGACCCAGTGGCCCAAATACTTAAATTGCTCGACTTTGTTTAGAGCTGTACCACATAAAGTGAAATTCGGAACGAGAGTATATCGTTTGTTATCCGGCCTGAAAATCATTATTTCACTCTTTTCCACGTTATATTTGAGTCCATGAACCACCGCGTAGGTCTCACAAATTTTCAGGAGACTTCGTAAAGCGCCGATGGAAGGGCTCAGCAGCACCATATCATCTGCGTAACTGATGTTATTGATCTCGTCTCGATACTGAGCTCGTCAATCAGTCGGTTAACGTACAGATTGAAGAGCGTAGGAGAGGTAAGTCCCCCCTGCCTCACCCCGCAATTCAGTGCGTACTCCTCCGAAAGAGAACCTGCCCACCTTACAAAGTTCTTTTGGTTCTTATACCAATACATAAATAACAACACGATTTCTCCAGGTACATTGTGCTTCCTTATGAATTATCCTTAATCGAGTTTTTTTATCTCTACTATCTTTTCTTCATTAAAATTAATACAATATACATTTAATCCGTAAATATGTACCAAAGAAGAAAAAAATATTCATAAAGTCATTTTCCCACTTTTGTATTAACTTTAATTGTAACTGATCTAGGAAATAAAATGTATATATTTTGTATATTATACAAATCTGAACCTTGCATGTCTTTTGTGTCTGTCTGTCTGTTACTATGAAGAATCGATTTATGTATTTTTCTATACATTTTATAACAAAGTTTGGACATATTTATGTTTTGTTACAATTTATTACATAATAATTAGTGATGATTCTTAATATCAATCAAGTCGGACAAATTAAGTGGGCTTCGCGCTCTCACTGACTGAACGAAATGCAGCAATGCAAGCACTGTTACTTCACGTCGATTTTCTGTGACAGGGTGGTACTACTCCGGACGAGCCGACCGATTCATGCTGGAACCAGTAATAGCTTCAGCATGGCTCGACCACTTCAAAAGAATAAAATAGAGTGAGTTAGTAGAGGGTAAAATAATAAAATAGAATATAAATTCTTACCTAAGAAAATAATTTCGACAGAGGTCGGTATAGCAGATAGGTATAATAGAAATCATACACTGTACATTATTTAATTTTGGCTCATATTCTAGGAAATAACTTAAATAGTGATCACGGGTCGCACCAAATATTTTTGAAGCGAAACATCTAATGCGACTACCAAAAGGTTGCGTTAAACGTTTAACGCTACCACGGAGGGGGTATGAAAGCACTGTTGCGTTAAACGTTGACTTTAGTTACAATAGTTATCATAATCCCATTGTAAATGTTATAGATTTGGATATTTCTCCACTCGAAAATGATAATTAAAAGATGCGATCAATTGTGAATTGTAAGAAATGTTAATAAAGTTTGTCTTAAAGAAACAATATGATTTCACTAAAAATCAATTTCTACCCCTTCCTATTTTCATTTCCACATTACGAAGTTTCACTTCTTCCGAGCGGAGGGACATCACGCATTATTTTTAACCGACTTCAAAAAAAGGAGGAGGTTATCAATTCGTCTGTATTTTTTTTTTTTTTTTATGTTTGTTACCTCATAACTTAGGACTGGGTGAACCGATTTTGATTATTCTTTTTTTATTTGAAAGCTGGTACTTCCCGTGTGGTCCCATAATTTGGTCCAGTTCCGACAACGGCATCCAGTGCAAAACCGTATAAGTTTTAAATTTGCATTAAGTATGTACACGACAAATATACGAATAACTCAATATCACGCTAACCGATTTCGATGATTCATTTTTTATTGGAAAGGACATACTTCAAGGGTAGTTTGATGAGAGTTTGGTTAGGTTCTGATTATGCGATCCGTGACAAAGTAAGAAAACTTTCAAGAAACGAGCCTACTCCTTTCTTAAGGCCCGGCAACGCATCTGTGTTTCCTCTCGTGTCGCAGGTGTCCATGGGCGGCCGTGATCACTTACCATCAGGTGACCCGTATGTTCGTTTGCCACCAATATTATAAAAAAAACTCTTCAATTCTTAGGAGCCTATTGTGCTTATGTTCGTTGCTGTGTTGCAACATGACGCAACATTGTAATTACATTACATAAGGTGTATTATGTGTGAAGCGATGGTAGCCGAGTTGGTGGTAGAAACTATCGCGGATTATTGATAAGGTTGCGTTCGTACCAAACGTTACTTATTGTACAACCAATTGAAACCATATCGTATACCATACCGCAAAAATGCGCATATTTTAATATACTTAAGGCGGAACGGAGTTCGCGGGCACTGCTAGTAAAATATATTTATGTACACTAAAAAATGGAAAAATAAAGTAAATTTAAAAAAAAAAGTATTAACCGACTTCAATATCAATCAAAAACCCATAAGGCACTAAAAAGCGGAAAATAAATAGTTTATCAAATTAACCAAATTAAATAAAACATATGAATATGTGTGCTACCTAGAGATGTATTGGAAGTCGGTGCGAACTTAACGAAACGCAGCAATGCAAGCACTGTCACTTCACGTCGGTGTTTCTGTGAGTCGGGTGATACTACCCCGGGCGAGCCGACCTAATCATGCTGAAACCAGTAATAGCTTCAGCGCGGCTCTAGCACCTTAGTCAGTATTTTTATATTCTAACAAATTATACTTCCCACTTCTTTATGCTTTGTAAGTTAGGACTTTCGGCCACCATTTCACATGATGTTATTAAATCAAATAAAAAATACTTACTACTTACTTACTTATTCAACTTAGGCCCTAAGAAGGCGCTCATGGACGTCAAAACTACCACCGGTTCGGGAAACAACCCGGCCATCGAAAATAAGTAAATAACTCGATCGGGTTTATCTTTTTAACATACATATATTTCAAATATATTAACGTTACAATCGTTTTTAGTCGATGGACAGAGATATGCGTAAATTCCGGATGTTATCATCGTTCACATACTGATCCACCCTTTAATAACCTTTTGATATCAGCCGTTTGACATGGCGCTTACAGTTACAGTTAGTAAACCGGTAGTATGTTTTAGGACCCCGTGGTAAAACCTTACCAAAAAAATTGTTACAGGTTTCACTGACTCTAAGACATGGGATGACCAGTTAACCCAATTAAATTGCTATGGGTGCTAAGATGTCCTTAAAGACATTAAGTCTGGAGAGGAAATGGTAGAGCAGCTCAAGTGCAGCAGATAGAAAACATTTATACGTGTGTGGCGACAGATTTTTAATAATAGGGTGGTAGTTATCCATTTTGTATAACAGTGGTACCATACACCTTGGTAGAACGTTCCGGAGAGTTTTTGTGTTTCATGTTACTGTTATCCTTTTCGTGGTGTTACAACCTTACAAATTACCTGAGACGCTTTGATATCAGGGTTTAGGATCAGAGTGCATTATATGCTACTTTTGTTCGCGACTTCGTGCGCGTTCGTGCGTGTGGAACATATTCTTCGAGAACAGAACATTCTTTCTGGATGCAAAGGCATAAAACCATACAATCCGGAAAAAGCGTGTAAATGTATAACATAATTACCACAATAACGAAGCCGTTCGCACCAGGTTGCCAATCAAAAAGGTTATTTATTTCACATCTCTTTTATAATGTTGTTTGATAAAATACCACTACCTTTCCAATATACGTACATACGATAAGAATAATTCAGCGAAATTAACACAAACAACAGCATTGATAAGAAGAATTCTTAAATAATACTATAAATGTGAAAATGAATTTGTTTGTTCATTACGCTTTTTCACCTTAATATTGGCACCCACACGTTGTCACGGGTACAGAAAAATACATAGGTTACTTTTCATCCAGAAAAACACTGTTCATGAGGGATAAGTTAATCTACATTAATAAGAGCAAAGCCACGAGTAAAGGCTAGTAATTTATATTTCTATTTGTCCTTATAATTAGTAAGTTAAAAATAATCAGCTACGTAATCTTCAACCAATCAATAACATTATTTTTTTTTTTTTATTGTAGCTCGGCAAATTGACTGTACTGTGCCTGATGGTAAGCACAGTACAATCCAAAAACAATGGCGACCACCGAAAGACATACTATCTATCGCCGGTCGCCGCTGTCATGCCGGCCTGAAAGCGACCCAGTCAGGGACAGACCCCCCCCCCCGGTTGCTGGATATACACCGGCTGATCCCGGAACGCGACACGCCCAAACGTGTCACTATGGCGGGTGTTCCACCTGGTGTACGGTGGTCGCGATCCAGTCGGGTACAGACACCCTACCACCCCGCAAAATTAACAATAACAATCTTTTTACAATTTTTTGGCCTTTATGGAAAAGCATAGTATTCTAAAAAGTCCGCTTTAGCCGTTTCCCTGATTATTCAGAACAAACCAAATACATTGCAGAGTGGTTTTTGATTTGAATAAACATGCTCAAATTATACAAAGTAACAGACAAACGTAGTTAGTAACAAATTATATGATTTGATGTGGACCCCCCTGTTGCAAATGTTTATATATTTACATACAAATCTTTCTAAGAGATCTGACAAGTACTTAGACTTGCGTTAGCGTGGTTTCTAATCGCAAAATATGAAATATTAAACAAATTCAAACATAAGTCTAAACTTGTATAATTTTTTATTGGGAATTTATGTAAAGTTATGCCATGCAAGCGCAACCACGAGAGCGTGTCGGGCTAAATGTGAAGAGATATCAAATAATTTTCATTTAATTTAATATTCCAACATCGTGTATTGTGCAAATTCTTTACATATATCTCGTTCTACGCGTAAATATTATTTTTTTATTTTTAGCTACCAATCTTCTAGTACATTAGTACTGCCACTGTCAAGTAGGTAATGATATTACACGTCTCTTTTTTTTGTTTTTATACTGTAGGGGGCAAACGAACAGACGGGTCACCTGATGGTAAGTGATCACCGCCGTCCATAGACACTAGTAACATCGGGGGAGTCGCCAGTCCGTTGCCAGCCTGTGTTTCGGGGAGAGGGATTGGGAAATTGAGAGGAGGGGGAAGTGGGGGGGGAGAGGTAGTCCTCCAGCGCTCTCACTGACCGAATGAAACGCAACAATGCAAGCAATGTTACTTCACGTCGGTTTTCTGTGAGAGGGTGGTACTATCCCGGGCGAGCCGACCTATTCATGCTGAAACCAGTAATAGCTTCAGCGTAGCTCTACCACCTACTAAACCACTCTTGCGATCATTTCAATGAACTAACAAGATGGTAGCCTTCTTAGTCGACAACAAACTATTAGATCAAATTAGCTGATGTCGTAGATTTAAAATTACACACAACAAAACAGGTTCTCTACAATCGGGCGATAATCCGCTTACTAAATATCTAACCTTTAAAAATCTCTTTAATATTAAAAGGTAGGAGATTAAGGGCATCTTCAGACACAACAAGTTTCTCGTAAATGTTATCCGGAGCACGGTATGTATTTACTGTTTCCGTTGTGTGTGAACAATCTTTAAATGTTCGTAATAAATGACTCGACTTTAAGGACGCATTCTCAAAAAAGGTCCATTTTTGCGTTTTCAGTACGAATTATAACAAAACTATTGGACTTTGAGTAAATTAATAGGTTTCCATTAAAAAAATAATTCTCCGTAGTCCCCTCGCCTCGCGCAACGCATCTTGATTTTCGGTACGAAAATCTCAGTAAAATTTAAATTTTCTTAATAATACAGAGTACATACTATCCAAGTTATCTTCACTGTATCTGAAAAAAATAAAAAATGAGTGCGAGTAACCGTCACAAACGATTGAAGTAAAACTTGTTATTTAAGTTCCGAATTAGCTGATAGATGGCACTACAGATAACAAAGCTTTGATTTAATTTATTACTGACATTCAAAACAGATGGCAGAACGGTCGCGCGCCCATATATACATAATTAATTTTATTGTATGATTTTTATTATTATTCAATTTAATATTTCTTATTATGTTTTTTTTCAGAAATTTTTGATTTATTTGTTTATAAACTATTTATTGACAAAATCAAAAATATTTCAAAACCGGGTGGTACAGAAACGTGACGCCATATTGCCGTAACGGACTTCCGTTGCATTGTCGTCCAGTTACCTCCTAGTCACACCTAAAGAAGTTTTACTTCAAAAATAGTTTTAAACAACATTTAACCACTTTATCTAACTTACATGGATTTTAACTCGTATGGAACAAGGTCCAAAAGTTTTTGGCGGGATTTTGGTCTGTCATGTAGTGGATTTTATTTTTTATTCATAATCTTGTTACTTGACTCTATATTGTGTAAAATTAGTGATGTTTTATGTAATATAGTTTGTTTATTGTGCATAAGTGAAGTGAATGGAAAATAATACCACGGACCATGAATTCTGAGATTCGACAAAAACTCCATGGAAAGTTCTAACAAGATGGCCACCATCTTATGTAGTCTACTAGAAGACTGGTTGCCAAAAATGGAATGGAAGAAGAACTTGTAATACTATTAACTACTCGACAATGGCAGTAATAATCTAAAATAATGGTTGCCAAAAATAAAGTTAAAATAAAAACAAGGTCCAATTTAATTCTTTATTTAAATTCGATTTAGAAAACAATTATATTTAAAGCGACATACACACTGGATTTCTTTTCATCTTATATACTTAATACTTTATAAGCTTTCGTTTCCTTCTGTACGTGTCCTAGCAGTGCAGCTAATGGGAATGTCGGAAAACGTAAATTGTCAATACAAAAAACAGCAGATATGAACTTATTTAAAAATGACCAAAAGTTGCAAAAGACACTCTCGTGAGAATGGATGATAACCTTTCATGATATATAATCCAGTAGTTGTTAATTAAATGCAATATGATTAACCTTTGGAGTCAATAGAATTTATTCTTCGAACAAGTTCTTAAGCTTCATTCAATTTAGGCTTCGAGGAAATGGCCTTCAGTTTTGCTAACTGCTCGAGTGCTAAGGTTCGAATTCTTGCAACCGAGTCAGTGCTTTCAGTGAAGGAAATCATTGTGACGAAACCATATCATAGTGTTAAGGCTTTTTCTAAGTCTACCTAGCTAGTTATCATCGTCAAGTTGTAAATCTGTCTCCAATTATCTGTTGATGTATTCCGGCAGCTGCATTTAAGAGCCATTTCTCTCTAAGTCATGTGTTTACCATCTTGAATTTGGTAATATAAACAGATGAGATTATGGTCAAACGCTAAAAACTATTAAGTATTTAAGTTAAAAAAGAATTAGACCATCTAAGAAACCCAGTAAACATAAATAAACAATTGCAATTCTTATCTAATTTATTTTAATCCAGGCGTTACGTGTGATTTCTTTAAATGTAAGAGAGTATGGATTTATGTCGGTCGCAACGGCATGTGTCATTTATTAAATCAAGATCTCCAAAAGGTAAGGCACTGCTGACCCACATCGATCATTCTGGTGTTGCATTGTACGAGCACCAGGTAAGTGACCTCAGTATTGCAATATTTTCATTAAATTCAAAAATTATTATAGTACCAACTTAATGGCTTAAATAGGAATATAGTTTTTCTCGAAAACCTAATCGGTGTTATTACAAAAAAGTTAAATACGTATTGAGCCCTGGCTTTAAAATGGTCTCATATTAAATGCACCGCACACGCTGAATGTTCGCCGTCTTGCTCTTTTGTCTCGCTTTGGTTACGTTACGTTAAACTTGTGAAAAAGGATAACGCGACCGTGCCTCGTGCGAGCGTGGTGCATTTATTAAGAAACTTTTTTAAACCAAATATTTAATACGTATTTAACTTTTTTGTAATAATATGGTATAAGTTTAATAATCCTTTATTTTTTTTTTGCTTTTAATAATTGTATCGTAATGTTTACACTTTACCAAAGTCGTATAATCTTTATAAGTATATTCACACAAACAACTTTGTTTTGTTATGCGTAATTTAAAACTCGTGATATACTTTAAAATTATGGATAAAATTGAAATCATTTTATAGAGGACAATTTTAATGTACATTAAATATTCAACGGAAATAAGTACATATTTGATTGGATATGAATTAATACAATGCTTGAAAAATTGTCACAAGTAACCAATTGTTTTCTAATAATGCCCTTTATATATTATATAGTGTAATAATAATAGTAATTTCTACATTTTATTTTTAGCTGATAAATATATAAGTCATCGTAATTTTTCTATAGAGATTTTTCAGACGTACAATTCTAAAATACATTAGCTTTGTGTATTATATAGGGCTTAACCAGCGTCGTCAGTGTAAGCGCCTGAAACTTTATTCTTACGTCTTCACTAGATTATATCGATTTTTATCTATTCTATATAAATATAGTGTACTTATTTTACATATATAAGCCTTCGGGGAGAAATTCCCTAAACGACAATTAATGTCGTTTCTAAATCCGTTGCGTAGTTTAGAAGAAATAATATAAAACACAAACAAACACGAAAAGCGATTTGGTTTTAAAATATTGATAGATTATCTCATTCTGTCCTAGCTAACAATGAGTGTGATAAAAAGGTGAGGATTGAGGATTTGGTTCTCTTCAAACCTCAATAAATTTAGTAGTTCTGGTCAAGTGGAGAAACCATAAAGATGCGAGTAATAGAAAAATCCAGTGGTTCGGTTATATATATAAAGTATGAGTAGCTTCGCTTTTATCTCTTCATAACCCCTTTTTTACCACCGTAAATACTTAACACAATGTAATGTAATTTAAATTATCTGTGAACGAGAGGTTAATTTTGATGTCTTACTAAATACAAAATGAACTTTAGTTTAAACCCTATTTTTTTCTTTCACAGTTTTATTAACTGTATACAAGATAATCTTTTCGGGTATGGTAATATGTTACAAAATGTATCTTTAAACATATTTCGTAAGTCTGCATTTGGTAGTTATGACTCTGACCTCATGCTAGTCTAGATTCCTACTATTTGATAAAAATGAAAGGTTAGAAGTTAGCAAAATAAAGTCTACTTACCAAGTCCTGACTGTGTACAGTCAGACGACATTTCTAACATATCATTCGAATGTGTAATACAGTTGGCATACGACCTCTTTGTTAGGAACGAGATAGACCATAGATAATCTAATACCGAGACAATAGAAGGGGGTGGGCCGTGTATTACACCGTGAAGTTATTATGGTAATAATATAGATTAGACATTTATGTTTATGGTTGATTTAATTTCTGACGTAATAACACCTAACAATGACGATTTGCATGGTTGACAACACCTGCATTTTATTATGCAAGGTGGGTGTTTTCGTGAGACCTTGTCTGCCATGTAGTCGTTATTTTTATTTAGAAATTTGCGTTATCTGCCGCTAAATCTTATGTCATTTTACGTAGTATGCTATGGTTATTCTGTAATAAATGCGAATATGAGTTTGTTTGTTATGATTTCACGCCTTTACTACTGAACCGATCTCTGTGACCCGTGGGCACAGGTTTTCAAGGGTACAGAAAAGGGCGTAAGGTATCTTCCATCCAGAAAAATGTACTGTTTCCGATGGATATGTTAATCTTTATTAAATCAGGCGACGCGTCGATCAAAAGTTAGTTAGAAATGGTAAGGAAGTTGGAAGTTTGTTTTGTTTTTCTCGAATTGACTACGTTATTGGCCTAGAAAGGCCTTAACAGCTTGGCCTTAAAAGCTGGAGGTTTGAGTTTATAGAAAATGAGAAGAATGATCAAATTTTATTTGATTTAGACAAAATTGCTGTGTTTTAAATTGCTATTTAAAACAGTGTGTTTTGCGCACTTTCTATTCTACGAATAATATAAATATGATAATAAGATTAATAAGAATTGCAGCGCTTGTAAGGGTCATAGTAGGATGTTAGATAGACTTTAACCTTCGTTAGTAAATCAGCTATGAAATTCAAGAAAAAAATTGTATATGCGATAGGTCCAAAGATTAGCGCGTTTCTCAATTTCTAATTTTTACCGACTTTAATTACATTTATCGTGATTAATCATTGAAAATATATATTTACCAAACTAAAACGTTACAGCGCTCGGGGAAAATACACCTTTCTAACAGTGAAGAATTTGCGAAATAGCATTAGTAGTACCGGAGATAACCCCGAACATCCAAACTTTATCTCTTAATAATATTAGTATAGATAAGTATAGATTTATAAAAATAATATTTATTTAAAACATAGAACATATTTACCACTTAATTGTTAATTATTATAATAGAATACTGGTTAAACAGACATACATATCAATCAGTTTTGTATATAAAATTATGATTAATAATACACAATTCTTTCGAGTATTACTCAGTTCGTATATCACACATTTGTCATGGCTTATCGTATCTCTTCATATATGACTTTCGCTTTTATGTCCATCCCGACCATAGTTATTATCTGAAAAATAAATTACCATAAAGTAAGAAATATAGTAATAACTTCGTTTTTGAAGTGAATCTTCTCATGGAAGGACTTTGAAATTCTGATCCGCAACTTTTATGCGTGACGAAAATTGGTGGGGGTAAACACTGTGTCGGGTAGAGTGGGAGCAGTGTCCCGCTTGCCTTCGGGTATTAGAGAACAGTGAGGCATACAATCCTCGCGCTTTCCTTCTTTCTCGTTGTCGCTGGTTGCGTGTACTGCGTTCAAGCGACGTGGCGATCACTGTACACAATCTATGCTATTCCAAAGTGATTGATGAATAATTAAAATGTTTCCAGTAATACAAAAGTTTCAGTTCTATCGTGTGTCTTTACGATACACAATGTTTTTTTAATTTACTACACTGTAGTCGTCAAGGCGTCTTGAGGTGGTGATAGTTCAGAACAGTATTGGGGCGGCGGCGGAGGGGTTTTCACTCCGCTGCCGGTTGAACCCGGGGGGAAAGGGCGGGGGCCCTGATCTCTCATTGCACGGGTGCCGCGGGCTGGGAGGCAGCCTCGCAACCGGACTGCCTCAGCGGAGTGTGGCGTGGGAAACGCCTGCCGCTGGGGGTGTAGCGGAGCTTGCTCACGCAACCCCGAGACACCCCCATAGAGTCGCCGAAAGGCACCGTCACCGCTGCGTCCCAGTACGCAGTGGGCGATTCGACTCGGCTCAGACTCTCCCCCGGGGGCCTGACTGTCCATGAGGATTTACTCTCCACGTTAAAAAGAAAAGGTACGAATCCTTTGGTTAAAGAAAACATTTGGTGATAGTCCGCCGGGCTAGATACCATCCTGAATTTGAAAATATGTCGCCAAGCACCTATAGTTGTGTTCCGACAGCGGCACTTGAGAGCTAGTAGCCCTCTATATTCAGCATGTTTACTTTAGGCTACATAATCATATAACATTAAGTGATAATGTGGTCAAACTTTAAAACCTCCAATGTATAAACGGGTAAAAGAAAATTACGACGTGATAGGAAGCACAACGCAACCAAAAAATATCTGCACCGAGAGATCTAGAATCCATTGGTAGTTGTAGAGTTTCTGAATCCGAAAAGTGACTAATTTTAAGAAGCACCGTGTAATGTGTGGGATTGTCACGAGTAAGTCGGGCACAGGTACCTTATTTCCTCGTGCTCTCTTTTACCATTCGTCAACGAATCTATGTTCGCCTCCGGATTACTAATCTATATTCAGCCGGTAATAAGTCATTTTTCTTTTTAGAAGTTACGTGTTACGTATACGTTATTAATTTAATGAATATAAATTACCATTTCAGCTCCATTTTCCCGAAACTCTCGTCTGAAGTGAACCTCTTTCCCATCTGGTCGTTTAATTATTTGTATCAACACGTTATCACTCTCCAGCGTGTAAGTAATTTTTAGCTACAATAGACATTAATTCAATTGACCTTCTTTTGAGATAAATCCAGTTTAAGTGCAAACAACCACAGTATTCAAAATATGATGACGTACAAGAAATAGTGGTCGAGTGGTTTAACCGGGTACATTTATTAATTTAAAAAGGTAACAATATCGGCTGCGGTGAAGGAGAACATCGTGAGAAAACCCGAAATTGAGAAATGTTTTTGTAGTACCACCGTATGTGGAAAATTATAGAACTGTGGATTTCTCGGAGTTTGAGATTGCCAATATGACTGGCGACATGATTATGCTGAATTCCTCCTTCGAGAAGAGGTCTATGGGCCCTGCAGTGGGTATCTTACA
Organism: Antheraea yamamai; assembly: GCA_036509395.1. Lineage (NCBI taxonomy): Eukaryota > Metazoa > Arthropoda > Insecta > Lepidoptera > Saturniidae > Antheraea > Antheraea yamamai. The sequence continues at coordinate 16,276,985 of AP028440.1, read as the reverse complement.
GACTTACGTGATGATGAAATAGAGATAGATGACAAGGTACTGTACAAATTATTCAAAATCTTACCTTCGAACCGTCTAGCTTCTCCATCTCATGTTCCTCTCCGAGTCTAAAGGTGTACATCAGTGATTTTTTGTCAATTTGCAAATGGAAAATCAATCTTTCCTCGTCCAGCCTTTCGTACGAAAATATAGGTGCATGGCTTTTTAAAATTTGAACCATCAAGTCATTCGCGTCTGTGAACAAATTAATTGTCATTTACTTTTACAATTTAGTTTTCAGTTATAGAATACTTGATAGTTATTATCGACCGACATCAAAGACTTTCTATTTTTATCCACTACTTGCTTCTGCCCGCGACTTCGTCCGCAAGGAATAGTTACTTTGGCCTAACGCTAAAACGCAGCGGAAGCTCTCAAAAGGAAAAAAAAAACGATTTTGAAACATTATTCATTGGTGCTCCGCTCCTATTGGCCTTAGTGTGATTACATACAGCCTATAGCCTCCCTCGATAAATGAGCCATCTAACACTGAAAAAATTTTAAAGTGGGACCAGTATTACCTGAGATTAGCGCTTTCGACGAAACAAACAAACAAACCCTCCAGCGTTATAATATTAGTATAAATGTGTTTGTACTTTACAGGATTCAATGTTTCTCTGTCTATCCTCGTAAGATCTAACGTCCAATTCATTGTACAAACTAACATGTTTTAGGTGCATGTTAGAAAAAAAAATCATCTACAAGTTCAGTGTATTGTACATTCCAGTTTTATTGATTTTCCTTTAAAATTTCACGCCAACTATAATCTCACCTAATATTGTGATTAATGCCATAATATTCGATAAGAGATTGTCTAAAAATATTGTATAGAAATGTCGATATAACGTTGGCAACAGCCAAAACATAAAACCGTATAAATAAATATTCGAATAAATATAATTTAATAAGTAATGCATCGAAACCGATAAGCGTAATCGTTATAAAATTATATTACGTGTATACATAGTTATATCGTGTTTTTTGTGCCTGATAACAGTGCGTTATCTGAATTCTATTATCGGTATAAATAGTCATAGCATAGCTTATTATATTTATACTACGGACTACAAAGTCCATGTTAGTAATTTTATCAAGTTTATATTTAATCGAATTAAATTCATAAAAAAAAAATTGTGGACGTACAGAAAAGGGGGCCATTTCCAGACAGTATTACGGTTTACAGTATGACAGTAAAACCTGCTTGAAATGGTACTTGAACTTACTACCTGGTAAATTGATAAAATTCTTCGCGATTTTATAAACTTGTGGTAAAACATTACGGTACGATCTGGTTACACATGACGTAACGTCGAGTACTCAAATACAGTTCACACTCTCTGGACCCGATAATCATATACATAGAAATGGTATACAAAACGCGAAAATAATAAGGAAATGTTCTTGAACACCTATAAAAATATTGTTGCTCTTATTATGTCTGAAATAAGATATAACATAGGTATTTATATTTATTTCTAACTTCTTTTTTTTAGTTTTAACTTTCTAATCGAGGCTGGGTTCACGTTTATTTAGATTTGATCTATGCCTTGGGAACAGTACATTTTTTTCGGGATGAGAGCTAATCTACGACTTTTGTTGTACTCCTGACAACATGCGTAACAAATAAACAAACAAACTTTCACATCACTACATATTATAAAACAATGTCCTCTGACACATCTGTCTGTTCGCGATAAACTCAAAAACTACTGAACGGATTTTCATGCGCTTTTCACCAGTAGATGTAGTGATTCGTGGGGAAGGTATAACTCTATAATTTGTCAAGGTATTTTTTTATTATCAGAGCGGGACAACGTCCGCCGAGCTTGCTAGTTTATATTATTAGTATAGACTAGCTGTGCCCGCAACTCCGTCCGCGTGGAACCTAATACATATAATAAATGTATATGTAATACAATCATCTGAATGTATTAAATTCATATACTTTTCGCTCGTACTTAACTAGTGACATCATTAAAAGTATAATAATTTTTGATAGAGTGAACGGATTTTAATGAGACCAAGACTAAATGTTACTCGAGGATATGCTTTATGAATTTATTGGTGTGGTTATATAGTGAACCCAGTACTTTAGCAGTGATGCGTGTTCAAACAAACAGAGAGATATTTCTAAAAATGATTCAAATGTATTTCATTACTTATTCCTAGACACCACAACATTTTTTTTTCACGAAAATCGAAACGTACAGACACGTTAGATTTACATTCTTATTATATGTATAGAAGATAAGTAAAGATTATTTTAAAATTGGCATACGGTATGTAGGTCTTTTCTAAGTCACTAGTACTCTAGCTAGTAACCTCATGTTGAAAGTTTATCGTCAAGTGCTTAGGGTGCGTTCCGGCAGCTGCACTTAAGAGTCAGCACAGCTTAGCGTGTTTACCATATAGAACCACACCGCCATTTAACATCAGGTCTGGTTGTGGTCAAACAACAAAAATTAAGTTAAAAAAAACTGTTTTTATACATGATTGATTGCGAGAGGTTGTCGCTTTGGTTTCCGCACAGACGTAACTGTTAGGCGATACGAATATCTGTTAGTCGGTTATTTAATTGTAAGTTATTGAAATTATTTGAGATCCGCCGAACAAATTCAGAAACAAATTTGCAAGAATTAAGCCAAAGTGTAAATTATTAGTGAAGTAATTTTAAACTATTATAAACGTAAATAATATATTTATATAGTGTATATTAAGATCCCTTACGAGTAAAGCCTATATTTGTATTTATTATGTAATTTTACTTAGGTCTAGCATATCTAAGTGTTGGGAAATTAGGAAGTATTCTTACCTACTTAACTTAGACATTGCATGAATCTTCTTCTAATATTAGCTTACTTGTCGACTTATTTTCTTTACTAATATTTTATATACGAATGTATGTTTGTTTGTTTGTCATACTTTCACGCGAAGCCGCGAGCAAAAGCTAGTAGAGAAATAAACCGCTACGCAAAAATGATTAATTACGGATTTAATAGTCTTTGAAAGTATCGTTTTAGGATTTAGGCGGTTTAGTTAGCTTGTAGTAAATTAAGATTACTCCAGAAATAGTAATTCGACAAGAGAATAATTACCAAGACTTGATATAATTAATTACCAAACAAGAAAATTTCGAGTATGTATGTATGAATGTTTGTTACGGTTTCAGGCGGTAACTATTGGACCGATTTGGATCAAACTGGCGAGCGTTGTATATACCATTAGAATTACACGAAGATAATGTACGTAATATAAAAAAAAAACGTAAAGTCGCGGGTGATTGCGTACTTTATCTTAAAGAATAAATATTGAATAATATAATACAGTAGGTATTTCTTTATAATAGAAATAACTTAAAAAATCATCAACGCATAAACACCACTTGTTCTCCGCAAAAGAAATTCAAAATATTATAATAATATATGCAAAATATTAACCAGTACCAAAATAAATAATTGAGTATTTTGCTAATTTACAGTATCGAATCGGGTGTTTAGAAAATATATTAGGTATAAAGAGATCTTCTGGTAAATATTTATAAAACTATTTGATATTCAGCTTTATTAAAAAATATAATAATAGTGTTGGAGTTTACGCGAGCGTAGTCACTAACACATCTAGTGTTGTATATTTTTGCTAGAGTCTGCGTTGTCTAGGAATAAATGTTTCTTAAATCAACCCCCTTGTATTTATTCACCTTTCAACGTCATTAGAAACGGGATGAAAGAATTATCGTGATATTTAGTATTGTGGATGTCCCATTTAATCGATTATTCTTAAAATAATATCATTGAAATATCAAACAGTTACAAGTTCAAGCACAGATACTACCAACAAACAATTATGATATCTCTGTGATTTTATTCAATCAAATAATCTTTACGACTATTATAAAGCTGGAGGATTTGTTTGTTTGGTTAAACGCGCTAATACCAGGAACTACTGGTCCGATTTGAAAAATTCATTCAGTGTTAGATAGCTCATTTATCGAGGAAGGCTTTAGGCTATATATCATCACGCTAAGACCAATATGAGCGGAGCACCAATAAAGAATGTTAAAAAAAAAATTTTTGAGAGCTTTCGCTTCGTGTTAACGTTAGCCCAAAATAACTATTCCACGCGGACAAAGTCGCAGGAACAGCCAGCTTATTTTTCTTAAAATAATGAACCATTTATGTATACAAATGCAAATTATTTAGTTATTTTAGTATTAAATTAATTTACACTTATGTGGCCGGTGTTGAGAAACTAACCGCATTTTACCCTAAATGTTCCGTTACTCCGGGAATTATCAAGATAAAGTGGAAAATACGTAAGGTAATCGTATAAGGAAATGAATAAGTGTCTACTCTTACAAATGAAACCTTATAGCCTAAACCGGTGACGATCAACATACCTAATTTTTATTGTGCATTTCCCTATATTTCAATAAACATTTTAAATACAGATATATCTATACATATAATAATAATGTAAATCTAATGCATCTGTACTTTTTCGATTTACGTGAAAAATTGATTCAGATGTGTAGAATTAAGTAATAAAATAAATTTCAATCATAGTATTAGCAATATGAAGTGAGACACACTGTTCCCCAAACTCGACAGTTTACAATCTGCTCCCCAAAACGGAGTAACATGGAGTCACGCGAACATTCACCGAGTTACGTTGCACGGCCCTAACATAGCCCAATCAATGCTCGACTTCCAATGTTAAAAAAGACAAGCTGACATAATCCCAATCTCTCAAACAACCAAATCAATGCAATGAGAAGTTGGCCCCGACCCATCTCCCTGTGGTTCAGCTAGGACAGTAGAACTAGGTGGGCTAAAGTATCCTCTCTTACCACCTATCGTCTAAGCTAGATTTTTACACAAGTCGTTCGTACTCAGTCCTTCTATCGATAGAAGATTACAATTGCTTCTTTGTTTGCTTATAAATAGCCTGTATGCTGTAGTGTCGACTTAAAGTGAAGTAAACTATACACTAGTTTGCTATAACATAACATAAAAACGTATTTTACGATAAAAACAGATCCCATTGAACTAACAATATCGTATCCAAAATGATAATCAAATAAAAAAAGCCTACTCACCCGGTTTTTTAAACAATTCCTCTACGTTTTCACATCCAATCCGTCTATATTTCTTACCAGAGAACGACATAATAAACTATTCATCACTGTTCTATTCACTGACTAAGCGCGGGCTGCCGTGATACAGTTGGCATTTGCGTCGCAGATAAGATTTGGCACAATTGCTAAGTCACCATTACCTATTGGGTTACACGTAAACAATTCGAAATGAGTACACTGAATGATAATTCGTTATGTCAGTCGGTTCATTGACGTATTTTAATACCTACAATATACGATAAAAAAAACAATACAACTATTTAGGTAGTTTGGCGTTTGACTATAGTTTCACCTGATGTTATATGACTGAATGTGACTTAAATGGTAGCACGTTAAACTTCGAGAGGTATTGGCCCTATAAGAGCATCACGAGAGATTGTCATCTCGAGGGTGCTTACTGCTAAGCGAGCATTACAAACACCTACGGTCCAAGCTATAGTCTCATCAATATGTTTAACTTCAACAAAAGGCCCACTTTATTATGTGATCGACGCAATATCATAACCCTACACTAAATCATAATCGTTTATTAAAACGATAGGAACAGTACACGGATAACAGCGATCGTAGAGAAAATTCAAGGTCTCAGAAATTTTATGGAATAATCATTACGGTTTTGCTTTCAGAATTGAACAGCGACGATAACTTTAAAGAAGAGCTTTTGGCGGGACCTTGGTATGTCATGTAGTGGATTTTATATTTTATTCATAATCTTGTTTTTTTTTTTTTTATTGTAGCTCGGCAAAGTGACTGTACTGTGCCTGATGGTAAGCACAGTACAATCCAAAAACAATGGCGACCACCGAAAGACATACTATCCATCGCCGGTCGCCGCTGTCATGCCGGCCTGAAAGCGACCCAGTCAAGGGACAACCCCCCCTCCCCCGGTTGCTGGATATAGACCGGCTGATCCCGGAACACGACACTCCCAAACGTGCCACTATAGCGGGTGTTCCACCTGGTGTACGGTGGTCGCGATCCAGTCGGGTACAGACACCCTACCACTCCGCAAAACACTCTTGTGTTATATAGCTCCTATGTTTTGTAATATTGGTGGTGTTTTATGTAATATAGTTTGGTTATTGTGTACAATTGAAATGGATGGGAAATAATACCACGAGCATCGTTCTACCTGGAAAGTACTAACAAGATGACCACCATCTTATTAGTTCATTAAAATTATAGAAACTTGTAATATGTTGTTGTCTACTCGACAATTGCAGTAATAATCTACCAGAAGATTGGTTACCAGAAATAAAATAAAAAAAACTAAAGAAAGTTTGGAAAAGAATATAAGATCGTAACTTAAAAGTAGCTAGATTATATGAGACCCTAAAATCTGTAAAACCCCAACGATGATAATACTTCGTTTGTGGCTGGGTTGCCGAAATCTCTTGATCTAACATTTTCAGCACTAATAGATATAACTCTATTCCGTGGTCCCGTCGCTAGAATAGGCAGTCAGTTAATTTAAGGAACCTCCGAGGGCGCATGAAATGAACCCAGGCGCGCCTCCATCGCCTCGATTTTGCAAACAAGTATCGAGGAACATACCTAAATCCGTCAACAATAAATCTACTTAACTACTTAAATAAATCTACTTAAGGATCGTAAGCGATTTACTTGTATACACCACATTTCCGTTGACACGAGTGAAGTCACTTACGAGGCCTTAGTATACGAGTTCAACGTAGAAAAAAAAACAATTCTAATAAAAAATTTAAGAATAATGTGTTCACATTTATGTTCTCATAGCTTCTTTATTTATATTTTTTTACTAGCTGATACCCGCGACATCACCTGCGTTGTTAATTAATTTAGCAATATACTTTATGAAAAGACAAAAAAATTGAGAACGAAAATATACTTTGCTTACAAAATTTCTTTGTAAAGAATGTTATCGGATTTCTTCCCCTATCGTGCGTATGTGCACCAAACCGCTTATTCCACCCATCATTCACCCATCATACACAAAGTCGTGGTATCTTAAAATTTTTACAACTTTAAGTTAAACGAAGATATCGTGATAATTTTTTTTAGATAACTTAAAACGATTGATCGAAAACTGTCTAGTAGTTTTTGGGTGATTCGCACTCAACGGTGGACCTATAGGTGGTAGAGTCACGCTGAAGCTATTATGGTTTCAGCATGAATGGGTCGGCTCGTCCGGGGCAGTACTACCCTCTCACAGAATACCGACGTGCAGTAACAGTGCTTGCATTGTTGCGTTTCGTTCGGTCACTGAAAGCGCCGGAGGCCTACCTCCCCTCCCCCCTTCTCTCAAACACAGGCAACGCACTTGTGACTCCCCTGGTGTTGCAAGTGTCTATGGACGGTGGAGATCACTTAACGTCAGGTGACCCACCTGTTCGTTTGACTCCTATGATATAAAAAAAGACTTCTACCATTTTATTTATATATAGAAGATAAGTACGCAAGACCTTTATTTTATATACGGATAAGGCCTCCGTAAGTATGTTATGTGACATTTCATAATTGTTATGGAATTAATTCGCGTTGTTATGTCATGACTGAGCGCGCTCCACATTGAAGGTGTCGACCTTTGGTCATAAGTATTTCAATCCGTTGCCACGAGGTTGCGGTAACCGAATGCATAAGCTGGTGGAATGTCCATAGATTCAGACCATGTACCAAGAAGTATATCGGAATTCCCATGACTTAAATAATTATAATTAAATTAGTAGCAACATAACCTTACCTTAAGGGCAATGTTGTAAAGAAATGTGTAGGTTTGATAATTATTTTTTTCTTAATGAATAAAGAAATAAGCATATAGTTTACTTAGTGTTATTAGTAGAGTTATTTTAGTAGTTACTCCAACCAACTGTTCCGTGTTAAGATTCTTTAAAACGGAGACATGAAGTGATGCATTCAACAAGCTTCTCAGTGGAAGCAGCTCGTTTAAAAGCGAAACAAATGAAGAAAATCTGCCCAGAAGAGAATAAACGCCTTCAAATCTATACTTAATATTATAAAGCTGAAGAGCTTGTTTGCTTGAACGCGCTTTAATCTCAGGAACTACTGGTCCAAGTTGAAAAATTATTTCAGTGTTAGATAGCGCTTTTATGCAGGAAGGCTATCGTCATGCTAATACCAATAAGTGCGGAGCACCAATGAAGAATGTTTCAAAATCGGGGGTTTTTTTTCCTTTTGAGAACTTCCACTGCGTTTTACCGTTAGCCCAAAGTAATTATTCACGAAGACGATGTCGCGGGCAGGAGCTAGTAAAACATAAATATGATTATAAGCTCAAACTTCTAAAAATAATTAGTAATATTATCATCATTACATAGTATAAAACAAAGTCGTCTGCGACGTCGTCTATTCGCGATAAACTCAAAAACTACTGAATGGATTTTCATGCGGTTTTTACCAACAAATAAAGTGATTTATGAGGAAGGTTTTGGTATATCATTAGTTAAAGTTTTTTTAATTATTTATCCGGGACATCGTCCACCGTGCCCGCTAGTATAAATATAAAGTAAACTTTTGTTAAAGGCGTGTGTGTTGATAATCTGAAAATTACCAACTGCAATTGAATTGGTTGAGTTAGTTACTTTGGGCTCGAAATTTGTCGTTGTAGCTGAAATCTTCTAAAAGAATTATAGTTCGTTAGTAGCTATTTCTAACCGATCTCAAATAAGATCCTGATATCAGTTCCTATTTCAGAGAGTTTAACGGGAACGCTTCGAATATTTGTCCCCAACCATATGGATCCGAGTGGAACTGCTACAGGAATTGACGTAACAACGTTGTATTTAGGTAGATAAACTTTCTTACTACTACAGTTTAAATTACAGTTGGAATCCGGCTTGTTCTTAGCCGTATGAACTGACCAGTGCTATTTCGCGTCGCATTCGATGGCGCATGTTGAGGTTGAGCCCATACCTTCCTTCAGAAACACACCTCTAGTGTTTATCGGCTTATGTTACTGCAGTGTAATTTATTGACTAAATCTAATTTGACCTGTAATGATTAAGGTAACGGGTTGGAAATGCAGATACACTGTGTAGCGTTCGCACCGTACCTTAGTGGCCTAGCTACTCTGGGTAAAAAGAAGACGATACGGTAGTTATGTTCAATACTCAATTTGTGCTGCAGCAAGTACAATACACCACGTACCTTAGACTGCTCGAACACCTCGATGATCCAATAACACAGATTGCCAAAATTCGATCAAAACACTGCGATAAAAATCCGATTTGCAGGTGTAATGGTTTTACACACATACGATGTTGTCACTCCAATACTCGACGAGTAAGTAACGCATGACAGCTGCTGTCACCTGCGTTTTGCTACTGCCTCAAGTATTGAACATGCTTGATAATGAAACACACTGTGACCAGTTTCAGGTAAGTTCAATAAAGTTGCAACTGTTTGTATTAGATTAGTGCTTTCCTACAATTTGTCTAAATATTTTTATTGGTCATCTATAGTATCTTTTAATTCATACTTTGGAACTTTGGATGTTTCTTGTTTGTGTATAACACAATATACTTCATTTTCACTTTGTCATTTATTCTTGCTCTATTGTTTTTCTTTTTCAAATATTAGCGGGTCCGGCAGACGTTGTGCCGCCCTAATAATAAAAAAGTCCTTGACAGATTATATACCTAAATCTTCCTCGTCAATCACCGCATGAAAATCCGTTCAGTAGTTTTTGAGTTTATCGGGAACAGACAGACATGTCAGAGGACTTTGTTTTATAATATTTAGTGATAGTGATGTAGTGATTTATCAATATTTAATGCTAGACAGTTTAATTTTTCTATATTATTAATAGTGTAATTTGTATCGATGAGATAAAGCATTGTAGGATTTCAGTCTAGTATGCTACTTCTTACTATTGTTATTATGCTATGTCACTCACTGTTGACTCATTGTGTTATCCACAATTGTAAATAAATAAACAAATACGCCGTGTGTTACGCCATCGCTACTCACCACAATTGCTGACTAAAAGTTCCCAGTCCCAAGTTGCGGCAGGTGTTCAAAGCATGGAGTTAGCAATTTCTACGGTACAAGAGATGCAGAAGTTTAGTGGAAACGTCCGGTGGCCCGACTCCTCCGTTCCTACATTGTCCAAGTATAAATACTTGGACGAAACGACCACTAAAACAGTGTTAACCTGACATCGGTAGAATTCACCTGCTATTAGTTTTAGTTTAGTTTAGGTGACAGTTTGCCTAACATCGGTGACATTCTCTAGTTTTAGATTTCTTTTGTAATTTTATTTAAAAAATTAAATTAATTGTTTTTAGATCCACTTGCTCTGACCTTCGTAATTTGTGTTACTTATAGATATCACAATATTTTATATTGATCAGTAAATCTTTTACAAACATTAATGCGTCCCAGCTATTTGTTAGTTGCAATCTTTATTTGTTGGATTATTTTCGTATTACTATGTTAGCATTCGTGCTATGCATTTTGGAATAAATAAAATTGTATATATCTTGTATTTTAAAATAATAAGTAGGAAATTTAAAAGATTACGTAGAAGGATTTGGTGGAAATGGAATGGAAGTGGAAATGGATGGAAAATATCTGAGAAAGAAAAGGGGTTTGAAAATAAAAAAAACTCATCGGGGAGTGTCCTTTCAGGCAGATTTTGTACTCAAAAACGTAATGCGAGTGCTACGAAATTTTATATGCAATATACAATACTTTACTGAAGGATGACGCATATTAATAATCTTTAAAAGTATCTTATCTATATGAAAGTTTAATAATAATGATAATAAATGATAAAGATAAGGTGGTACATAGATTATACCATGGTTTGCAAAGTCATGCTAACTTGGAACAATTATCTGTTATTATTCTTTTATATTTATGTACTAGCTGTACCCGCAGCTCCGCACGCGTTTTTTTAAATCGTATTAAAGAATTATAGAATTGTGAGACTATGCACAATTACAGAAACGATCTTTAATGACAATTGTAAGTACGACGACATTAGATATATAAATATAAAGAGAGTGCCAAATGAGGTTTGTCATCAGCAACACATTTGGAACCTTAACCCACCATATAACTACCTCAGTGCTCACTTACACTGTATAAGGAACTAACGAAACAATAACTTAAAATATTATTATTAAGATTTACATTTACATTACATTTAATATACATTGCCATTATTATAATTAAGATTTTGTGACTATACAAAAAATAAACGCTTGTCTCTTCCGCAAGAAATTGTATTATGGAACACTTTACGTAATACGTTTATAATCTAAGATCTTTTTAGGAAGACCTCTATATCAATAATGTTATTAGTAATTATAATGTTGAATTGTAAACAATAAGCTGATAATTGTTTCTCTTATTAAAAATAAAGAATAAGTTGAAATCTTGCTAAATTTCATGCAGACAAAGTCGCGGGTAACAGCTAGTCTAAAATAGAATAACCTCAATTACTTTTTATTAGGTTTCTATCTACCAGTGAAAATCCCGTGAAAATCGATGTAACCGTTTTGGTGAAAGCACAGCGGGCGAAGCCACGGTTAACATCTAGTCTAAATTAAAATAAATTAAATTATTTTTTATAAGGTCCGCTATCTGCCAGTGAAAGTCCCATGAAAATCGGTCTAACTGGTTTGGAGAAAGTATTGTGGGCAAAACCACGGTTAACAGCTAGTATAAACTAAAATTGCTTGAATTACTTTTTATAAGATCAGCTATCTGCCAGTGAAAGTTATCTGAATATCGATCGAACAGTTTTGAAGATAGCACTGCGGGCGAAGCCACGGTTAACAGCTAGTCTAAATTAATATAAACTAAATTACTTAAAATGATGTCCGCTATCTGCTGGTGAAAGTTTGGTGAAAATCGGTCTAAACGTTTTGAAGATAGCATTGCAGACGAAGCCGCGGTTAATACCTAGTCTAATTTAGAGTAGCCTAAGAAACCCGCTTTAATTTCAGCTATCTGTCAGTGAAATTCCTGTCAAAATCGGTCCAGCCGTTTCGGAGATTACCCGGAACAAACAGACAGACAGACAGACAGACCGACAAAAATTTTAAAAATTGCATTTTTGTTATCAGTAGCGTGTATACTTTCGTACCCAAGTAGTAAAAAAAATTTATTTTGATATTACATACAGACACTTCATTTTTATTATATGTATAGATTATTAATTGTTTTATATGTATATTCAATAAAGAAAACAATGTATTTGGAATACAAAAAAATAATAGCAATGAAAATTTTTGAATGATTTATTACGAAATCATTAATGGTTGTTTATTAAGGAGGATTAAAATAATTTTAAGGATATATTAGAATAAAAAAAACCCAATGCGGACCGAGAGTCTGAAGAAAAAAAAAAAACATTGAATGTTCTGATATAACTAATAATCATTCGCAGATCGCTAGCCCTCACTCACTGCTAGGCATAAATCTTCTAAGCTACAACCATTTTTGATACTTTACTGGTTGCATTCAAATAAGCACTAAGCTTATAACGCATCATCGACCCATCATAGGAACGTTTCATGCCTCGTTTATCTGGTCTTCGCTACTACTCGCTTAGTTGATCATACTACTTGCTGTCATCTTATCACTCAGCATGGTGCTAGGACTTTTTCTACAGCCGACCTGGTTACTTACCACCGACAAGTTGTAAACCTGTCGCCAAGTAAATATTTTTAGCCGCTGCACTTGAGTCAGACTTTCTCTAGGCTTTTATGTCAAATCCTCATATAACATCAGATGAAATTGTGATCAAACGCTAAAAAATCTATGACTTATTAAAGAAAGTCTATTCAAAAATTGTTATTACTTTTGTAAAATTCAACGATCAAACCATCGTCTGCTATTTCTTTAAATGTCACTGCTCACGCTGTCTCTTTATGAGCCATCACACGAGCCTTTTCAAATAAGTCCTCAGGAACCATTGTATCAATAAATGGTGTCAGTTAGTCGCCTCCGGTATTTTTGAAGTTGGTTACGAATAAATAGAAGTTGCAGCATCCACGTAAAATTAATGATTTTGTATCAATAAAAGGTCTCAGTTAGTCGCCTCCGGTATTTTTGAAGTTGGTTACGAATAGATAGAAGTTGCAGCATCCACGTAAAATTAATGATTTTGTATCAATAAAAGGTCTCAGTTAGTCGCCTCCGGTATTTTTGAAGTTGGTTACGAATAGATAGAAGTTGCAGCATCCACGTAAAATTAATGATTTTGTATCAATAAAAGGTCTCAGTTAGTCGCCTCCGGTATTTTTGAAGTTGGTTACGAATAGATAGAAGTTGCAGCAACTATTTAAAATTAATGATTGCCGTAATGCGTCTTTTATCATACATGTGATTTTTCTATTTAAATGGTTTTTTATATATTTATTCTGTTTCTCTCAAAGGCTCGCTATATTGCAATTCTTCTATATGCGGGTTGTTTAACAATTGTTACTGTGTGATACCTCCAATAAATTTAAAATCTGTAGTGTGGAGCTAGTAAATTTTACTACATAATTAAACCACATTATAAATTAATATCAGGTCAGACAGTGGTCAATGGTTAATCTATAAGAACAAAAAAAAAGAAGGCAAATATAAATTAAACAGGGTTCATTTAAATTCTCATGGGTATCGTATAATTTTACCCGAATCCGAACGTTTGGCAAGCGCTTATAAATAAAAGTAGCCGTAATTCTTTCAACGCCGCACGTTGACAGCGGGTATTGCCTCGCGGACAAGTTCACCTGCGTACCTTATTTATTGCTGTTGCAGAATTGTAAAAATAAGATACGTTACATAATATTATTATTATGTCGCGGTGTACAACTGTGTCATCGAGCCTTCGCGAGGGGGGTCTTGAGACGTCCGGAGGAGGGAAGAGACGGTCGGATTGGAACAATTCGAAGCTAAACTCATATTTGTGCAAGTAATGAGAAATATTATATAAATATATCATTACATAGTATAAAACAAAGTCCCCTACCGCGTCTGTCTGTCTGTCTGTTCGCGATAAACTCAAAAACTACCGATCGGAATGTCATGCGGTTTTCACCAGTTGATAGAGTGATTGATGAGGAACGTTTTAGTATATAATTTGTCAAGGATTTTTTCATAATCAGGGCGGGACAACGTCTGCCGGGCCCGCTAGTTATTTATAATTTAATATATTTTCGCAAAAATTTAGAAAACTGGATTTAGTAAAATCTGTTATGATTTAAATAAAAGAAATGGTGAGAAATTGGCTCTACCATTTTTCAGGCTCAGTAAGACCAATACCAATTTTTAGGTAACAGTGTTAGGTTTTAAAAGAAAGTCTGAAAGCACTTTGCCGATTTACGGCTAGTAAGTTGGAATACCATGTCAAGCGGGTTTTGATGTCAAAAGGTTATTATTGCCTAGAGTATTTCTTTTATTTTTTTTATATCATAGGAGGCAAACGAACAGGCGGGTCACCTGATGTTAAGTGCTAACCGCCGTCCATAGACACTAGTAACACCAGGGGAGTCGCAAGTGCGTTGCCAGCCTGTATTTTAGGGGGGAAGGTGTAGGGGGAGTTGGGAGGGGAGAAGGGAGAAGAGAGGGAAGGGTAGGGGGGAGGGGAGAGGGTAGGGGTGGGGAGAAGTGAGGGAAGGAGAGAGAAGGGAGGGGAGAAGAGAGGGAAGGCCAGGTGCTCGTCCGGGGCACTCACTGACCGAACGAAACGTAAAAATGCAAGCCCTGTTACTTCACGTCGGTTTTCTGTGAGAGGGTGGTACTACCCCTTGCAAGCCAAGCCATTCATGCTGAAACCAGTAATAGCTTCAGCGTGGCTCTACCACCTTCATTACCTTACCTTAATATGTGATATATGTGCCTCCGCTAAAAATGATTGTAACAGGGACGTATTGTTATAAAAATAAGTACGATAGATGTCGATGTAAATCGAGTTTCTTGCCGATTCTTCTCGATTGCATAGTTTTTTATCTTGGCATTCGTAAGTGTGTAAATGGAATAAAATATTTTTGATTTCATTTCATTTGGTTTTTATTAGTATTCTACAGTTTGAAATATAGAGGTTACTTGGACAGTTTTCTAGAAGTTTTCATAGGAAAAAACGGATTCATAATGACGAAGCGAATTAAAAATGATCTTTAACACCATTTACGCATTAAATTAAAAAAGGCCCGTCGACTATTCAAGGAAAAGGTGGTATGGAAATAATATTTTTAGGCAAGACGCGTGTTATAGTATACTCTCCGCGGTACTCGCGAGTGCCAAAACTATTGATTTTACGAAAAAAGTTTTACTACATATTTGTAACTGTATTTAATGGATACGTATGACAAGCACTATAAAATCTCAGAGGATGTTGGTGTTTCGTCATCCAGACCGGACATATTCCTCTTTTCTAGACACATTAAACATATAATACTAGTAGAGCTTACTGTACCGTGGGAAACCAACATTCCTAAAGACCACACAATCAAATGAAATAAATATTACGATCTAACTAATGAACTAAATAAAAATGGCTATGTGATTAATTTATACGCGGTAGAAGTAGGAGCGAGAGGTATACTAGCAAAATCTCTCTACAACCTTCTGAAGGACCTTGGTCTGTCGAGAACTGCAGTAAGTTCTATTTTAGAACGAGTATCAAAGGCTGCACTAACAGGTTCCTACCAAATTTAGCTAGGCAGGGCGGGAAACTCGAGCAGTGAAGGTGAGCGTTGATGCGCATCTCAAAGGGGGCCTCCTTAAACCTACACCTGGGTCGCAAGTCCTGGGAAGTGCTCTGAGTTTCTCCCTCGACCACACGATGGACCCGGCACCCATACGGTGAATCCATGGAATGCTAAGAAGTTCGTCTCTCTGTAGAAAATTTTGTCTACTTTAATTATGTGTATAAATATTATTATGATAAAATGAGTTAGAAACAAGATATTGTCAAAAAGCTGCCACTAGCCGCCATTTTGTTAAAAAGGTGGCGTGAGCGGCAATGATACGAAATAGCATTATCGCTCTTTTATGTAGTATCGTAACAGAATGACCAGAAAGAACGCCGACCATTGAGAGTTTAGCAATTCATTGCTAGTTGTTGCTTTCGTACCAACTTGGAAACTTTACGTCTGCAAAATATACTCTAGTTGATCTTGAGTTCGAGGAGTGTCATTATGGTCATTTTTATTATCTAATGTATGGTGATCGCAATCTGGTTGGTGAAATAATTATATTCTACCGTCCTACTATAATACTTTTAATAATATCTGTATAAAATGCATCTAATAAGTCGTAAAGTAAGTACCCAGCTTTTGATTTGTCAGGTCGGTGAAAAAATCGAGATAGTCGAAGTTCGGTTTCATATAGTGTTGTCTTTGTCTCATTCATTGCGGTGTGCGATAGAGAGAATGCTGTAAAAAATCTAAGAAAGCTAATCTTAGCAGGACATCTCACTCTTCTTCCCGACGCGGTCCCGGATCAAATACAGTAAGCCACCCAATGATTTGCATAAAAATCTAAGAATACGGTGTCTTCGAAACTCTCATCATTACGCAGTATAAAACAAAGTCCCCTACCGTCTCTGTCTGTTCGCGATAAACTCAAAAACTACTGAACGGATTTTCATGCGGTTTTCACCAATGGGTGACAGAGTGATTCATGCGGAAGGCTTTAGTATATAATTGTCAAGGGTTTTTTAATAATCAGGGCGGGACAACGTCTGCCGGGTCCGCTAGTACTTTATATGAATGTTGTAATTCTCATTAAAACGTGTGAATATTGGTGTAAGGTATTGATTGCGTTATCATTTATAAGTGTATCATTAATCAGTACGTTTCGACAGTCGGCCCATTTGTGAACTGGATACAAATCGTAGCACGCGCAGTTGTATTTATTACTGCGCCAGTAAATCTTTTTGTTAACGCAACTTTAAGCGATATTAGTTGATCGAATTTGTATATTCGACAGGCGAGAATATCTTTATATATAAATTTCTTCTGTACGTATGTATGTCACTGAACTCCTCCTAAACGGCTGGACCGGTTTTGATGAAATTTTGTGCGCGTGTTCCAGTGGATCCGAGAATGGCTTAGATTCACAATTAGATCGGGTAGGTGGCGCTGCTGTTGAATTTTAGTTTATTTTTATTATTAAGGCAGGACAACGTCCGCCGGTACCGCTAGTATATATATATATATATTTATTGCAGACTCACCGGTGGTTGGTGGTAGATTATATTTTATTGTTATTAAGTTTTATCTTGATCATTCTTATATTTTTGTCAACCAATCTTCTAGATTATTACTGCCACTGTCGAGTAGCTAATTATATTACAAATGTTTTATGAACATTTCAATGCTGTAACAGGATGGTGACACCCTTGTTAGAACCTTTCATGGAATTTTTGTGGCATCTTAGCATTCATGCTCCTTGGCATTATTTCCCATCCACTTCACTTGTGCACTACAACCGAACTGTATTACGTAAAACACCACCAATATTACAAAATATAGTGTAAAAAAACACGAAATTATGAATAAAATATAAAATCCACTACATGACAGATTAGGATCCCTACAAAAAAACGCGCTCTCATTGACAGAACGAAACGCAACAATGCAAGCACTGTTACTTCACGTCGGTTTTCTATGAGAGGGTGGTACTACACCGGGCGAGCCGACCCATTCATGCTGAAAACAAAAATAACTTCAGCGTGGCTCTACCACCTACAAATGTACGCTTATTTCGAAAAATTCGTTGATACATGCCGGAGTTCGAACCTGCGGACATCATTTTTTTACTAAATCATGTAATCACCAATTTACAATGTACGATGTTGTGAAATTCAAAACATAAAATCCGCCATTTTGATATATGGGCCTTAAAGACTCAGATGAAGGGTTAAGCAGGCGAAGTCCGAAGTGGTTGCCAGTATTAAAAGTGCGTTCAATATTCCCTGCCAGCCTCGTTTAGGGCACGGCGCGTATATAAACAGGTAATAAGAACGACTCGTTGACTTATCACAGAGCAGTTTGTTATATGCTCGCCGAGTCAAAGTATAAGAGACAAGACAATCGTTTCGGTGACTTAATCTACACGCCGATTATTTACTGTGTCCATTGTTATGTCAAGAAACACACTTGACATCAACTGTTAGTTATTAAGTCTGCGTACCGAGACTAATCGTTTATTAGGTAATGCCTGTATAATGATTGCTCAGCGATAATGCATTCTGACCCAGTGTTAAAGAGTTTAAATTTGAATACTGCTAGGATAATGAACTATCGTAGTGATACAACGTGATTAAACGTGGAGCTTTTTTGCATTACTGTTATTTTTTATATGAAATGAAAAATAATTTGTCATATCAAATCATGAATTTGTATGACCGTTGCTTTTCATGTGATATTGTGAGTTCAAAATCCAATAAATTACAGTTCACAGAATTCACATGTTTATGCGAGTTTTTATATGTATGTAAGTAGCTGAAAAAGACTTGGAGCCTGAGGTAAACGGAAAAGAGTACATCCATTGTATGATACTAAATAAAATCCATTTTTGTGTATATATACTTGCATTTATGTTAATAACTTTTGTAATATTTTAATTGTTTGTAATACACTGTTTTCATACCTAATAAATAAATAAATATTAATATCTAAATATAGCAGGAATTGTATTTATCATTATTTATTTGATATAACAGAGATGAAAAAATAAATATTTCATCGCTACACAAACTATAGCCTGCAAAAACCTGCAATTTTCATGGAATTTATATAAAAAAATGTTCAAAGTAGAGATGCGCGTAGGATGCGCGAGAGAGAGGACACTGCTTTTTTAACCGACTTCAAAAAAAGGAGGAGGTTATCAATTCGACTGTATTTATTTTTTTTTTTATGTTTGTTACCTCATAACTTTGGACTGGATGAACCGATTTTGATTATTCTTTTTTTATTTGAAAGCTGGTACTTCCCGTGTGGTCCCATTTTAATTTGGTCCAGTTCCGACAACGGCATCCAGTGCAAAACCGTATAAGTTTTAAATTTGCATTAAGTATGTACACGACAAATAGACGAATAACTCAATATCACGCTAACCGATTTCGATGATTCATTTTTTATTAGAAAGGACGTACTTCAAGGTAGTTTGATGAGAGTTTGGTTAGGTTCTGATTATGGGATCCGTGACAAAGTAAGAAAACTTTCAAGAAACGAGCCTACTCCTTTCTTAAGGGCCGGCAACGCATCTGTGTTTCCTCTCGTGTCGCAGGTGTCCATGGGCGGCCGTGATCACTTACCATCAGGTGACCCGTATGTTCGTTTGCCACCAATATTATAAAAAAAACTCTTCAATTCTTAGGAGCCTATTGTGCTTATGTTCGTTGCTGTGTTGCAACATGACGCAAGCATTGTAATTACATTACTTAAGGTGTATTATGTGTGAAGCGATGGTAGCCGAGTTGGTGGTAGAAACTATCGTGGATTATTGATAAGGTTGCGTTCGTACCAAACGTTACTTATTGTACAACCAATTGAAACCATATCGCATACCATACCGCAAAAATGCGCATATTTTAATATACTTAAGGCGGAACGGAGGTCGCGGGCACTGCTAGTAAAATATATTTATGTACACTAAAAATGGAAAAATAAAGTAAATTAAAAAAAAAAAGTATTAACCGACTTCAATATCAATCAAAAACCCATAAGGCACTAAAAAGCGGAAAATAAATAGTTTATCAAATTCACCAAATTAAATAAAACATATGAATATGTGTGCTACCTAGAGATGTATTGGAAGTCGGTGCAAACCGAAAATCATATCATCTACATAGGTACAAAGTTTAAGTCGTCTCTGTAATACATTTCTACCTGGAACAGATTTGAAATTTCGGTTGGCACCGACTTCCAATACATCTCTAGGTAGCACACATATTCATATGTTTTATTTAATTTGGTGAATTTGATAAACTATTTATTAGACAATTATATTTGCGCGGAACCCCATTTTTTTCTAACATAAAAGTAATCTACGTTACTTCTTATAGCATCAGCTATCTACCAGTGAATGTCTTGTCAAAATCAGTCCAACTATTTCGAAGATTAGCAGGATATACATATGAGGATAAATTGTAAATTGTAATGGGAAAACGAATTGTTTAGACTAGATGCTTATATAATGGTATGATGTAACTTACTTTTATATAAGTAATTTATTTCATATAAAAAATATTGTTTATTGCGAATGAAAATAATGTAATATAGATATCTTCTTATGCCTTTAAGTCTTGTCACAGTTTAATTCCTAACTATTTTTCAAATACATTAGGTCTTTACCTATGAAATTGCCGTTTTGTATGAAAAAATTTAAACGATTTTTTTTATGTATTTTTTATTTGTATTAATCGAAGTAATCACCCATGCAATCAATGCATCTTTGCTAACGCAGTGGCAGTTTATTGATGCTCTTCTTAAAGAAATCAGCTGGACGGGAGGCAAAAAATTCTTCAAAGGCATTTTGTACTGCCTCTCGGGTATTGAATTTTTTTCCCGCCAAGGCATTATCCAAATTCTGGAAAAAGTAGTAGTCTGTAGGCGCAAGGTCTGGTGAGTAGGGCGGATGACGGAGAACTTCTAACCCCAGTTCTTGCAACTTGGAGACCGTCTGCTGTGCAGTATGAGGTCGCGCGTTGTCGTGCAGGAGCAGCGGAGACGAGCGATTGACCAATGCTGGTTGGAGATGTGCCAGCTTCTCCATCATTGTGTTCAGTTCTTCACAGTACACATCTGCAGTAATGCTCACCCCGTTTGGTAAGAAGCTGTGATGGATCACACCGGCGCTAGACCACCAAACAGTGACCATCACTTTTCTAGGGGTAAGTTTTCGTTTAGGGCATTGTTTAGGTGCTGAACCAGGATCCAACCAACTTGCTGAGCGCTTGCGGGTATCAAACAGAATCCATTTTTCATCGCAGGTAACAATGCGGTTCAAAATTCCTTCATTTGTGTGTCTGTTGAGCAGTGCAAGGCACGTCTCGACGCGTACTTCGCGCTGGCGATCATTGAGTTCGTGGGGCACCCATTTGTCAAGCTTTTTTACCTTGCCAATTTGACGCAAATGGACCAATATTGTTTTGACGCTAACGTCGAAAGCTGCTGCTAATTCAGCCGTAGATTGTGTATCATCAGCTTCCACAATCGCCTTTAATTCGTAATTGTCGACCAAAGTCTTCGGACGTCCACGAGGTTCATTTTTCAGGTCGAAATTCCCAGAACGGAAGCGAGCAAACCAATAACAGGTGGTGCGTTGGTTTGTAGTGTTAGCTCCGTAAACGTCGTTGATGTTGCGTGCCGCTTGTGCCGCGTTGCTGCCACGACGGTACTCATATTCCATAATTACTCGAATTTTTAACGTATCCATGATGACAAAAAAGATTGAAATGCGATGAAAATGTAACACTAATCAAAAAACAAATGACTGCTTTTAGAAAAAGAATTCCATGTTTTTAAAATAAAATTAATTTGAAATTAGAATTCTTAGCCAAACAAAAATTATTTTGATTTGAAATGGTCAGTACTGCAGAACGGCAATTTCATAGGTAAATACCTATTATATTGTGTTAAAATACTGAAGAGGTTGTCGTGCATTTCATGTCAGTCATGCTGACTACTGAAGGAATTAATGTCTTATCGGATATAAGTTAGTAACTGAGCTTTCTTTAGGAACATCGTTGATAAAATCATAGTAAAAGGGTAGGCCATTTTCTAAGGCCTGCTCTCTAGCTACCCACCTTTAAGTTGAAAATTTATAGTCAAACACCATACTATGTGTTCCGATAGCTACACCTAAGGTACAGTTACTCGGTTTCAGATGCTATCATTTTGGGGCACATTGTCACCGGCCACATTATGATCAAATGCTTATAAATTATATAAAAACTTCTGTGCAAAACTTATCCTCATATCGGTGTATATAATCCCACTTCTATTAAAGTTATAACAGGAGATGAGATCTTGAACACGTGAAGATTTAATCATGAATTAAATCAATAGCATATTTAACAACGCCTTGAAACAAGCTCGTGATTAAATTACGAAATTCTTATTTTTAAATGACATTTCATATGTTTTTTTTATTACAAAGGGTTCGTGTAATAAAAAGTTTAAGTGAAAGCGCGTTGAATGTCAGAACGAGCGGTCTCGTGTTTATTATAAATTATAAAGGTGTACAAGTTTAGCGTACGAGGTTCATTTTTTTATTATGTAACATTGGTAGATATTCCACATTGTACAGAATGTTTGAATCTACGTATAACTTGATAAAGGTTCGACTATTGCCACGTCTGTTTCTGGTTGTGTGCAGAGGAATTGTTTGACATTATGCTTGTGGCTGCTTTCCACCATCGCATCGCTCGCGTCATCAACAGGGAATTCATACTCACACATTGGAACTGAAATGGTCTCGGACGATCCAGTTTTCCTCCCACTAACGCGCCGATTGTGAAAAGAGCTATCTGCTGAGGTATTCCTGGGGGATTGCAGTGTTAAATTCTTCAAGAGGAAAGTAAATAGGTCATTGAAGGGTCGGCAACACGCATGTGACATCTCCGGTATTGCAAGCGTCCATAGTCTGCGGTGACTGCTTAACATCAGATGGTCCACATGCTTGCTTGCTACCATTGTGGTATATGACAAAAAACAATTTCGTCTGATGTTACATGATTATGTGGTCTGAAATGATTAAAAAAAACGCTAATCACTAATAAAAAGAGAAGGACTGACTCTCAAGTGCAGTTGCCGGAACACACTACATATACCGAAAACACCCTACTGTTACTGTGAGGAAAATAGACGTATTTAATTAAAGGGAGCTTGAAGCTATGGTGGTTTTGTGGCTAGCGCATTCGGATACTGCGTCGATTGACGTAGTTTCGAATGCTTAGCGAGCTGGAGTTTTTGGCTCATGAAAATATCGCGATAAATCCATAGCATGATGGTAGGGCAAATAGGCCGCCTGGTTAACTCCCACCCTCAATATGAAAATATCTCGCTAAGCATCTATTTCCGGCAGCTGCACTTGAGAGCCAGTTTGCCTCTAGGTTTAACCTGTTTACCATCTTGGACCACATTGTAATTTAATATCGGGTGAGATTAAAATGATAAAATCTATAAAGCTTAAAAATATATATATGTTTTTATACTTATGTAGTCACGTAAGAAGTTATACTTCTTTAGCTTAAAAAATACATTGAATGCAATTGATAACGTTTTAATTATCTATTGTATATTTTTTTTATGTCAAGAGGAGGCAAACGAACAGGTGGGTCACCTGGTGTTAAGTGATCACCACCGTCCATAGACACTAGCAATACCAGGGGAACCGCAAGTGCGTTGCCAGCCTTTGTATGGGGGAAGGGGAGAGGGGGGTGGAAGGGGAAGGGAGGTGGGTCTCCGGCGCTCTTGTTGACCGAACGAAACGCAACAATGAACAAAAGAAATGCAAACACTGTTACTTCACGACGGTTTTCTGTGAGAGGGTGGTACTACCCCGGGTGAGCCGACCCACTCATGCTGAAACTAGTAATAGCTACAGCGTTGCTCTATCACCTACAAACTATATATACCTATATACAGACTCAAGTAAGATACCAGAACGAAGTGGACTAAAGTATAATAAAGTATTTATTAAATAATAATAATTTACAATGTAAACAAAAAGAATAGCTGTCGACAGTTAGCCTTATATCTATAAACCCGCTTCAAATAATTTATAATATAAAAAATCACTGTTACCACGAATACTCACAATAAATTATCATTCACCAGCTTATATAATTTAAAATCACACACAAGACACATGTATATCTATGTATATCTACTTATATATATTTGAATAACTACCTTGAATATAGTTATCGGTTCTCACGAAAACTTGATAGTCAACTACCAACTAACTACATGGTGTCGCTTTTAGGTGGCGGTGTGCACGCACAACTTAAAAAATGACTCCCATGGTTTTCCCCTAAGGCGCCAAAAAAAAGTATAACTTCTAAACAAATTAGCAAAGAGTCTGTAGCCTGCGCCTTAAGTAAATTACGGCTAACTAATACTTTGATTTATATATAAGTATAATTTAAAAACTCGTACCTAAACAGAAACTATTAGGTACACAAATTTTGCTGGTTCCGGGTAAATTTCAATAATGCAACAATAGCGGATGCGTCTTTTGCCTCTGGAAGGGAGCACACATATCCTATTGTGATCACTGAAATTTGGAACTACATACTATAAAATATTACCTAAATTGGACATAGGATGTAAATTATATGTTTTAGTATTTTGTGACTGAGACGACTATATTATGATTTATCCATTAGCTGTGAATTAAAATCAAATAAACGCGAGATTGTATATTTTTTGTGAGCACAAAAAATAACATTACGTTCACAAGAAATACTTTATCGTCGTAAACGAACGGACGTCGCATATCCTAAGAAGCTTATTTTTTGTAGCTTGATCACGAACGATTAACTTGTATATATTTTTCGTCTTATAATTATTTATTATGCCTAATTTGGAAATATATGTATCCTTATGGGCATGTTACGAATGAAACAAATGGGCAAACCGGTCGTGTAATACCAATTTGTCACTGCATCTGACAAATATATGATTTCAATCATCTCGATGACTGGGTTGTTTTCCGAACCGGTAGTGGTTTTGACGTTCATAAGCGCCTTCTCAGGGCCTAAATTGGCTGGTCACCTGATGTAAAGTGATCACCGCCGTCCATGAACACTAGCAACATCAAGGGAGTTGCAAGTGCGTTGCCAGCCTCTGTTTGGGGGGAAAGGGGGAAGTGGTAGGGGGAGTGGTGAGGGGAGGGGAGAAGAGAGGGAAGGGGAGGTTGGTCTTTGGTGCTCTCACTGACCGAACAATGCAAGCACTGTTACTTCACGTCGGTGTTTTGTGAGAGGGTGGTCCTACACCGGGCGAGCCGACACATTCATGCTGACACCATTAATAGCTTCAGCGTGGCTCTACCACCAACAAAATTGATGATTATTTTTGATTTTGATTGTATATAGAAATGAATGTTGCTATATCTATCTGAGATTGATAACACCAAAATCGTTTGACGTATCACCATGAACATTGGAGGCGTAAGCTCTTTTGATAACATAAGGAATGGGGGATCTGGATTTGTCTGTCAAATATATGTGAGTGGTGCGGTCTTATCCACTGGGTTACCATCACCCTGTAGCGAACGACTATAAGTTAATTCCTCTATAGACTGTAAATTCCTTATTGACTTGTTGGCTGCTGCCCTTGAATCAATAAGGCAACCAGAACATATTAAAAACTACTTATATAAATGTTTATGTAAGCATGAGAGGGGGGGAAGAGCATTGCTAATTTTTGCTGACGTGGCGGAGAGGGGCGGTTAGAAATTACAAAAAATCTGCTTACTTAATACTTCATATCAAATCAATTCAAAAATACTTTATTCAGTCAGGCCCTAATAAGGCACTTATGAAGTTAAAACTACCACCGATTCGGAAAACAACCCAGTCATCGAAAAGAACCGGCAAGAAACTCGATCAGGTACATATTTTTAACATATATATTTCTAAGATATCATACAATCGTTTCTAGTGGATACACAGAGAGGACTTAATTCCAGACATCACCATCGTTCACATATTGATCCACCGGTTTAGACATTAAAACCCGCTTGACTTGGTGCTTAAACTTACAGTCCGGCAAATCGGTAACATGCTTTGGGACATTATTGTAAAACCTAACACTAGTTACCTAAGAAACTATTACTGGTTTTGCTAAGTCTGAAACATGGGACAATCAGTTTGTTACAGTTTCTAGTATTTAGATCATGCCGGTCTTTTACAAAATGCAGTTTTTCAAAGTTTTTACGGACATAACTTGAACATAACTTTAACGGCCGCTATGCATCTTCTTTGAACTTCTCAACGGTAAAGTATCAAACAAATATATCTATCCGATCAGTATGTGGCATAAATTTCTTGGACAAATATTAAATACATTATTATCCGAGTGAGAATTTGGGCTGGGTCACTTGCTTGAAGGTTTGTTTGTTGTTAATGTTGAAATAAAAAATACCAGTATCCAAACAAATGGATTACGATAAATTAGACAGTCATGGTTAAATAAAATGATTTAAATGATTATCGTGACTCGTTCCGGTCCTTCTCAAAGCTATAGTCAACCACTCACCCATACACTTGTTTTCATATACGACCGAACCCATACAAGTAATCAAACACAAGATCACACAGACACACCCATTCAATAGTCATAAGTTGTCATACATTATTTTGTAAAACAATCATTAATTCACTAAATTCTTCCAATAATGACGAATTTTAATTACGGTATAGTTTCTGTTATAATATATATATATTTTCCTCCAATGAAACTTAATGTAATGTAACAATATTTCGTATAAAAATATTAAAGTCAACAATAATATTTAGAAAAGCCCTCTATCTATTTGTGAAAGTTCTATTAAAATGAGACCAGTCATTTTGGAGATTTTTTTTTTATTATAGCTCGGCAAAGTGACTGTACTGTGCCTGATGGTAAGCACAGTACAATCCAAAAACAATGGCGACCACCGAAAGACATAATATCCATCGCTGGTCGCCGCTGTCATGCCGGCCTGAAAGCGATTGGTCCGAACAAACAAAAGATACTTCAAGTTCATATATATGTATATAGGTTAAATTATTTTAACAATACAAAAAGTCGTTTAATATCAAACGTACATTAATAAAAGCTTTCGTTTCTATCTCTACGAGAGTGATTGTTATCTTCAAGGTAACAAACAAGCTCTTTAACAAAACGATTGTCGGGCGGCGGCCGCAACGTAACGAATATCAATCTACTCAATGCTACAGAATGCACATGACAAGCGGCATGTCGACGAATGAAATGTAACAACGTTCGAGTGCAAGCTCTAGTTACGGGCTACGAGTGAGGTGAGCGCGCGACCTTGCGACCACCGTCAGGGCGGGGGCGGCTATGTCTGCGGCCGGCCACCTCGACTTCGCCACTCGTACTCCGCCGACCAGACGGTAAACGCGTTCGCAAACTTTAAATTTCCGACAATCGGAACCCTGGTTATGGTCGCTTTGTAAAAATGTGGGGTTGGTTGTTTTGTATAACCGCGGTCGCGGTGTTCTCGGGCGCGGACAGCGCGGGCGCAGGCGCCGCCCGCCTCGTCTGCTATGTCGGAAGCGCGCGCGCGGATAGTTTTTCCGAGTGCACGCATCTCGTCTACACAGGAGACGCGAGGGGAGACAAACTCGATAACCTGTTGAAGGAGTATAGAAAGAATAACCCGCGATTGAAGATAATACTTAGAGTGGCTGATAACGACAAGGTAAGCAGCGATTTCAAAATGTTTTTAATTAGCGAAACATAAGTTAATATTTAGGTGGCAGTTTTTCTATTTTAGGTAATTCTTTAGAATTATAATTTCCGTACTATGGATAAATCTCTGTGTTGTGGAGAATTTTATTAACATGAAATGAACAGGTACAAAATACACTCAGAGCAATTATTTACTTTACTATGTGAGGTTCGAACCTACAAGCCCAATGCAGTGGCAACAGTGTGACGACCCTAAAACAATATGCTATTCGTACAGTGTAACAAACAATCACGTTTTAATTAAAGATAATACATAATATCATATGTAAAGCGCTTTCGAAGTGGATAAGGTTGGAAATTATTACAGACTTCAAACTTAAAACGATTTGTTGACTAAGAAAACGTACAACAAAGTTATCATAGTGAAAATTGCGCGAAGTGATACTGGAATAGAAATTCCTTGGTAGTCGGTGCTAAACACAGTTTGGTTATGAAATAAAACTGGGTTATTATGTTACAGGTGCTTAGTGTCACTGATTTTATACGTAATCCTATGGTATAACTTTGCTACAAAAATCACCAACAGTTATCAAGTAAACTATCTTCACTAAATCCGCTCTATAAGTATTGTATTTCTTAATAGCAAAGCGATAGCAGAAATGGCTTAATGTCGACATAAAAATGGTAAATTCTTATTAGGTACCAGTTAAAATTGGCCTTAGTAAAGTAACGAGTATGTTACCTTTGTTTACCAGAGTTTTCTTATAAGTCTACAGAAGAATGTTATGAAATTTTTTTGTTTACACTAACATCTACCTGCGACTTCGTTCGTATAGTGAATAATTATTTTTATCCCTCGGGAACAATTTTTCTGGGTGAGTCCTTTTTTTGTAATCTGGATATCGTATATATGCAAAATCTCATGATGATCGGGTGAGTAGTTGAGTTATGAAATCGTAGCAACAAAGCAAACTATCATCCACACTTATAATATATAATTAGGATTACGCTTGGAATAAATTTACATATTTACCATTTTGATAGTAATGTATAGTAGGGAGATCTGTTCTTTCGAAATACGTAATACGGGAGCAGGTATTATTTATGTAAATGTAGGGTAAGTACCCACGGTGTCGCCCGAACATTCCATTAAGTGATTTGATTGAGCTTTTTAATTATTATTATTTTAATTATTAGGCATAAGTAATAGAATACAGTTCAATAATTTTTAGAAATGTCTGTCTGTCTATCTGTTTGTATGAACACGCATCACTGCTAATGCACTGGGTTCACGATAAAACCTCACTAAGAAAATCATAAAGTATATCTTCGGAAGTAACTTAGTCTTTGTTTCATTAAAATCGGTTCACTCTATCAAAAGTTATTGTAACTTTAATGACGACGCGACCTAAGTACGAGAATAAAGTAAATAAGTAAATGGACTTAATTCAGAAGATTTTATTAGTCCCTATTTTTTTTACATTAGGTTCCACGCGGACGGAGTCGCGGGCACAGCTAGTTTTGAATAAATTAGATGTTAAATTTCTGTTTTTAGTGTTATTTAGGTCAATGGGATAAATATATTGTAATTAGGACAAATACCATCCAAAATTCCTAGCTTTGACCTAACACGGTCTAATATATATTTGATTTGAGAATTATAGGCTAAATCTTTGTCATTATGAAACGTTGCCTTATGGTGTAACGGAAAAAGAAGATAAACACAAATCTATACGTATTTATATATAAATCGACAGAGACAATGCAGTTAAGTGCATCTTCCTTCTTTGTGTATCAAACGATTCTATTTTTTTTTCTTTAGTGGTTATTGATGAGCTTAAGCGATCAATAGTGTAAATCATTAAAAAAAATTGAAAACAGTTTTTTTTCCTTACAATTATATATCCTCATAATTAATGATCTATGGTCGAATTTCGAAGATCACTACTAATATTCAAATAGGCGAAAGTAAAACAGCTCTTCTCCTCTATTTGTAGAGCGGTTTTCTCTTTCATTTTTTTTTTAATAAATATTTGTTTTGCCGAAAAACCTCAATTATATTGAAACTTAAAACAATAACGAACTATAGTCGACTTTCGATCACTATTAATTTAATTTGATTATTATCCCAATTTATATGAAAATAAATATATAATTACAAGTCAATTTTGCTTATTCTCTTTTCGACATATGATATGTTTTTTTTCAAATCTATGATAATTTGATAGACCGAGAAATTAATGCTTCATTGCTCGAGGTGTCATATTCAAATAGCACAGTAAAAACGTTTTATCCTTGAAATTTTGATATCTAGACATGACGAATTCTAAGTCAGACAGGTATGTGCTGTTAAACAGTACATTACGTAAAAAATAATTACTTCCACTTACCTAATGTAAAGTTCCGTACTGTCCTCGCATATTGATGAGATAAGGATATTTACACACACATGATTCCTTTATAACCGACAATGTGGTTGGAGATTGAACAATATGAAATTTAATGTTTTTATGCAATTAGAAATAGGTGTGTGTGAATTAATTTAAGGTTGCGTGGTCTAATATAGTCCTCTACTATATTTGGGGAGTGAGTTGAAACTCTTTGTGTGCGAGTAGATATTTCAAATGGGAACTAAATAGAGAGAAAATTTATAAGGAGGTGTGGTGATTTTATTATTGTCATTGAAGCTTTCATAGTTTCCCCTATATTTTACTATCTAAGCAACCACCACACAAGTAGCTATTAAAATTACAGTATAAATAAAAAGACATTACTTTATGGAAACAGAAAAATTATAAATATATGTTTGTTACTTATCCATTGGAATAATTTGAGTCTTTCGACATTTTTTTTGTCTAGAATAAAATTGTAGTACAAATATATGTAACTGAAATAAAGTATTCTTACGTATTAGTACATTTCTTCAAAAGCGTTTAATATATGGGATGAAAATGCACTATAATAATGTAATATATTACAATAGTACATACAATCCAGATGATTGCGTCATAATTGGACGTCAGATACGTAATTCATATTCTAGATATTATATACTAGTAGATAGAGCCTGTGAAAAGGTCGACTGTGGAGTCATAAGCGATGATAACTCAGTTGATAACGTGTTCGGACACCGCGTTAATAGACGTGGTTTCGAATCCTTGTGACTGAGTTGGAGCTTTTGACAAAGGAAGACATCGCGATGGTACAATAGCATGTTGGTAAAGCGTGTTCTATGCTCAATTGGCTCCATATCACCCTCATGTTGAATATTTGTCGCAAAGCACCTATTTATGCATTTCGGCAGCTGCATTTGAGATTCCGTCCCCCTCTGTAGGTTTAGCACGTTTGACTTCTTTGAACGTATCATTATTTAATATCAGATAAGATTGCGGTGAAACTATAAAACACATACGGTGTTATTACAAAAAAGTTAAATACTTGCTTTAAAAAGGTATCGAATTAAATGCACCGCGCTCGGCCGAGGCAAGTTCGCGTTATCCTTTTTCGCAAGTCTAACGTAACGTAACCAAAGCGGGACAAAAGAGCAAGATGGCGAACATTCAGCAACGGCGGTGCATTTAAATCGAAGCCTTTTTAAAGCAAGTGTTCAATACGTATTTAACTTTTTTTGTAATAACACCGATAAAGTATAAAAAGAGCGCTACACTTATATTTGACACAAAATAGTAGTCCTTACGCTGCAGTGTTCAAACTTCGAAGGGTGTAGTTGATAGTACGCCCAGACACATGAGGTATTTTCAGAAGAAGCAACGCTGGCGACATTTGTGATTTCGATCTTTGTAATATTTTTTAAAGTAATTGTATGCTGGGTCGTGTATCTACCTACGCGTACTGTCAACTACACCCTCCAGAGTCTCCACACCGTAACGCAAGGACTTCTATTTCGCGGCAAAGATATGCGTAGACCTTTTTTATACTTTATAGATTCAGTGGCCACACCTGCAATAAGGTTAGGAATACTTTTAAAAGGCAGTAATCAAAAGTATGCAGCCAAATATCTTTTATTTTCTACTAGCCGACCGTGCCCACTTCATTGGGCGGTAATAGGCATTATCAAGCAACAACTTTTCTCTAGAACTCAATTATATATATCTCATAATTAAGGCAGCGTTCGTAAGAAACTTTTTCGTTCGACCATTTTTCTCCGACTCCCCAGATATTACCCCCTACAACCTCACAAACTTTACCTCTTTATAATATTAGTATAGTTTATAGATAATATAATTAGATAATAGCTTCTGCCCGTGACTTCGCACGCGTGGAATAGTTATTTTGGACAAGACGCAGCGGAAGCTCCCAAAACGAAAAAATACCCCGATTTTAAAACATTTTTCATTGTTGCTCCGCTCTTGTTGCCCTTAGCGTAATGATATATAGCCTATGAGACAAATAACGTGGCTTTCTATTGGTAAAAGAATTTTCAAAATCGGTTTAGTAGTTCCTGAGATTACCCCCTACAACGTCACAAACTCACAAAATTTACCTCTTTATAATATTAGTATATAGATTATAACCCCTGCCCGCGACTTCGTCCGC
The DNA here is from genome assembly GCA_036509395.1 of Antheraea yamamai. Taxonomy (NCBI): domain Eukaryota; kingdom Metazoa; phylum Arthropoda; class Insecta; order Lepidoptera; family Saturniidae; genus Antheraea; species Antheraea yamamai. The sequence continues at coordinate 16,244,882 of AP028440.1, read as the reverse complement.
GTAGTAATAGTTACTACTCTGGGCTAACGCTGACACATAGCAGAAGCTCTCAAAAAAAAACATCTCGATTTTGAAACATTTTTCATCTGTGCTCCGCTCCTATTGGCCTTAGCGTGATGATATATATAGCCTATAACCATTCTCGATGAATGAACTATATACCACTGAAAGAATTATTCAAATCGGACTAGTAGTTCCTGAGATTACCCCTTACAACGCCACAACGTCACAAACTTTACCTCTTTATAATATTAGTATAGATTATAACCCCTGCCCGCGACTACGTCCGCGTAGTAATAGTTACTACTCTGGGCTAACGCTGACATATAGCAGAAGCTCTCAAAAAAAACATCTCGATTTTGAAACATTTTTCATCTGTGCTCCGCTCCTATTGGCCTTAGCGTGATGATTTATATAGCCTATAACCATTCTCGATGAATGAACTATATACCACTGAAAGAATTATTCAAATCGGACTAGTAGTTCCTGAGATTACCCCTTACAACGCCACAACGTCACAAACTTTACCTCTTTATAATATTAGTATAGATTAGTCTAAATTACTATATATTTTGCACTTTTGTTGACTAGTGTGAAGGATGCCTAATTTTTCTAATGTAACATTTCGAAACGTGTTGAGATTTTTGTACGCGGAAAGTTGGGTAAAACGAGCGTTAATTACGTTGTTACCCATTGACATGCTAATCGCCTAGTGTTCTGTTCTCGAAGTAGGATGTGCTAATTCGTTCCGCGTCTCAATTTAATGAGATCGACTTAGAAAAGATTTTGAATAAATACTTTTAGGTTTTTTTGTATTATATAATGTTACGTTACGAACGAACTACGCTTTCTCTACAATTAAATATCTAAATAAGGTGTATTGTTTATTGATTTTAATATACTTATTACAAAGTTTGATCGCAGTAGGGGGCGCGAAGCCATTACTTTGTGATGAATACGGCTTGATGTTGTCTATTAAAAAAAACTATTTTATTAATTTTAATGGTATGTTAATGATAGTTTGGTTAGTATATAAATAAAGTAAGCTAGGTTACTGTTTATTAGCAAGATCGAAAAAAAATCTTTGAGAAAGTTACGAATATTATGAATAAGTTAAAAAAATGTTATCCCATTCAATTTTATGTAATATCATCTTTTTTTATTTTCAAAGTACATTCGCTTTATTACGTCTTACGTAAGACCTATAGCCATTTCGTATTTATCAACTTGTAGAATCTAATCGATATACGGCTTTGTTTAGCGATGACCGTCTAAATGAAAAATAAAAACGTTTCTTAAAGTCGCGGGATACTTAACAGAAAAGAGAGGAGAACTTTATTATTTAATACGGAATTATATACAAAGCGCACGGTTTCGTTCCACAGCAAAATATCTGCGAGTTGTCACAATAAATCTTACGTCACTTATTAATTAATAAATTCTTTTTACCGTCTACAATGTATATTAATAATCGATTAATGTTATACATTCAATTATAAGTAAAGAATCAGTCATGACCTTTATTTGCTAAGGACAATATAATTGAATTTAATACCTTTTGAAATTATCACATTTATAACTCAAAATACTTTTCTAATAAATCAGTGCTTTACATTTCCTAAATTGTCACAGCGACAATTAATACTGTATCTGTATTTTGCATTCTATTAATCTGTGATACTGTCTAATGTTATCTATTTTCTCATACATTATATAACATTTCCTTTTGCGTATTTTAAGATGTCCTATCTTTTCTAAAAGAAAAATGCAATGTTTCCTGCGGCAGCATTTTTCGTCCGCGTGGCACCTAATGTAAAAGAAAACGGTGACTAATAAAATCATCTGAATATATTAAGTTCATTTATTTATCTACTTTTCTCCTGTACTTAAGTCGCGTCGTTATTAAAATTTTAACTTTTGATAGAGTTAACCGATTTTAATGAAACAAAGATTAAATGTTACTCAAGGATATGCTTTAAGATTTTATCATATTGCAGTACTTTCGCAGTGATGCGTGTTCAAACAAACAGACAGACAGTCATTTCTAAAAAGTAAATGAAATGTATTTTATTACTTATTCCAAGACACGTGGAACAATTTTTTTTCACAAAAATGTAAAAAGTACAGGCACGTTACATTTATATTATTATGTAGTCCGGTGAAGCTGTTAAGACCTTGCTAGGTCAATAGCGTAGTCAGTTCGAGAAAAAAAACATTATAATATGTATAGATTTGTTTAAGCTTACTTAATAGTGTTGATAATTCAAAATATTTAAAAATATATGCGAATGAATCCCTGATGCTTAGATAATATTTTTATGTTTATGTTTACCTAACTGTTTGGTCACCGTAGCTTAGTTTTTCAATATACATGATTGGAATCACGGCGAAAGTCATTAGGTAACTTGATACACATTTGCTGATTTGAAAACTAGAGAAAACGAACTGGATTTTCACTACGCTTATAGTAATACTAATCCAGTCTAGTACAAGTCCCTTACTGCTATTCTTTTCTGGTATAGCCGACTTTTTACACTTTGAAATCAGCCAATTTATACAATTAATATTTGAGGTCTTCACTGACTATTTATTGTCAAGTATAGAGTCAGTTTAAAAAACATAGTACTAATATACGTGTATAAATGTGCAATACGTAGTTATGTGGTCGCCAGGACAAGAGATTACGCCACGCTCTCACGAAAATGCTGTGTAAGCAACGTAATTCTCACTAGCTTTCGTATGATTCGTGGGAACCATAAATTAACATGTTTAGTTAAGTAAAATAAGGATTCATTCGTTCTGGACATCATTTTGACTATCAAGCAAATACACTTTTTGTAATTAATTAAATACAATGTATTTTTTTAAACAAAAGTCGCTCCCATAAACTTAATTACGTGGTGGTCAAACAGTTTGATCGGTGGAATGACAATTCGAATTTTTTGAAATTCGTGCATATTTTCTATATTAAATTGGTAAGACTATCGGCTGACGGTGAAGGAAACATAATGAGGGAACTTGAACCTGAGAAATGTTCTGGTAGTACTGCTATATGTGGGAAAATATAGAGCAGTGGATATCTCACGGCTTGAAATCGCCAATACGTCATGGGCTGGCGTGGTGTTTATGCTCATACCTTCCTACGGGAGAGGCCTATGACTCTGCAGTGGGTCTGTTACAGGCTGATATGATAATTAAACACTGACAACTTTGTTCCTTTTATTATTATTACAAGCTTGTATGTAGCTTGCAATGTTTGTTAGTTTGTTTAGGTATAATCTTTCAAAGTGATTTAAACCAGTTCCATTAGACCTATGACTTAGCAATTTTGTATGTTTATTCAGTCCTGATTATAATATACGACAATGAAATAAAAACAAAATACCGAATTTCAAAATGGCCGCCGTACGCAGTGAAAGAAACTGATCAAGCTTTTTAGTCAATTTGTATAAAAGCTTGCTTTTAAAACTATACTTAATATAAATTTATTAGGAATCATTCACACGCATTTTTGAAATGAAAATATCTATATAACACCTTAATAAAAAAAATCTACCTTTTATTTTCTAAATTATACGCCATAATAACACATTTCCGATAAAATTTCAATCGGCTACCTATTACGGTAAAAAAAAAATATAAAATCTTTTAAAAGTAGGACTGGTAAATTCTAGAATAGTATTTATTCCTTTTCTGGGGACGAAGTTCTTAAGGTTACTAGCATTTTTAACACATCGGAGTAAATCCGGGTTAATTATGGATTGAAAGCTACTATATGCTTTATCTATCGCAGGATAGCGTAATCAGCTGTAGTGTGAAAAAATCTAGGATTAAATCGTAAAATATATCGGCAACGCAACAGCGATATCCCTAATATTGCAGGTGTCCATAGGGGGCCGTCTGCCTGTTTGCTGCCCTTTAGCTTAAAAAAAAAAGTTTTCTATTGAAGACAAATATTATTTAAAAAAAACTGTCAACCATAGGTGTGTTCCAACAACACACCTCACAACCCTGGCCCTCTAAGCCTAGTGTTTCGCCTTCCATCTTTAGCCGCACCTTCATTTTAGATCAAAGTCCAATACAAACAATTAAAATAATAGTCTTTTAACGCACTCACACACTTCGTTGTCTACGATTTTGTACTTATTAATAAAATGATGTAGTTTATCAACAATAAACCATCACACCTAAGCGTAATTTTCTATCAATAAAAGAATTTTTAGAATCTGGTTGGTTGTTCTACAGATTCATACAAATTTACATCATTGTAATAGCTGTATATACCTATATATAAAAAACAAAACAGGACACGCGATATGTCACTTATATATAGCGGATGCGTATACGGTGATTCTAATATAATCATTTTATAGATCCAGATCTATATCCTAGCCGTTGACATCCTTAACGGATATAAAATTGAATACTAACAATTTTTAAAAGGATATAATAATCATTATGTAATCGGTAAATGCTAAACTTCTAATTATAGGTGACTCCTTCTCGGTGCGAGATTGTGAGTCATTCGGTACACGTATGCATTATTTAACAGCGTAACTGTGCCGCTCTCACGGTGATTAACACGTATTTATTTACATTAGGAACAAGAACTATATCGAAACTATACTATTTTATTTTATTTTACAATTGTTAGCATAACTTACCGTTAAATTAATATAATGGGGCGAAGAGTAGGTTATATTGAGGGCTATTTATAAGCTTTCACTAATATAAATAAAATAGCTTTTGCCCGCGACTTCGTCCACGTGGAATAGTTACCGTTTACGCAAAGCACGCAGCGGAAGCTCTCAAAATAAAAAAGATTTTGAGACAGTCTTCATTGGTGCTCCGCTCCTATAGGTCTTAGCGTGATGATAGCTTACAGCCTTAACTTATAGCCTTCCTCGACAAACGAGCTATCTAACACTGAAAGAATTCAAATCGGATCAGTAGTTCCTGAGATTAGCGCGTTCAAGTAAACAATCTCTTCGGCTTTATAATATTAAGTATAGATTATTCGGAAGTTACAATAACTTGATAGCAGTACTTCGAAAGAGTGGAAACTTACGAAAGAATGGAGATGTTAATTTATATTAGTACAACAGGAAACATTAGTACAAAATAAACCAATACTTTTAAGATTTTAGGTAAGTAGTAATTTGATCTGTATTGGAAGTAGCGTAGAATTTTTTTCTCAATTCGTTCTACTCTGTCAATATATTTTGGGTTCCAAACTTGGTAAGGGTACTCCAGGTGACTAATATATATGTGTAACTATATGCATATAACTATGTATAATATATAACTGTATTTTTTTTTATTAACTTTAACGAAGACTAGGTGTCTTCTTACGTGTGTACTTACACTGATACACGCACGTATTTTTTAAATTACAAATTTATATTTTTGGGGATTATTCTATTGAAGAAAATTAAATTTATTACACTGCGTTAAAATGATTTAAATGTATGGTTTAAAAAATATAACTAATTTGCAATTTTTTTATTTTGCAAATTTTTTTATTATTTTGCAAAATTTGTTAATTTGTAAAAATCTCGTTGTGTGCCATAATAATATGTCGATCGGATAATACATTGTATTTTTGTCGCATTAAAATTTTAATTTTAATTGAGACGTCATTTATGTCATACCATAAGCGGAAGGGTTGACCTTAAGCGAGGTATTCCGTACGGGTTATCCGATATATAGGTATAATTTAGGGTGGCCCAAAAAAACCGACTATTTTTTTTTTTTGAGTCTCGGGTGAAAATATGTTAGTTTTTGATGTTTTAAGAGCCCTCTCCAAAGGACAGCTCAAAAAAAAATTTTTAAGAGGTCACTCCAAATTTTTTAAAATTTCCAAAATCGTCAAAAATCGATTTTTTCTTTTTTTAATTATTTTTCTCATTATTTTACTTTTTTCTACAAGAAAAATGATAAAGATCCTGAAAATCTCAAGTCGAAATTTTAATATTTAAAGGTCGCTCCAAATTTTTCAAGGTTTCCAAGACAAGTACTTTATATCTTTTCGAGCTACTTCTGAATATGAATATCAACGAACTTGATATTTTTTTTCTTGCATTTGACATACCAAAGAATGGAATTAAAGCACGAGAAACAAAAAAAAATTAAATAATTTTTTTTTACGATTATAGTGTAATTGTCAAAAAATCATAATTTTTTAAATTCTTTAAATTTATTTATTTTTCAAAAATAAACGTTTTAATTAAATTTTATCAACTTTGAACACAATAATAGTCAATTATTAACATTATTTAGAATAACAACATTTTTTAACTTTTTATTAACGTATTTTTTATATATTAATTAACGCTTATAAAAATTTTACTTTAGTTCAACACTTAACCAAATTAAAAACAGAATTAAAAATTTACTTCAACAATCTTAATGTATTGTTAAATATATTAAGTATAGTTAATTTTACTTTGTAGCTATATCAAAATGATTTATCAAACTTGTTTTTGTAGCGTTTGGAAACATTTTTCTATTCTCTTCAATCACTTGCAATAAGTATTGTTTTTGTTTCTCATCAGTCACAGTATCATGATACGATTGCATTAAAGCAATCCCACGTTCAGCTGAATCATTTACAACTTGTAGCCCCTGAACAATCTTCAATCCTTCTAAATAACTTTTATTTGATTTTCAGAAACGAGGATGTAGTTTTAAAAAGGAATCATCAAGTTTTAGGGACTCGAAAAAATATTTGGTATTTTCCGTTACAAAGTCACTAATATCTTTGTCCAGTATTTGATTTAGATCAATAACTAATCGGTTTTCAACCGTTTTTTTCTGAAGATTTTTTGTTTAAAGCTGAAACCATTTTTATTTTAGTCGTAACGGAAATTTGATCATCGAAGAAAGACAGTCCGACCAAATGTTCATTCAAGATTGATTGCGGAAAAAATATATTTTCAGGCAATAAATAATTTTTGCCATCCATCTGGCTCTGTGATAAGCTCCGGGAATGTTAATTCGTATCGTTTGGTCATTATGATCAGTTGTTTTTCCGAAGAACAACAATGATAATTTCAAAAATTCTCTGTAATCATCGCGAGGTTGTTGTGTTTTTAGCTGACTGATAATAAATTTAACCGTATCAGATTCATCATCAACTGCTCCACTTACAAAATCAAATTTATTAAAATTTTTCCACTGATTCTTGAAACGTTCGAACAGTTTAATATTAGGGCCACTGACTACTGGTTCTAGCAATAATCCAAATGTTGCAGTTAAAATTAATTCCAAGATGTGATGTCTACAAGCAAGATGGAGTAACTTTTTTTGAAGTTTTTTTTCCAGCAAAGTACAAGCTCCAACTTTATTGCCAGTATTACTTGCAGTCGTATCAAATCCCATCGACATGATATTACTTTCAAGATTCCATTCTTTGATTAAATTGTAAACACCATTTGACTGACTTAAACCTGTTGACTTTTCAATTATTATGACACCAAGCACTTTTGAAACTCCCTGACCAGATACTACCACTGCTAAACGGTCTTCTGATTCAGTAGATTTATAGGCTTTAAAAATTTTTGTATCCCAATGTACTGTGAGAGGAACTTTTGGACAAAAAGACGATTTCAAACTTGATGCTGTCTCAGTTCGGTGCTTCTGTCGTGTGCGTCTAATAGTTTCTTTGCTTACCGTGACATCTGAGACTTTACGGTCTAAAGCTGCTGAAACTGCCGACATCAAAAGTACACCGTTTCGATGAGATGTTTAGTACGATCAAACATTGATGACAGCTCTGGAGAAATCTTATACTTGGGCTTTTTTTAGGAGGAGAAGCATAAAGTTCATGGGAAGATGTGCTTGATTGAGATAAATTACTTTTTTGAGAAAGAGGCTTACTTAATTCGAATATTATTGTGCAAAGTCACTGCAGTTGACGTAGGAGCCTCATTGTGAGTTTGATTATTAGGCAATAAGCATTTTAGTGGAATATCAAATAATTCTTCGAGTGAATTTAAAAATTTAACTTCATTCAGCTTCTGAGTCTTAGATGACCTCAATCGATTTTTTTTCATGCTTTTCCAAACTGTAAATAACTTATTTATTTTTTCTTTAACATGAAAATCCTTTATTACGTTCTCATCATTCCAAATATTTAAAACTTCTTTTGTTGTCCTATTCAAACTTTCGTTCACTGTTTCTTGATGCTCATAGTGATAATATAGGAAAAAACTAAGTACTGAAC